>JAOXJJ010000489.1:273673-311766 GCA_025769935.1 Phoenix roebelenii
GGGACAAGATTTTTTTTTTTTTTTTCGTTTTCTTCTACGCATCCATTTGTTTAGCTAGCTCTAGTTACTACGATCTTCGTGACTAAATATTTTTGCGTTTTGATCTCGTTAATTTCAGAACGCTTGTAGGTTTCTTGGGAAAGTTTGGAGCCATCAGTAACATTAAATATTTAGGCTTTTGATTCCTGATAACTGCTTAGAGATCTATCTAAATATTCCTGCAAGAATATCCTATAAGAATCAGGCCTATTAGTCTGCTCAGCCAGTATTTCTTTTTTTTTTGGGTACACCAGCGGCTCATTGTACTCTAGTGTAGGTGCAACCAAATCGAATCAAAAGCAAGGACCTAGCATAGTAGTGCAAGAGAGACCTCCTGATAAGTCCAAAGGATCTTCCCGAAATGCTGAGCCGCAAAGATAGCAACCCAATCTGCGGCTCGGTTTGCCTTTCAGTAGACGTGCACAACTTGAAAGGCGTTGCATTCTCCCATCATCTATCGGATGTCGTGGAGTAGAGGACTCGCATCCCCCCTCCACCCCTCCTCTCGTATCCAATCAATCACAGAGGCCGAGTCCCCCTCTAGGATAATGCACTCTGCACACAGCCTCCGACTCGCAAAGGATATGCCCTCCCAAGCTGCCCTGAGCTCCGCCCTTGCAGCTGACAGTCTGACAATGCTTCTGCCTCCGGCAGCAACCAGCTGTGAGTCATGACTCCTGATCACAAATTCCACACTTGCTCTACCTTCCTCTTTGGAAACACTATCATTGAAGTTCACCTTGAGATGGCAAGCGAGTGAGGGCACCTAAGAGACAAGGACAAGCCTAGGGACTGTATCAGCAAAGCAAGTGCCCCAGATGTCCCAAACCATCCCGGATGAAGTCGACATAGTGGCTCAAGTGAGCTCCGCAACCTAGAGAACGGCTCTCTCCACTACCCTACTCGATGGCACCTGCTAGTTATCAAAAGCACGGGTGTTTTTGTCTAACCAGATATGATACGCTAGTAGGCGCAGGTGAACCTCCGCTCCATCATCTCTGCATCGCCTCCCTCATCTGGCATAAGAGATCGTCAACTAAGCGAGTACTTTGAGGCTAAGAAACGGCAGCCCCGCTTCAGATCTATGCAGCTCGCAGGCACCCTAGGAGAACATAACTGATAAACTCCACCTCCGAGCACCACCCACAATATAGAGTAATCGTGACACCCCTCTCCGCTAGCACACTCCTTGTAGGTAGGCATCTCCATGCCACCTTCCATAGGAATAGAGCCACCCGGAGATGGACACACATCCTCCAAATCTATCTATCGTTCATCTGCCTGGCATCTACCCTACGTAATGCCTTTTGTAAGTCGAAGGTACTCATCCTGGATCTACCTGTCGCAGCCCAAACCAATCTGTCCAACACCTCCTCTATGGGTACCGAAATGGCCAAAATTCTCTCCGTCGGCTGCTCCCCAAAAGCCTCCCTACCCAGCATCTCGTTCCATCTGCTCTTGCCCGGAACAATCAGATCGCTGACTCTGCATCCCAACAATCTCGCGGAGTCCACAAGAGTCGATGCTCGACATAGCGGCTGCTCAAGTACCTAGCTATCCTCCAAGACATCAATGGATCTGCCATCGCTTACCACCCACCTGAGCCTAGCAAGCACCATCGAAGCATAGGAACATATCTTCCTCCAAATATGGGAGTACCGGCGCCCGGCCTAGAAGTCCATTGCTGACATGTGATCTCCATACTTGGCTCTCAACAAGATACACCACAGCTTGTCAAGTTCCAGTATGTATCTAATCGCATGCCTCGCCCCTATCAACACCTACCTCGCCACTAAGGATTGGATCCTTAGGCCCCCTTGACTAACCAACTGGCATACCACCTCCCATGCCACCAAATGGATGCTCCTACCTACCCCAAATAAAGTTTCCGAATAACTGCTCCAGGGACTTCAAAAGCGACGCTAGCATAATAGTATTCGACAACAGATACACGAAAATCTATGACCTATTTCTTTTAAAGACCTATCCTAGGCCTGGCCAAAATTCTATCCATGACCTCTTTATGTATAGGAACTAGAAAACAAACCTAGGTTTCATCTAGGTTTCATTAAATGAATTAAATCATCAGCATTTTTTTTTGTGAACATTAGCATAAAAATTTTGACAAAAAAACAAGGTTCTTAAAGACTAAAGAAAGTAAAAAGAGGATGGTAGCGGAAAGTAAGAGAAGCATCAAATGGCAAAAGTCGAATTTTGTAATAGGTGAGATCCTTTAGACTTTCTTGGCTCGTCTAGAGTATCAAGGGAAATACCACTAAAATCTTCACATTCTATTCGATCACGGACCTTGACAATCCATTGTTACTTATTGAGAAAGCAAGGCATTTTGCCGAGGCCAGTCTTCCAAATATCTAACAAAAGCCCTACATTCAACTGATCATGCCTTCCATATATCTTACACAAATAAAAATGTGAACAACCAAATTTTATTTATTCTTAGTCTAGAATACTTTGCATTGGTTAATATAACAACCCAAAACCTTATCCAAAATGGTCCTCACTTGACTAGCCGGAAAATATTATATGAATCTCTTGATCCTATATAAGTATCTCAAATCTATCCAGCAAATAACTGATGTGAGACTAAACACGCATATACTTTCATCGTTTAAACCCTATCATCCTCGTCGACTAAAAGCTCAAATCCATTCAAATCTAATTACAAGCACCATGATCGATCCGTGATTAGCCCCAATGAATCCACACTGCAATGTCCCCTAATCCACATAGATTATGAACCAAATCCACTCTGATAACATTGTCACAACTAAAACCTCCCCCATAAAAAGCCAACTGAAAATTTTTTTGGAGCTCTTTAGTCCTATATAAATATCCAAAATCTTGTGAAACTAAACACATGCTCACATGAATTCTTACATACTCCCTCCATTCAAGCTTTAATATCCTCGTCAGGCTAAAAGTTCAAATTCATTCAACATAGTCGACCTGTGATCAACTTCTTTTAAACCCATACAGCAATATTCCCTAGAACCATTAGACTATGAACTGAATTCGCTCTTATACCATTGTAACAACCAAAAACCTCACCCAAAATAGCTAACCGAAAGATATTATGTAAGTTCCTTAGTTCTGTATAAATATCCAACATCTACCTAACAAATAACCAATGTAGAACCAAACACACGCCCGCATGGATTCTTATAGTTAATAAACACTAGAATCTACCAAGCTTAATTGAGCCACGAAGAGTTATAGAGTCTAAAACCAAATCCGGCCAATTTGATCACCATACTAAACAATTCTGTATTTTTTCCACAACAGGGAACACGCTCAGGGCCTGAGCAGCAACGATATTCAACAGCATCGTATCATAGAAGAGTAGCATTGGCTACGATACCTGATAAAAAGGCAGAATAACCACAAGCCTTTGCTATTAGAGAGTATGGCAACACCACTCTCACTCTCTGACATGCACTCACAAGATGGGCAATCCACTTATACATGCTGCAGCTTCCCGCATAAAATGTCCTGTGTTCCATTCGAAGCACAACCCCTTTTCTACATTATATAATACCTTATTTTTCCCAATAAATCAGCCTAATAATAAAAATATAAATATATATATATATATATTATACATGGACAAAAAAACCTTGTTAGAATGCTAAAAGAATCACAGAGCGAGACAACAGAAATCTTTGTGATGGCTGAGAAGTAGGGGTCAATTTTATGTGCCCCCAACCCCAAAGCCTCTTTTTCCGAGGTGCTGGAGAAACCACTTGTAGGAACAACTCACCAAACATCCCTCAGATATCTGCCATCCATTTGCAGGCTTTTCACCATGCTTTCAGTCTTGGAGCCATCCAAAGATCCCTGGAAAACGAATTCAACAGTCAACACGATGGCTTTAAAGGGGAAAGGCTAAATTTATTTCTGAAAAAAAAAATACCAATTTTATGCTTCCTTGTTTAACCGACTTTTTCTCAAAAAAACAAGAGAGAGAGAGAGAGAGAGAGAATATTGGCCCCGGATCCCACAGACGTGTGGGTATTTCTGGGCATACATAACACCAATGACTCTCTCTCTCTCTCTCTCTCTCTCTCTCTCTCTAATTTGTTACACAACAAAGATAAACCTAAGGAAAATAAAAAACACCCCATTAAAAGTGACTCTAAGGTAAATTATTAGGGCTCAACTTAAAAGCAAAAACACAAGGAGGCAAAGAAGTTGGACTAGTTGAGGGCAAACCGGTGGAGCTAATATAGGCGTGCACCAAAGATTATATGTTGAACAAATCAGAAAGAAGAAAGGAAGGTGCACAGCCTTTTGACTGGCAGATGTTACATTGAATAAATCAGAAAGAAGAAAGAAGAAAGGAAGGTGTAGGCTTTTTACTTGTGGATGTCGCTTTTTACTTGTGGATGTCATGTGAAAAGATCTACAACTTGCAATTACAGCATAGATAGCCCTAGGTAATCGAAGAATTACCGGCAAATGCCAAATTATAAAAAGGTATGAAATAGTTGGCAATAGTAATAATTCTCGAACGGATATCGGTAATAAAACTGAAGGATACCGAAAAAGTATGGGCATCCACCAAGGACATAAGCGACCACAAACGACTGCTCAAATCTACGCTGAAGAATGCACGATTAAGAGAGGAAGGTGGGATTCTCACTGATGGATGTTATGTGAAAATATCTAGAACTAGCAGCAACGAAAGAGACACTAGACAGGAATGACTGGCAAAGGCTGATTTATAAAACTGACCCCAAATAGTAGGGACAAGCATTGAACACAATCGCCGTACTGAAGTGGACCTAGCACAGCCAAATCACATAATACTCAAGGATACTGCGCATTCCAATTTTAAGCTACCACATCATCAGTATTGATGATGTAAAAGACATTGTAAAAAATTAAAGCCAGCTGAAACTGCTGAGTTCTGTGACACCATGAATATTAATATTTAGCGTATACCTGCTCTTGAACAATGGTATGTAGTGTTCGATGGACATCTCTTGCCATACCCTTCGCATCACCACATACATAAATGTAACCACCTTGGGAGATGATATTCCATATGTCGGAGGCCTATCACATTATAAAATATTTTTTTCCAAAAAACTGAGATTTGATTTAGATGGAAGTTTGAAAGACAGATATTCTAACAAAGAATATTTAAAATATTTTCTTAAACAAGGGTTTTTTTTAACCTTTTCAGTCATTTTATGCTGCACATATTCCTTAGTTGGGCCCTCACGAGAGAAGGCCACAATGAGCTCAGAAAGAGCCCCTCTTTCAACAAAAATTTGCAGTTCATCTTCATAAATGAAGTCCTGCACAAGATTCAAGCTCGTTAGTACCTGGCATAGACTAGCAGTTATACCTATTTTATCATTTAATGTACCATTTTACGGTTCCTGCATCCAAAGAAGAGAATAGCATGACCAAGTTGTGTGCCAGCCTCCTTTAGTGCCAACCTTTCCTGAGAACATCAAGATCATGTAATTGGTTGCAGCAAAACCACTAGCCCGAGGAAGAATTTAAGTTTTGCACAAAATGTGTAAACTTGAAACAAACCTGCAAGAAGCCCCTGAAGGGTGCCAGCCCTGTGCCAGGGCCAATCATTATAATCGGTACCGAGGAATCTGCAGGCAGTTTAAAATTTGATTGTCTCACAAATATAGGAGCCCAGCTACATTCTTGGCTTTCTTGCAATGGAACAGAATGCTGTAAAGCAGGAGTTACAGAATGACATGATTAAGCGATATCAAAAGAAAATGGACCCACTGATAAAGGAATAGTTAATAGCTATCCAAATCATTCCTGATTAACATGATTATCACACAGAAGAGTGGAAGAAAAAAAATAGCTGAAGTACACAATTCAGGTTACGAACTCCCAAACTTATTTTATTTTTATTCATCTTTAATGTGACAACCTCAATAATTTTGTTTGTTCAGATTGTTTTGATCTCAGTTCTGAAGTTTTTAATCCCATACTTTAAGTTCAAAACAAGTATTATATCAAAAATTCTAACGGGTAACCTAAGTTTATGTCAGTACTCCTTCTTCTCTTCTCTCAGTAAGAAAAAGGAACCCATATAAGTTGGTTTCATTAAATAGCAACTGCCAACAGTGTACATATTATCATCTAATAATTGATGAAAACACTAAGCAAGCATCTATAAGTGCAAAAATTAATCATGGCAACCATCAGTGTATCAATGGATTATTTAATTGATGATATAACAGTGCATAAAAAAAGACAGCCAAGTGCACCATTCTCCCACCACTGCAGAGTTTGGAGAAAGCCAGATGTATGCAGCCTTCTCTCTATGTGCGGAGAGTCTATTTCCATATTTTGCACTTGTGACGCCCAAGTTACATATGGAGCAACCTTACCATTGCATCAAGGCTCACCCTTTATATACCAATGCATTATATGACTCATTTTTAGTGTATCATGTTAGAATAAAGGGGGAAAAACAAAAGTTATCAAGCAAATGGGTCTTCTCTTTCTTTCATCCCACTAATTTGAGTACCACATATTATGAATATCACTAATTTGAATATATATATATATATAGTCATATTATTTTATGGCAAGAAAATTCCTGATCAAAGTTCAATGAGAACATCAAGGATCTCATGAAAATGCAGCATCAAATTTTATTTTGAAATGGCAATCTATAACAAATACAATGCATATGACCAGGCAAAGCTGCAACTAGAACTGGCTCTGCATGATTGCATCCTTAACAAAGTTTAGAATGACTAATTTTATGTTTCTTAACTTCATATATTGATTATATTTCCATGATACAAAGCAACAAGAGAAGACAACAGAGCTAGGGAAAAGCAAAGTTGATCAGAGAAAAAAAGTACTGAAGAAAATGATATGCACCTTCATCCAAGTTGAACAGACTCCCTTGTGAATCCTTCCTGTTGGTGTTGGTCCGTACACCAATGCACATGTCACATGAATTCTATTCGGTGCCATCCTGGAAAAGACAAAAGAACTACATTGAGCAAAGTATCAAATAAAATGGAGCAAATTATGTTTGAAATTAATGATTACCTTGGTGAAGATGATATTGAGTAATATCTAGGCTGCAAACGAGGGGCTATGGCGGCAAGGAAAACTCCCAGTGGAGGCTTGGAAGAAGGGAACTCAGCCATAACTTCTAGGAGGCTTCTTTGACTTGCAACTATCCACTGTGAATATTCATCCTGCACCCCAAAAACAAAATCCAAAAAAAGAAAATCAAAAATGAAAACTAAAATATATACAGCAAAAGAAGGTTGTACAGGTTCCCACAAATTATAACAACCTTTCCAGCTGGTGAAGCCAGAAATTTTAACCGCTCAGCTTCATTTGGATCAGATGCATGCGCAGCTAATGCAACTAAAGCACTCTGTACATGAACAGAACATAATTACACATTTAAGAAGTCAATTATGAGAGAACAGTTTGCGAAACACAAGACTTGGACCGAGACTCAGACCTTTTTGGGTGAATTCAGGAGATCAGCATATCGTGCAAGTGCAGTTCTTAACGTGCATGGAGATGGGAAAGGAGGTGGCAGTGAGCTGCCACTTAGTGGCGTGCCATCCTCTTTGTCAACATGAATAGTGAAAAATGTGTCTGATGAATAACCCAACAGCCTTTCTGCCTCCTCCACAGTCTCAGCACAATTCTCTGCATATACACCAACATGGTCTCCTGTTTCATACCTGGATGAAAAGAAGCATTAAAAGTGAACAATCTAACATTAAAATAAAAAATTAAAAAAATATATTGCATATAATATGAAGGATAGGTGAATGAGTACACAACGACATGACCAACAACAGGGATAACCTTCAGCAAGCACAGAACCATCTAAGATCATGTTATGACTGCTAATAATTAAACAGCTTTTGATAAGCAGACCTAATCAAGCTTAATTTAAACCATTGGAACTTTTACATGCTACATATGATAGTACCTATTACAGTATATTTTCCTGGAAGAATCATGATGGCAGATTATTTTGATCCAAGAAGGGCATGTGAAATATACATAAAAAGCCATAAAAAGCATGATCTTTACACACAGAGTAACAACCAATGATGAAATAAGTAATGATATTTGTCAAAAGTTATAATCCCTAAATTTCGTAGTGCCGAAAAGGAAGCTTGACAAGTTCGCAGTCAATTTTATATCCATGTGTCATATGGGTTCAAAAAACAATGGCTAGCAAAATTTAAGAGATTGAAAGAGAAACCAGGAAATGATTTATTTATATAAGCAAAATGAACGTGTACATCTTTAGCTCGATGATATCAAACATTTTCGACCATTTGGAAAAGAAAATAAATCCTTCACAACAGCCAGAATAAAGGGACAAGAGGGTTACATGGGATCCCACATTCGAACAGGGTTCAATCTGAATGTTCAGAAATATATTAGCCTTTTCATCAGCATGCTTCTTCATTTGTTTTTCCCTCTACACAAATTTATGCAGAGATAGGCATAATAGGAGCAAACTGGACTGTGTTCTACAAAAAGATGGGTACAATGGCAGATCATTTTTGAGAAAACGAGTGGGTCCTGACTGTAGTTAAGGATGGTTTTGAGACATGGATCAATGAGACACGAAAGGACAAAAGAGAAACCTCTCTCATAATGCAGACAAACCCTCCCAAATCTATCTAGATTGAAGAAAGTTGAGATATCAATTTTATGTTGTGCAACAAATTGTCGAGGATTAATTCGGGCAACTAGGGATTCACACAAAGTCATCAAACTAATCATTCATTTACACCATTAGGATTTATGAGATCAAACAAGTTTTTATGCTTATTTTTCTTTAATTATACAGTTCTAAAGGGCTCAAGACGCACTAAAATGCCAAGGTCTCTTGGAGCCTAGGTGCAAGTTGCAATACAAGATGCATGCCTTGACAAAGTGAAGCACATATATGCATGTATGTATATATGGATACATGCAAGTATCCAAACATACAAATAAGTAGGAACGCATGATTTTCAATATATTCTAACAATGAACTATCAGTTTTTTCTCTGTTTTGTTTCTAATGGGCAGAAACATAGCTGAAGTTGCAACTGCAGCAGCATCAGCAGCTGATGAAGAACAAGAGAAAGAGGAAGAGGAGGGCATCCCCTATTTCTGATGGAATGGCATACGAGAAGGCATCCATGCATGCATGTATGAATACATAGTATTACATACAAATAACGAATGCATGATTTTAAATATATTCTAACAAATTAACTATCAGTTTTTCTCCTCCATTTTGTTTCTAGTGGACAGAAACATAGCTGCAGTTGCAACTGCAGCAGCAGCAGCAGCAGCTGAAGAAGAACGAGAAGAAGAGGAAGAGAAAGAGGAGGAAGAGGAAGAGGAGGAGGAGGAAGAAGAAGAGGAAGAAGACGAGGAGGAAGAATAAGGAGATGAAAATGACGATAACGATGAAAAGACGAAGAAGAAGAAGATGAGGAGGCGCTGTAGTTGGCTCAGCATGTGCCTTGTGCCCGGGTGTGCCTTTAACAACACCATTTGGTTGTGTATCCATATTTGTTTACTCTTGCAAAATAAAGCAGCTCCAGGTAAATTGTTGCTGAACATTGAATTGTTGCACCATATGGCATCGATACATTGACAAAACAAAATCTGACAGTGGTATGAAATTCTTATTGGATTAAAGTACAAGAGAAAACAAATAAAATATATATTTCTTAGAACAATGTAATTACAAGAATTGTCCTATGGAAAATATAATAACAATTATGTAATGTGTGAAAATTGAGCTCACAATTCATGATATTGTATCAGACAGCAAAGACCAAAGTCGAATTCATGATATACAAAGACTACTACTTTATCATCAAAAAGTTATTTAATTGCATAGTAGTAAATGATTTTTACATAGCATTTTAGTGAACTAAATATAAAATAACTTACATAAGACCAGTGCCAGCAATGTCAAATTCCAGATGAATGCAAGACCGATCAGAAGCTGGGGTGTGAAGTTCCCGCCGCACAGCCACATTAGCTCTTGAATGCCCAAAAATGTTGTGTTAGTTTGATTATAACAAGTCAGATAGCCCAGGTGCTGATAGGTGGAACCAGCAAATCAAAACATCCCTACTACCTGCATGGATGTTGAATGTCATGAACAGCATGGCCATTTGCAAGACTCCAACTCTTTTCCAGATGTGCAGCTTCTTTGGGGTTGATGAAGACTACCCTATACTCAGGAATAGCAGCGGTGTAAGGAGTAGTTGCACCTGAAACATCATCTTCATCCCGAAGTAACTGATCCAACTCAGGCCACAAAAGCTCCTTCCTGGAAATAATAAGACAGTGGATGAATGAAAAAAGATATTCCAGAGTTAACACAGAAAAGGATAGGCAAAAAAGAAGTCCACACAACACTGTGGTGCATGATGGGCTTGCCTGTTAAAACAAATTGGGCAACCCAAAACCCTTCAATTAAGGGTATGTAATAATCTTTTAGCACCTAGAAATACTTCATACCATGCAGTAAAATCATCTTCAATGCATTGATCATCATCTCCAAGACCCACAGGGATGAGGCGCTTCCCACCTATAACACCAAGGAAAAAAGACAAAAATGTCAATACAGACTTTTCACAAGCTGCCTATGCTTCAAAGAAATCTACCAAAAATAATATTATTTGTGGTGATGAGAAATGGCTTGATGGAATTACTATGGAGAAACGAGCATCTAAACATCTTTTGCAGTATATGAATGAAGATTTTCTTTGCACTACTTTACTCTGTATGCACATTCCAGATTCCTTTTTTTCCCTTTCAGAAAAAAAGATGAAAAGTAACAGATTTGATCTTTTCTTTGCACTACTGTCCTCTGTAAGTGCCCTCTGGCATCCTATTTTATTGCCAAAAACCAAAAGTAACCAATAGAGCACAACCATAGAATTCATCTTTACTTTGCACTAGTGTCCTATGTAAGTGCCTCCCAGATTCTTTTTTTCACATCAAAAAATAAAGAGCACCAACAGAGCACAACACATAGCATTTCCAGCACTACTGTCCTCTGTAAGTGCCCTCTGGTATCCTATTTTATTGCCGAAAACCAAAAGTAACCAATAGAGCACAACCATAGAATTCATCTTTACTTTGCACTAATGTCCTTTGTAAGTGCCTCCCAGATTCTTTTTTTCACATCAAAAAATGAAAAGCACCAACAGAGCACAGCACATAGCATTTCCGGACATGAAACTTGAAGGCCAAAATAAGTCATTTCTATTATAGAAAGACCCATCCAGCTCATTTGATTACATGAGTCTAAAAATGTTCCACAACATATGTAAGAGAAAACCAATCTATAACCAAACCTTGGAGAACAAATCCAGTTTTAACTGAAAATCAGCATATACACGATCATACACAAACATAGTATTAAGCAAGATACCAGAAACTTTGCAGCCAAAATATGAATGTCAAAAGTAAAATAGATGGTGTATAAGCTCCACTGGCAGAATTGTAAGCAGAACTTCAAGTAGCAGGCTCTATCAATCATACCATTGAAACCATGCTAAAAAAGCAGGGAAGAAAGGAAATAAATGCTTATATGTTACAATGCTTAAACAATTCTAGGAACAGCCCCCTTTCTTTCAGTTATAGGCTTTAATATATCCTATGCTATACAGGATACAGGTCAAATAGCATCATTCGCCATTCATAGTTTAATGTCGATTTGGCAAGTTAATGTAATTTAGAAAAAGAATTAATATATACATGCATTACTTGCTCAGTAAATTATTAAACCAGTTCAAATACCATCATTTCTTATCTTGAAGAAATAAGATAAAGAAATATGTTTCAAAAGTGGTGACCTGTATAAATTCAAGTGCAGTCAAACTGATAAATAAAACATGAAACAAAGTGGAAACAAGGGTGAAGTTTTTTAGGTGTATACCCTGAACAGCAAGGACCTCATCAACCACCTTAGCAACCTACATTTTTCAGAGCACATAGGATTGACAGAAATCAGCACAAGAATTTGGGCATAAAAGTTTGATGATATTGAAATTAAATAATCATGCAACCTTATTGAAATGCTCATACTGCCTGTTCCCCAGACCAAACACAGCATACTGAAGATTCTCCAGCCAACTCTCCGTTTCTTTCCCCTATTAAGTAAACAACAATCCACCACCATGTCAGAAATTTGCAAGCACACTATAACAATAAAAAGGGAAATTCTGCCGAAATTATTGGCAAACCTCAGTAAACCATCGAAAAAACCTGGCGGCATTATCAGTTGGTTCACCATCTCCATACCTATAATTTCCAAACCAAAATTAAGTAAACCTAAATATAGAAGAAATATCTTCTCCGGATTAAAGTTTCCAGCTTACGTAGCCAAGAAAAACACAGCTAAGGTTTCTTTCTTCATGTTCTCCTCGTACTCCTCATCATCGGCTGCGTAATCATCCTATCAACGAAGATATAGGGATCGTCAAGATCAAGCCGTCCAAGATCAATCAAACGCCCAAGAATTCTCGCAAAATTCAAGAAAAGGTATTACCAGATCGACGACTTTAAAAGTAGCTTTATCGTATCGCGCTTTAGCCTCTTCTGCAAGGGCCTGGTCAGGTAAAAAGATGCAATAAAAATTCCAACTCTGGAAAGGTTTGGGGTGTGGGGAAAAGCGGCCGAGGGAGATCAAACATCAAATGCTAACCTTGGCGAACCCTTCTGCGGTGCCAGTCTGCGTGCCGAAGAATATGGTGACCTTTTTCTTCCCGTCATCCACCTCCGGCTCCAGGTCCGTCTTCACCACCAGCGGCCTCGGCGGCTCCACCGGCCGGCTCGCCTTCTTCCCGGTCGACCGCCGCCACACGAACACGATGGCGCACCCCACGAGCACTGCGATCGAGGTTGTCAGTATCATCAGCAGCTGCCGGTTCTCGGCGATCAACGCTGCCCCCGTCTCCTGCGACATCCCTTCAACGCCAAACTTCCCGGTGAGGATCGCCGACAACAGATCCAGCGGCGAGGGCTTCATCGATCCCGACTCCATGGCCCCGCCGACGTTCCTCCCACCACGATCGCTCGCCGGATCGCTCGATCGGAATTAAAGCCCAGCCCTCGAGAGCTTCGTCCCTCTTCTCTCTCTCGAACTTTCTTTTCTTTTTATCTTTCTTTCTTCCTTCTTGGAGAGAAGATAGAGAGCGCTGGAAGGGAAGGTGGGGTAGGTGGAAGAACAGCGACCCGATAAAAGACGTGGGAGGAGGGGAGGGAAGGGTTTTATCCGCGGCTCAGCTAACCAAACACCACAGGTCAACACACCTACCACCCACTGACCCCGGTTAAAAGCATCGCCAGTTGTGAGTTTACCTAAATACCCCTCAAACCAGGAGAGGGTAATTCCGGTCGATGGGCCGGCCAATCGCCGTGTCCGGTATATCCAATTGCCGGCCCGAGCCGGTGACCCGGTCTTTTTCTCGCTCGCCCGTTCGGGTCGCCATCGCCTCCACCGCACGAGGAGAACGCCAAACAAGACTCGTTGAAGTGGGAGAATTGCCGGCGGGACCTATTGCGCACCCACTTCTGCAACCACCCTCGCGGGCACGGCACGTCGGCACGGGTCTCTGCCATGGGAGAAGGTGGTTATGACGCGATAAAGATAGGGAAGTTACGTCATGTGTGGGTGATAGTTTGGGGCTGGGTGGAGAATGAACGCTTCAACGTCCCAGGGCGCCGGCATCTGTGCGGGGCCCACTAATCCCATGTGGGTTTAGAAAAGCCTGGAGTTTGCGTGCACCCCGAAGAGCAACATCGTGTGGTCTGGGCAGAGCCATGCGAGGCTTCCAAATTTCTTCAACTTTGAAACGAATCCTCCGTCGCCGTCTGGTACCTTGGCTGAGGCTCCCACTTAATAACATGCAAATAATCACCCGAAGATCAAAAAAAATAAAAAGAAATTATTACTTGACGAGAGTAGATATCCTTTATGCAGCACTAGGATTGGAAATATAGCCGTTACTATTCGTAATAATTATTTTTAGAAAAACATAAATCATGATAACGAATCGTAGTTAAAAATAAAATGAAATAGCTATTCTAATATATATAAATATTTCTGTTTCATTAGCATGTTTATATGTTTTCTAATACAAAAATATATTTCAGGGAAAGTTTATATATTTGAGAGTACAATAATACAAATATCTAGTGAATGTCGCAAGATATCTCCACATGTTTACATATTTGAGAGTACCATCTAATACAGCCTTTGATGGACATGTTTGTATATTTTTAAAAATAATAAAAAAATGACAAAAGGAGGAGATCCATTCAAATAGATAATAAATGTGAGGGAGATAAGAAAAAAAAAGGAAAAATGCAAATATAGCAATGCAGGAGAGAAAACATGGATGGATGGGTATATCTCGTGAGCAGACGTAGGAGAATTGGCATTATATATCTCATGAAATCTCTATTTGAATTATCTGAATTTTTTGACCTTGCATAAATATTTAAATGTTATCCATTACATAGTTATCATGGGATTAAATATATGCTTGCACGGATGCTCGATTCTTTCTAAACGGTTTAAGCAATAACAAGAACCAATAAAACTTGAGAGATATTGAAGCTATGAAGGATGACCATGAGCAGTTCAAAGCTTTTGCAAGATGATCTGGTTTAACGGCTACAGTCCACAAATTACTCATGAATAATCTCCAAGTAGCATGTTCCCAATTGAGTTTATGATTCCTGTCCAATGTGAAAGATGTTCTCTTGTAAATAAGGTTTTTAAGAATTTTAGGCAAGCAACAATGAGGATGTGTTGTTGATTCATGTTTGGGGTGTGCTCACAATTAGCATGCACATATGGTAGACATACATTAAATGCATGCTCCTCTCGAATCTTTCCCTGCTTAAAGAAGAGCTTCAGAAAGTTCCTCTCTAGGTTAGGTTCTATGGTATTCCTTCGGAGTTTTGGACGGCTACTGGGTTGAGCTACATCGCCAGCGTCAATGTATATTTTGATGTTATATTCTAGATGAAACAGAGTAACGAAAAGGAAAGCTTGTTTTTAATGATCAACAAGAATATGTTATATATCTAGAAATTTTGTGCCTGTCATTTGGACAGGAGCAATATCAAATTAGTTATAGTTTTATAAAAATTGTTATTTATAATTTTTCCATCCGCTCACACCAATATTACATTTTAGTACAAAAAATTGATTTTTTTCCCTTAAAAAACCAAGTTATATATGCTCGCTTTTTTGGAAAACTAATAAATTTGTTTTATTTATTTATTTGTTTTGAGAATTTTTTTTTTTGAGGGAGAGGAAGGATTGTGCTAATCAGAGTATACCTACCAACTGTGTATTCCAGAATCCTACGCTCCCAAATTTGCATCAGCTAGCTGATTAGAAAGAACATCCTTGAAACTCGACGACAAATTAATCAAGAAGTTTCTTCCATTCTTCTTCTTTTTTTTCCCAGAAAAATGAACCAAGAAAATTCTAATTGGTCTAATGAATCTGGGTCCGCACAAAATGGAGTGTTTCCTATGGGAGCCATCTTCCTTCACGACAGATAAGGCCCAAAACTCTGGCACGTGGTTGAGACAAATGCCACGTAAGCTAGCCCAAGACACGTTTTCGAACTGGCTATCCTACGAAGACCGGATACTCTCCGTCTAGTTTGTCCGGTGAAGTCGCTATCTGATTTGCCGGATATTTAGGTGGTACTGATATGACGTATTCATACGTAGGTTTTCTATGGATTAAAAAGAATATAAGTAAAATTTTTCTATCCGCATCAAATATTCTCCAGCAAGTGAAGAATAGTAGGGATTACTATGCGAGTCAGATTCTCCTCATCCTCCCCTGCCCCTCTTTCCTTTTGGTTTACCAAAAGAAGAAAAAGACGGGTTAATCCTCCTTCAGCATTCAATTACCCTCTTAAAAAGCATTAAAAAAAAAAGGAAGGGAAGGGAAGTTGCCCGGGTGGAGTGCCAGCGTAAAGTGTTAGGTGGCAATAGTTAAGGGGGAGACCGTCATGTTGCTGGCGACTTGGGTCCTTGCCGGTGCCATCCAACTAATCAACGACCCAATTTTAATGCAGACACTTCTAGGCCAATCTGGAAAGAGCAGTAATACTTGTACCAAAAAAAAACAAAAACACTTCTAGGCCAATCTGGAAAGAGCAGTAATACTTGTACCAAAAAAAAAAAAAAAGCAAGAAGGAGAAGGAGAAGGAGAAGGAGAAGGAGAAGAAGAAGAAAGAAAGAAAGAGAGAGAGAGAGAGAGAGAGAGACAGCAGTGATACTTGCACGGGACCATGGGAGTCTCTGTCTCAGCCTCAGACACACCATCATAAAAGCTTCCCTTTATCAGAACGAGGGCCGCAGATATTCTTTCTTTCTTATATTATTTTTTTTTTACTTATCTGACGGTATCCCATATGAGAACTATATGAATTATCGGTCTTAATAGAAAAAAAACTTCTCCCTCCTGTTCTCAATTTCTTTTTTTTAACATAAAATTAATACAAAATAGTTGTTTCACAATCCAATTTCAAATTTATTTTTAATTTTTAGTTTCCAAAAATTATAGAAACTAAAATATTAATTTTTAAAATATGTGGAAATCAAAATCATCCCTAACTGTCATTGCCGTCTTTATTGCTATCACCTCACCTCCATGCCTCGACGCCGTCACCTGCCACTGCTGACTACTATAGTTAGCCCCCAACCATCACCAATTGCTGCAATAAATCATCCGTATCGTTTTCAAAGTAACACTAAATGCTATCTAAAAGCAACATAAGCAACAATCTCAGATGGGAAGAAGCAGACCGACAAACTCTTCAAAAACAACGGACTCCATGCACTTCTCCGTGGTGTAGCTGCACCTTCTCCCATGAAAAATACTTGGTGTCATAGAATATACCCTCTAAATCATTAGGACCAGATGTGTTAAGTTATAATCTCCTTCTCTCTCTTATGCACCAGCATTAAAGTGAGTATAGAAAGAAGAATTAAGAGAATAAATTAAGTACTACGTGAGTAAACTTAAGTACACCTTTTGAGTATTTAAGGAGTGAGAACTGTATCCACATAAACAAAAAAATTAAGAGAGATTTTTTTAATTTATTTTTCTGATTTTCACCTAATTTGGATTGTGCTGATTCGGGTCCGCCTTTGAATTTTTTTTTGTATTAGAGTGCATTGGAATGAGTTATGAAGGGCAAAAGAAAAAGTTTCACACCATCTTTTTTGGGTAAATAATTGAGATCTACTAATCAAGAGAATTTTTACTTTATTGTAAATGAATGATTAAAAGAATCTATATTTATTAGATATTTAATTCAGAATTTTGGGGTTTTAATAATAGTCCTCTATTAGATATAAAACTAAACATAATCTATAGATCCTCATCTTAGACACAGAGATGACTTGGTATTTTGAGCCGATAAAATATAATTTTTATCTTTATTTTTTTCTCTCTCTTAAAATTTTAAGAACACGACTCTAATTATTTCTCACATGGTATCCTAAAGAGAAATGCAAGGAGATGCTTTCTCTTTCTCTTCTCACAAGACATGCCACTTCTCTTCTCGCAAAACATTACAATAAATGACTCGACGTGATGTATTCTCACAAAAAGATGCATCTTGATGCATCAGGTTTCGATTTGATAATGATTCCAACGAACACAACCCTTGATGATCGATGGATCATATGGTGAAGGGAAACATGCAATAAAAGAATGTTTAAGCACCTATTTACACTCACCCTTCTACACCTGTAAATAGACAAAGAGATCGTCGTTTCTATTAATTTGAACAACACTACTGAAGTTAGTATAGAAAAGAGAATTGAGAAAGTAAATTGAGCACTAAGTAAGAGAACTCAAATGTACCTTTTAAGCATTTGAGAAATAATAATTGTATCCAGATAAACGAGGATTGAGCGAGATTTCTTCAATTTATTATGTTAATTTTCACCGTATCTGAATTTGGCTAGTTCGGGTTTGACCATGATTCTTCATTATTAGAGTGCGCTTCAAAAAAAAATTGAAGCAGTCCGTTGTATATTGAGAATAAACTGCTATTAACCGTTTGCAGCTGGGCGGAAAGAATTTTGCTCTAAAGTGAGCATTTTCAAAAGCATGCCTCGAGCTGGATAATGTCTATAATTTAATTAATTCTATTCCATGTCCATGTGTGCCATAAAGTTATTTATTAAATAATCAATAATAAATAGCAATATTACATTAAGAGATTTCCAAGATCTTAGAAGAAATTTTCTAACATATACACAAATTTAGTTTTGAATTTAGAGCAAACCCTTGTTGAGCCATTTGAGATGAAATTGAGCTGCTTTGGGATACCATAATTAGTTGTTGTTAGTTACAAGATATCAAGCAATGTGTTAGGTAACCACACATCCTCGCTAGATCCCAAAAGAAATTTGCCCGCCCACATCTCGAGCACACACCACTCTATGCGTTTTATTGGTGATACCATGTTCTTTCTATGAACAAGGTAATACGTTGCTGTCCAAATTCCGTTGCGGAGCTGCCCCAAACTATGAGATGCACAATCTCGTGCTGTTGGGTCGCTAGGATTTTGCACCACCCTTTTGACCGCAAAGAGAACCCCAGTTGGGCCAGTATTGGATTTGTTTATTAAGTTGCACGTGCTTAGGTTGGATTTGGTCATAGAATGGATCTAAATTATATAGTTGGTCTCTGAACAAAAAAAAATTAGCCATAGAATATTTTTTGAATTTCTTAACTCTATATAAGTACTCAAGATCTTTCTAACGAATAACCGATGTAGGACTAAACACGCGCTTGCACAGATCCTCGCATACTCTTCCGTTTAAGCCATGTTGTCCTTACCAGGCTAATAGCTCAAATTCATTCAAATATAATTACAAGTACTACGATCGACCTATATTTAATCTCAAATAATTTGTATTGTAGTGTCTCTCAGTCCACACGAGTCATAGGTCGGGTCAGCTCTAATACCATTTATAATAATTTAAGCTCTCATAAAAAAAAAGGCTAGCCGAAACTTAGCGGATATTTTTTGAATATTTTTGTTCTGTTTAAATATTCAAAAAAAATTTGGCAAAAAAACTTATGTGAGACTAATCGCACAGGTTTTTACACCTGTTGAGGCCCGGTATTGCCTGTTCAACGGACGAATTAGTTATAGGTCGGGTCAGCTCCAATACCATTTATAATAATTTAGGTTTTTATATATAAAAAAAGCTAGAAAATATTTTTTGAATATTTTAGTTCTGTTTAAATATTCAAATTTTCTTTGGCAAAAAAACTAATGTGAGCCTAACCGCACAGGTTCTTACACATGTTGAGGCCCAGCATTGCCTGTTCAACGGACCAATTACCGTGCGGCGGGTGCGTCATGTTCCGCTTTCTGCTTGTCGTGGCATTGAAAATTGTTCAGCGAAGATAAGCATTTTAGGCTCCCAGCAAGGTCCAAAATTTGGAAGACGAGGCCAAGGTGCAAACTTCCATGGGAGTGAGACGAGAAGGCTTCAAGCGGCGTGAATGTTCAGCATAACGTAACTTGTTACATCAAACTTTGCTATTCTTTCTCTTTGTTCAGTCAGAGTCTTCACAATTCAATAGGGATGTTGGAGAGTTGTTGTTTGATTTTAGTTCATATTAATCTTCAATCTTTTTGAGAGTATAGATCGAACATTTTCTACGAAGGGCTTGTTTGGTTCGCGGAAAGCATTTTTCCTTCTAAAAATATAATTTCTAAAAAGCAAATTTTTAAAAAAAGAATGCTTGAAAAAATACTTTTATCATATTTGGTTGATAATAAGAAAGTGACAGATTTTCAAAGTGCTTATATTTGGTTAATTATTTACTTTTCTAAAAAAGTTATGTATAATTCCTATTATATATTTAATAAAAATTAGGTATTTAATGCCACTTTAATGTTGAAAGAGTTTTTTTGAAAAAAATAAAGTAATTTCCGACTCACGAAAAAATAATTTTCTATATTTTTTATGGAAAATATTTTTTCATGAAACATTAGAATCATATTTCCATAAGAATACAACTTTTCTGTTTTTTTTTTTTAAAACTTCAATCAAGCAAGAGGCATCTCCTTACTTTTTCATTGATCACAATCTTTCTTTTTTTTTTCCTACGAACCAAATGAGCCCTAAATCTGATGCGAGGGAGGAATAATTTACGAATCTCAAATGGATCATTCCTTTACCCATGAAGTTTAGAGCGCATATCACGTGGGCATGATCCAAGTTCCAGAATGTCTGCAAGGCTGCAACCAACAAGAAACAAATTACTTCTCTTCAGGTCCGTAGTATTTCTGACTAGCAGAGTCCGACAAAATTCTAATCAATATCTTATTTGATCAATTTAAATGAGATGCAGCACAGGAAAAAAAAAGAAAAAAGGAAAAGAGAAGAGAAGGAAAATGCAAGGATGTGCATCTCTCCCAGCAAACTCCAGATAAACATGGAACAAAACTGGCTGCCTAAACTAAACCGGAGCTTGGAGACTGGCAATCGCCAAAGAAGTACTCGCCAAACCGATGATTTAACTAGAGAGCACCAGGAAGGCGGCCCCCATGGCAACTGCAAGGCCAGCTACAACGGCAACATGCCGAGGACCCGAAGAGTCGTCATCGGGAGCCTTGGCGCCCGGGACATCCGCGACACGACCAGAAGGAGAGCGCGTCGGTGATCCACCGGCGACCATAGGAGGAGCCGCCCGAGGCGCTGGAGGACGCACCACCACCGGCTGCGGCGACGCAGCGTCTGATGGGGATGGTGACCTGTACGATGGCGACCGGGCGGGGGCCATCGACCACCCTCGCGGTGCAAACGCCGGCCCGGGTGCCATCCTTGGTGCGCCCATAGAAGGCCCTGGAGCCATTCTAGGCGCAGGGAATGGCGAGGTTGGTGCGGGGGATGGCGACGAGGAGCCACTGCTGTTGGAAATCCCGAGGCCAGGAGGGGTGATGACGCCGCTGATCTTGAGCACCGAGATGTTGTACGGATGCGTGACTAAAACTCCGACAAACCGAGCATCGAGGTTGGAGCCGGGTGCGGCGGAGCCTAGTGCGATCTGGCCGTTGCCCATGTCGGTCACGTTAAGGAAGCCATTCTGGCCGGTCGCGAGCCCGCTGGCCTGGAAGAGGGTGGCGAGGATGGCACTCCTGTTGGAAAGCCTTGTGATCTTGTCGCGATCGAAGTAGTCG
The DNA here is from genome assembly GCA_025769935.1 of Phoenix roebelenii. NCBI lineage: Eukaryota > Viridiplantae > Streptophyta > Magnoliopsida > Arecales > Arecaceae > Phoenix > Phoenix roebelenii. The sequence continues at coordinate 294,982 of JAOXJJ010000489.1, forward strand.
AGAACGACATGGAGTGCAAGGACCTTCTTAAGGACGTCCGTAGGTAGGTTGGAGACGGAGGAGAGGGCGGCATTGTTGACAGCGAGGACGGTGACGGTTTGGCGGCTGTTGATCTCTGAGGCGAGCTCGGTCCGGGTGAGGAGGTTGTTTAAGTTGGAGAAGTCGGAGAATTGGCCGAGGATCTGGGTTATGTTAAAGGCCGTAGCAGCGGGAAAGAGGAGGAAGGGGAGGAAGAAGAAGATGGTGCGGAATTTACAAGCCATGGTTAGGGTCCTGCGGAGCTGTGAAGTAGGGAAGAGAGGGAGACATATATTAAGAGGTGAGAGAGGTGGGGGATTAGCAGTTAACTGAATGCTCTATATTTGGGGATTTTGTCCCGCAAAACAAGGAGGGAGGATTGGTCCGGATTGAAGGATCGGAGGGGAGTGTCTTAAGTTCGGACAGTTGAAAGAGCTACGTGACCGTTGGGAGGTGGCTCCTAATTTTCTTGGGGTACAGAGTTGTGGGTCAACAGAGGGAGCTTGACTTTTTCTTTGGCACCATTTGGGCATTTCGGGACCAAGTGGGTCCACCTTCTTAGATCCTCTTACCTGTCGTTCGTGTCGCGCGAAACGATTCGGTCCTAGCTCCGGATCTGGGCACCGGACTCCGTTTGAATTAGGAGAGGTAAATTAGGAACAAATTTTAGAGACAGGAGACAAACTTTTGTCTGTGATGTCAACTTACTTTGTTTCTACGTGTTTCTACGACCTCCTTGAATTCAATTGTTTTGACAAAGACAAGGATTTCACAAAATGAAAAAAAAAACTGAAATTAAGGAGAATATTAAGATAAATGAAATGAAAATAGTTATTTTCTAGTTTGGTATGAATCTTTTTGATATATTCATTGAGGCACAAATAGTAATATTGATAAGCAACCACGTGTTTATGTAATCGAAAATGTAATGAGTTTTGATGGACCCAGTGGCTAAAGGTGTCATTCTTGAAAATCAAAAGGTACAGGTACTTCAAGTCCTTAGGAATAAGAAGTTTGGGTGGAGATAATATGAAATTAGTTTTAAGAAGCATAAGATCAGAGAAGAAACCTATTTATGATTCCATGTATAATCATTACTAAAATGCACAGAAATTACAACCTCTGATTGAGAAAACTAATTCAAACTAAAAACTTTGTTTATGAAACTAAAACGTAACATAATATCTGTGCACTTGAGCCGAAAAGAAAGCTCGCCAGCTTCTAATGATAATGCATTGTATAATTCATTCAAGAGAGGAAAATCTTCAAAGGTTCGGCTGTAGAGAACTAAGCATGGTACTCAGAAAAAAATAAAATTAAAAAATAATGGAAAATGCAGTCATATAATACTTGAAAAGATATCTCATTGTTAATCAATGAAACCAATTTGAAAATGTACACCTGTATTAGTTAATGAGACAATAATGATGTTCACAACTGAGGCACCTCTTCTCTCTTTGTTTAGTCTACGTACCAAATGCTGTGAGAGAGTTGCCAAGGGAAAATGCTGTTAGACAATTGTCATCCTCTTGAGTTAATGCAAAATCTATGGAGCAATCATTTTCTTTTCCAGTTCTTGCAGCAGCTTGATCCAGAGCCCAAGGTCATCTCATCTCATAATATTTTTGACTGCATCCATTTCTGTAACACATTCATTCATCTAATAATATTTTTGACTGCAGCCGTTTCTGTAACACATTCATCTACTACGAAGGGAAGCGTTCTCCATACTTCCAATTTCAGAGAGTTGTTCTCTCTATCTGCTGTAGGCAAAAAGATTTAAGAAAGAAAAACAATTTAAGTTCCTAAGCTAGTTCGAAACTGCCTGAAGTTCTAAAAACTACCTGGATCTTTTACATCCCTCTCCATGCAAACTGCTGCATAATGAGAATTATTAAGATCAAAGAGGGCAAATTGCCATCTGTTCATGAGGACTCCAGGATCATCAACAGCTTCCACAACTATTCTGGATGCCTGATGCCATCATGGGAGAGGAGTCAGGTGCATCAAAATTGGCAATTTGCTTCAGTAAACAACTGTGGTTGCTAATGTATAAATATATATGTTGAGAAACCACAAAAACTACAGAAAAGTACTTGAGAGAGAGTAAAAGGAAAAGACATAGAGGTACCAAGATACAGTTAAACAGTTAGACATACATCAGATTTTGATTCCCCAGTAACTTGCTTGCTGTTGCTTGCTTCCAACCGAATTGTGAAATCCTTGAAAGGTGCTCCTGAAAACCCCCTTCCAAGAGCCTTGACATATGCCTCCTAAAAGTTGGAAAAGCTAGTTGAGTTTTTATGCTTACAGATGCTACAGGTCAAATATCACACAGCAATTGCATACATGACCAACAAAATACTAGTTATCTGTTGAATATCCCAAAAAAAATTGTGTAAAGATGAAACCAGGGTTGCAACAGGATTGATTTCACATATAAAGCTGATAACAGAAGTTGAGAAATAAGTTAAGCAAACATGAGCAAAATAATCAATAATATGAAAGAATGTGGACCTTTAGAAACCTCACTCACTTTAAGGGTCCACAATCTAATGAACTCATGTCGCTGACTCTCAAGATCTGCTAAAGTTCTCAGGTATGCAACTTCAACAGGAGAAAAATAACGGCGAGCAAGAGATAGGATATTATTTCTCGTCTTCCGTTGTTTTTCTTCGATATCAACGCCAATCTGTTCAAGCCATAATCCAATCAAACATGTCAGCTACAACATTTTATTAAAGTGAATAAAACAACTTTTTGTGGATAATGAATGGGATCAGAATACTACTGGCAGATCCAAAGCTACACCGCAGGCAATCATGGTAGATGTATGTGAAATATTGAATTGCAAGGGTGGTGGGGCCCAAAGATCATATTTATCCCACTCTACCTGAGAATGTGGCTAATTTCAGTATGAATTTTACTATTAATAAGAGTTAAGCTAAATGAAAAATTCAAGTAGCTTAAATCCATACAAGAATTTAGTGAAAATATAGTACATGGCTGAAATCAGTCACCAATTGACAATTACCTCAGGCTTCCCAAATCTATTCTTCCTGAATTTGAATGATTTTGGACTCACACTACAATCTGTATCTAATCTAACAATGAACAAAATTAACCGTCAGTGATCATATGTTTGCAAACTATTATTGCTATAGTGCTATTTCAACCCATGAAATAAAACCAATTATGCAATAGTGCCCAAAAGCATGCCTATTGCTGTAGATACCAAAGCTAGTCTGCACATGCTACACAGCCATTTTGTCATTTTAAGAATAAAAAATTTCTGAAATTTTAAGCTGGTAACCAACTTTACTAATCATAGGTGGTCACTGACGAACTGAAGTTGAACAAACAAGAGCCAAATCTGCTAAGTGAGAACTTAAAAAATATGTACATAAACTAACCACATTATTTATGAATCACTAGCCTGCCATACGGCGATGCAGTGGGAGAGGATGATAGACAGCTAATATGGCTCACATCCACTACTGATTAGCAAGAACTTAATTATTATTCGATAAACAATACAAATCAATCAACTTACAGCAAGCAGGGATAAAAATAGTCACTAAAGCTCACCAAGTCGGCTGTTTAGTTGTTGAAGCCAATCACTCAGATGCAGGAAAAATATTTCGGCTTATAACGAGCTAACATCCAGCAAGAAAGGCTGAAATAGGCTTGATAAACCAACGAATGACTGGTTCCCAGAAGAGTGATTGCACAAAAGCTAGAGTGACTAAGAACTGTATACTTCATAAAGGACATAATGGGTTCACTGATGTTTTGCAATAACTAACTGATCACTTGGCTTTTTAGTAGATTTTGGATTAAAAATAGCCTCAATCTCAAGCCTTGATGTCCTTGGGCCAAGAGCAACACAGAGATTTGGGGGATTTTAGCTGGGTATGAAGATACAATACACACTGTGGCAATATAGTTTGACATCCATATTAAAAGAAGGATATTGGGTGGGTGGAGAAATGTCTTAATATGTTGCACGCCAATCAAATGCTGATGTAGCACACACAACCATGCCAAAACTAGCAGGTTCATCTGTGGCAAGCATGCAATATTACGATCAACCTTGGTCATACTTGCAAATTGCTGGTTCCTTGTTATATTTAAGTTATCCATTTATTTATTTATTGGGATAAAATTTACATGGCCCAGTTGATGATGGGGACATCAGAGTCCTTCATCCAGATGATCCTGAGCCTCCGGATTGAATCAGACCCGGATTGGTCCATTTGAGTTCGAGTCATTTTCTTTTATTGCATTATTTACTTTTGTCTTAGTCAAGTCAATTTGGTTCGTTATTTTGTTATTAGACTGGTCAATTGGATTTATGTAATTAGGTCAATATGTAAGGTCTATATAAAGACCACCCCTCTCATGTACGAGGCAACTGATGATTGAATGAAAAAATTTTAGCCTCTTTCTTGTTCTTCTTCTTCCTCCTCCTCCCCTTCTCTTCTTCCTGCATCCCTATAACCTCTTCTTCCTTCTCCCTCTCTTGTTCTTCTTTCTTCTCCTCTTTCCTCGCACTTGTGTTACATCAACTTGGTATCAGAGCAAGGCTGGCTTTACCCCTGCTGCCTAGGCCACGATCCAGCTCTTTCCCTTCTCTCTCACTCTCGGTTTTCAACAGATAAAAAAAAAGAGGGGAAAACCCCTGCGGCTGCTTCTCCCACTATCTGTCACCCCACAGCAGCCCGAGACAAGGAAAGTCGTGCCCTTCGTCGAACTGCCCGCAGCGCCACCCCAGTTCCACCTTCATCGCCGGAAGCCGCCTTCGGCCGCCACCAACAACCGGAACAAGCCCCCACCCTCTCTCCAGCAGTTTCGTTCATAAAAAAAAGGAAACCTTGCAGCCGTTCCTCTCCTTCCACCTGTCACCGCGCCCGAGGCCATCACCACCCCGCATCGCGCCGCCTCCTCGCCGTCGAACTCCGCCGACGAGCACCCCACCCGAGCCGCCTGCGTCTGCCACCGGCTGCCTGCGCCGGGTCCGCAAAGGAGACTGCTGCCATGGAAACAACCCGTGGTCGGCAGCCGTCTGTCACCAAAAGTCCGCAACCGCCACCAGCCGGAGCTCGTGATCGGCCGCCGCCCGTGATTGCCGCCCTGCCCCACGACCGCCGCCGCAGAGATCGGCGTATCCTTCCGAACCCATCGGGAGGTTGAAGAAAGAATTAACGGGTAAGGCCTAAACCCGTTAACTCGAATCCAGTAGCCCGGATCCCAAAAAAAAGCACGTGCCTTGCACGTGAGGAACTAACGGGTTATCGGAGCGGATCACGCCCGACAACCCGAATCCGATCGGATCCAAGGTTTTAAAAAAACGCACGTGACCCACGTGTCGAAAAAAAAACTAGCAGGTTCATCTGTGGCAAGCATGCAATATTACGATCAACCTTGGTTATACTTGCAAATTGCTGGTTCCTTGTTATATTTAAGTTATCCATTTATTTATTTTTTGGGATAAAATTTACATGGCCCAGTTGATGATGAGGACATCAGAGCCCTTCATCCAGATGATACTGAGCCCCCGGATTGAGTCAGATCCGGATTGGGTCCATTTGAGTTCGAGTCATTTTCTTTTATTGCATTATTTACTTTTGTCTTAGTCAAGTCAATTTGGTTCGTTATTTTGTCATTAGACTGGTCAATTGGGTTTATATAATTGGGTCAATATGTAAGGTCTATATAAAGACCACCCCTCTCATGTATGAGGCAACTGATGATTGAATGAAAAAATCCTAGCCTCTTTCTTGTTCTTGTTCTTCTTCCTCCTCCTCCTCCCATTCTCTTCTTCCTGCGTCCCTATAACCTCTTCTTCCTTCTCCCTCTCTTGTTCTTCTTTCTTCTCCTCTTTCCCCGCACTTGTGCTACATCAGTTGACCTAGTATAATTTTGAACTAGGTCAAACTTTGCAGCACTCTGTCTGTCATCATAGGCGTATCTAAAAATATCAGAAGCACTTTTTTCAGCCTTTAAGATCACAAAAGAAAGGTTTGCATATCAGTCAAAAGAAATATGGAACTGCTTGGTTTTCTATTCACTTAGTAGCTTTGGTCAGTTTCTATCAAAGCAATACATTTAAATCCACTCAGCCAATTTGTGGTTCCATCAGAAATTGACCAGTTTCAGTTAAAATCAACATATGTAAGGCTACAAGTCTCATTATACATGTTTCTTGACTGAACTTGCTAATTGGCGATAATTTCAGCCCAAAGGAAGCATTTGCCAAGAAAAAGTCTCAAATTAATTGTGTTTGAGTAATTTCAAAAGCATAGAGGTGTTGGATTTAACTTGCAAGACATTTAGCGGAAAATAGTCTTTTAAACATTTTGTTGTATTAATGTCTTATAGTTTTATGGACTAAGCAAGATCATAAATATCATACTTACAACTCATGGAGTACCACAAAGCATCTGAAATTGACAACTATGACATTTAACTTAAAAAAAAAAAAACCATGCTATACGAACATGAATGCATAAATTTAGTGCATAATATTCTCACAAAGCAATGACTGTAGTTTCAAAATGACATCTTATATATCATTCTCATTACCATTGTTCATCTAAATTTTCTCTAATTTTTTATAATTCTAATTGTCTTAAGTCATTTACATTTTTAATGAGCTTTCAGAACATTGACATAACACATAATACACCAAAGGTTTACACCAATATGACATGCTTCAAACGGTATGCAATTCACCTCCTTGAATTATTATTATTTTTTTTTTTTTTCTGAATTTACAACATCTTTGGCCAATGGAGGAGAAAATGAACTCCTCAAAACATTTATAGACGGAACTTAAAAACAGAGCTATTGTCCTAAACAATAGTTGAAGAATGGCCATGGAACTGCATATTGAATGATTATATCTCTTCTGGAGACGAGATGTAAGAGATGCACATCTATGCTTATATTCGCAGATGAAACTAACTAGAGAACAGTGAAAAAAGAAATTGGACCATACATCTTGCAAGAGTGGTGCGCACCAAGGCTCGAGCTAGTAGGGCACCTTTCTGAAGCCTCTCTCCGTTCATACGTAAAACGCTTTGTCTTTCGCACGGAGAAAGGAGATCCATATATTGGTTCAGAAGGGAAGCATCCTTCAACTGATCAGGTACCACATACCAGAGATGTGTTTCCCTGCAATCATATTGATTCCAAAGAATTTAGGTCTTAAGCATATTATTACGCATACGAATGAAGAAGAAAAATATCGTCTAATCTGATTCAATCATCTTATACCACGAAGCTAGTTGGTACGTGCCCTAAATGAATCGCGTAAAAGAACAAAATTTGTAGAGAAAAAAGAAGCGGAGGATAGAGGAAGAGGAATACCTCGGAGATGGGAGCGGCGCAGGCAGCAGAGGCGGCGGAGACGCGAGCGGACGACGAGCAAGGCTATTCGAGTGCAGCGGTAACATATTCCTGCGGAGCAACCAAGACATGCACTCACTTCCGATCTCCCTCCCTCTCTTCCTCCTCTCCTAATTCCAACACCACCTGCTGAGGTTGGAACAACCAAAGGTAGAAGAAAGGGATTCGTGGAAGGGTGGGCACCCGTTATATTAGATCCGACCCGCTAACCGTACCCGATCCGGTTGCCTTCTTGTTTAATTCGAAAATTTCTCAGATCTTTACCGTGCCCGCGGAAGCGAAGCGTGAATGGGCTATGATTACGATTACGACCACCCGTTAACTTTAGCCGCTTTATTTTGAAGCGGAGGAACCGTCACACTACGTCGAGATCCAACTAAAAGCACGCTTTCTGGACCGTCGGATGGTAATCCGACGCAGAAGCTTTACGGCAAAATCCGCATAAAATAATCTATGGTTGTACGATGGCACATGGGTGCAACATAGTCCATAATCTTTTCGGGATTGTTAACATCGAAGGAGACGATCTAATCAACAAATTTGTTCATCTTTCAGAATATATGCACAATCTGAAAGGCACCATAATCTTGTAGAATCTACTCAATTATTTCTGCTAAGTCTTCTTCAGGATGATACTCGCGGTCTCTAATCTCGTATAAAAGATTCTCTTTCAGGTGATTCTGAGTTTCACTCTAAAAATTGATGTCTTGAAGATATGCCGTCCTTCTGTAATAGTTGGTCTAAATTTATGGTCCCTAATTATAAATGCAACTCTAATATAACTTTTTGATAGGCTATTATTAAAATTTATCTTTAGGTGGTCAGGAGGTGGGGGTCTCAGGATGCAAGGATATACTTGGGGCCTCCTAAGATCACAAACGGGTAGGTGATTGCTGACGCGTAGAAATTTATATGGAAGGTTAACCAAGAACGGTAGCGTCCAGCACACGTGGCGCCTGGTAGCAACAGCTGATATATAATTCACTCCCCAGTCGCATCCATATTCAAATTTCCGGACAGCTCGTTCACGGATCACCTGGGAACCGGGAAGGCGTCGCCATTGTTCGCCGTACGAAGAAACTTTCGAGTCTCGAGATGTCCGCGACTCAGTCCGAGTGCGACCTCGGGGTAACTCTCTTCATTCCCTCTCTCGATCCGCTCTCGAAACCCCCTCTTCTCTCTTTTTCTCTTCGATCGGCATCTTGGCTCACTTACTACTCCAATGCAGGCAACTGGCGGGCCTCCTTTCGCGATTGGGTGAGGAGATCTCCCCCCTCGAGCGGCCTTCGGCCGGTCGATCTATGTTCCAGAACCCAGTTTCCATTTTCTAGGGTTTTGACCCGATCTTGCAGGGAGTACACCTTCGCCGACGCCGGGAACCTGGAGCATTGCGCCAAGTACCTCAACCAGACGCTAGTGACCTTCGGATTCCCAGCCTCACTGGATCTCTTTGCCACTGATCCCGTTCGTCATCTTGATCCGGCGGTCTATGTTTATTTTTCTGGGATTATCGATTTTTTTACTTTTCTTGTTTTTTTGCTATAATGTTTCGTTCTTTCCTTTTTTTCTCTTTAATATTTTTTGGTGGTAGGTTTCGATTTCAAGGACATGTAATTGCATCTATTCTCTACTTCAACAAAGGCAGCGCGACATTGAGTTTAGGGAGTCATCTAATGAGCAGAGGCAAAGGTGAATGTGTAATTTACTTTTTTTTATGAGTTTCATCTTTCTTGGTGCCTTAATTTATGAGGGTCCGATAATGTTATTCCAATTAGCTTGCACATGTAATAGAAGTCTAAATCCAACCGTTTCCTTATCATAATTAATAGAATTTTGACTTATATGTGACACTGAATGAAATTTTTGGTCATTGCAAAGAGAAACTAGCATGTTGTCTTTCCCAGAATAAAGAATGGTTATAATGTCAATGGTGCTCTATTAATCTAGGCTAGAGTTTGACAAGTTCAAGTTCATATATATACACAGTTACCAAATCGGAAATGATTTTAGGGTTTTTTCAGTATTGGGCGCATTGCATTATGTTTGGGCTTCTTAATATTTGGTCATTTACTAGTGACTATCAAGATCAGGTTTCCCAGCATTTTATCACCCCAATTTAAATGCTGATACTCTTTATATGAGTTGAGTATTAGTCTGTTACTGATCTACCCAGAGGATCATGGTGCTTATTTTTTCGGTCATTCATCAACTTCTGAACCATAAACAGTTATGCACTGGATTTCCCATCTTTCTTGTTCGAAATGACTTATATGGATCTATAAACTGCATATTTTGGTGATGTGATTTATATTTTCACCTCAACTACTTGCATAACAGCATGATTTCACCATATCTTCTCCCAATCCTTTCAGCATGCAGCCTTTCACTCAACACTTCCAGAAAATTGATGCAAGCAATGAAATATGTTATTGCAATGTGTACCTAAATAAATACATATCCATAATCAATTAAACTATTTTGTTTAGGGGATTTTCGTATCCTTCATTACATATACTTGTATGGCTGGTGACAATATGAAAGCATTTTTTGGGTGGTACACAGGAGGATTTAAGCTTTATGTGTTAATATTAGTCATCTGGATTATTGTTCTGTGCCCAATTGGGTCTTCAAGATCTTTCCACTGGCCGAAGTCACCAAATTTAGTGCCAAAGCAGAAATAGTCTGTGAGATAATCCATGTTAGGAGCTGCTTAAATTGGATTAGTTTTCTTAATTATAACTGGAAATGGACCATTTTCACATCTACATTAGGAGCTACTTCATGACATTTTAAGCTAATAACGAAAGGCACTTTTTCTGATGGCACTGCTGTTGTATAATTATAGATTGCAGTCTGATTTATCAAGATTAGAGGCTAAGATTGAAAGGCTTGAGGCACAATTAGCTGCAAAAGATCGAGAGCTAGCCACTTTAACCCGAATGGTTGGTTCATTGTTTTTCCTTCATATATCACTTCTTAAATGATGATGGAACAGTTAATCTTTGTAACTCTTTTATTATCATCAGGAGGCTAAACATACTGCAGCTTTGAAGGCTCAAATTGAAAAGTTGCAGCAGGAACGTGATGAATTTCAGCGAATGGTCATTGGTAATCAGGTGAGAAATATCTTATCATTGTGCCTCTGTCCCTTCTCCTTTCTGGGAAATATTCTTTCTTTCTTCTTCTTCCTCTGCCCCAAACCCATCTCTCCTGATTCATTAATTTTCTTTGAAAAGCAAGTGCGCACGCAACAAATACATGAAATGAAGAAAAAAGAGAAGGAATACATAAAACTGCAGGTAATGTTATTGCTATGATGTACAGTTGCATGATCAGAAATTCATTTGGCAAAAGTTTTTGTTGATCATATCATGGAATATGCCAAAATGCATTTACTAAATAACTGGGGGTATTAATCTGTTGTTTTGCAGGAGAGGCTAAACCAAGTGCTCATGGAGAAAAAGAAGGAATCTCGGTCAGGGATGGAGATAATGAACTTACTGCAGGTTTTGTTAAAGTTATTTTTATTATCAATTTATAGTTCTAACAAGCAGCTACATCCATAAATGCAGTCTTCGAATATTCTTCATATCGAATTTGATTACACCAATCCTCATGCGCTTCGCATCACATTTTTTAAAACCTTTTTGGGCTTTCAATTCTACTTTTGGATACCCAGTACAGCTTTTTGATGCTTCAGGTAATTAAGAATATTTCCACCTGATGTTGCTTGTTGTTGATGGCAACAGAAAGAAGGACGTCAGCGTGGAACATGGAATGGAAAGAAGGCTGACAATGATTTCTATAAAATGATTGTAAGAAAGATCCAACTCAGTCAATTGATGCATGCAGTCGGTTATTTCCTTAATGTCTTACATGATACCAATAGGTTGATGCATATGAAGTAAAGAAGCAAGAGCTGATGGCAGAGAACTCTGATTTGCGGGCTTTACTACGTTCTATGCAGGTAGAAGCATTTAATAATAAGCTGTTAAGAGTTTTTTTTAATGACATTGTCTTTACTTGTTTGCTGCTACATAAACATATCTTCGATATGATTTATCTACGGACATATTTAGATGGAATTTTCTAGTTGTTGAAAATAATTGGTTGTAATGGTAGTTTTTCTAGACAATTAATTTACAGTACTGAGATTTGTTGGGCGATAGCTACATTTAGTAGTTTTAAGGTTTTTTTTTTAATTTAAAAGTCATGGCAAATTAGCTATTTTTTATGCCATTGTTTTTTGGTTGATGTCGTCAAGACTTCAGGAATTTGTAAACATGTTATCCTTTCAATATCTATAGAGATGAATTGAATTTGTTTTACCTGCTTTCTTTCTTTCTTCCTTCCTTTCTTATTTTTTCCCAACCTGGTAAAAGCATTTTTCTGAAATTTACCACAATTATTTAACTTTGCTGAGTTTGTCTCACTCCCTATGGTAACAATTATACACTATTGATAATTTTTGAATTTTATAAGTTCAACGAGTCTGGGTGGGTTAATAACAACTGACAACACCTTTCCTTCTTGTCGTTGGCTACTGCCAATTATCACTGGATGTCATTACTGCCATACTTTGAATGGTACAGTTGGGTTGAATCATTAGGAAAGAAGGCTTTTCTATGGTATTGCTACTATCAAGAGAAGGAACGATGGTTATAGCGTATTATTCTGCAATTGTCTATGAAGTCCAAGGGCTCTTCATAGTCCTTAACCTTAATTTACTGGAAGCTCAGCTTTAGTTTTTTATTTCTAGAAACCTATAGAATGCTCTTTATGTTATTGCCACTACATCTTCACTGTTGTAAATGGTTTAGGCATTGGAAAAGGAGGCATTCTAATGTATTGCCACTTCTGAGTGAATGAAAGACTGCTATAGCAGAATATTCTGGAATGGCCAAATGAAGTCCAAGAGTCTGAATTGGCCTTCATTCGTCATCGATTTAGCTTTACTTATTTACCTCTGGAAATCATCCAAAAATCTTTTGCTCTATCTTACATGGAATATACTGCACGTGGGGAATACATTTTATTTAGGGAACTAACTTGACATCCTAGTGTAGTACTCACAATATGGGCTTCTATGTTTCATTTTCTTTTCTCGTTCATTTAGTTTATTGTTTATATTTAGTATATTTATCTGTTGCTTTCTCCTCCTCCAGTACAGATTGCCTGTTGGTGGTGACAGTTAGAGTTAAGAACCATACATGTTGATCCAATCCCCATATTTTTTTTTGTTGTACACCTAATTCTTTTTTTATTAATTTATTTCTTGTTTGATCAAGGTATACCTTGTAAAACAAAAATCAATTTAGGACAAAGTGGCAGATAAACATCAAATAAAGGCTGGAAGATAACGTCCTTTTGCATAAACCAGAAACAACAGACTCTAGAAGAATTGAAAGGTTATATATTGGTTTTGTTAAACAGTAATTTTCTTGGTTTTGTAGTTCCCTGTGGAAGGTAGGGGCAAAGAATTAGGCCACCAGATGTAGGTTAATCTTTTTGGTTCTAGTTGTGAGGGCCCGGTCCAGTGACTAGCCTGCACATAGTTGGGCCAATGGGCCGGCCCAACGTGGCCAACCCAAAGGCCACAACAAAGAAGAAGAAGACTCTTCTTTCTCCGCTTTTGATGGAAACCAAGTTAAGGGTGTACGGCCGCCCCAGCCGTTGAGGCGGTTACAATCGCCTAATAGCCGGCTATTGTGGCCGACCTTACCCACTTCCTCTCCGGGGGCTATAAAAGCCCCCGATGGCTCACCATTACCTTAACTCTCCCCTCCCTCTCAGTTTCTTTTCCTCCTTAATTAATGATAGGGTTTTCTGAACCCACGTCGGTGCCACCGGAGAGGATAATGTGAGGGCTCAGTCCAGTGACCAGCCCATGCATAGTTGGGGCAATGGGCCGGCCCAACGTGGCCAGCCCAAAGGCCACAACAGAGAAGTAGAAGACTCTTCTTTCTCCGCTTTTGATGAAAACCGGGTTAAGGATGTACGACCGCCCTTACGTTGAGGTGGTTACAACTACCTAACAGCCGGCTGCTGCGGCTGACCTTACCTACTTCCTCTCCAGGGGCCATAAAAGCCGCCGATGGCTCACCATTATCGTAACTCTCCCCTCCCTCTCAGTTTCTCTTCTTCCTTTCTCAGAGATAGGGTTTCCTGAACCCACGTCGGTGCCGCTGGAGAGGGTCGTCGCAGCTCCTTCTTGGAGCTAGGTAACATTCCTAAAACCCTTTCCTGGAGCTAGGTAATTGTGAGCCATCGAGGGCTTTTATAGCCCTCGAAAAGAAAGTGGGTGAGGTCAGCCGCAACAGCCGGCTGTTAGGCGGTTGTAACCGCCTCAACGGCTGGGGCGGCCGTGCCCTTCCCTAGCGAATAGCCAATGTGGGACTAAACACGTTTGCACGGGTTCTCACGTACTCTTCTCGTTTAAGCCCTGACGTCCTCGTGAGACTAAAGGTTCAAATCTATTGAAATCTAATCATAATCACCACGATTGGTCCGTGGTCAGCCCCAATGGATTAGTGCTGCAGTGTCTCCTAGTCCACATAGGTTATAGGCCGGGTCTGCTCTGATACTATTTGTCGGAGCTCCTTTTCGGAGCTAGATAACATTCCTAAAACCCTTTTCCTTGCCTTCCTTCCTCTTCCCTCCCGATCTACTTGGGATAACAAGAGAAAAGAAAATAGAAAGGGGAAAGAAACTGCCTAGTAGTCCTCGGTTGTGGATCCAGCACTGCACTCAATTGCAACCGTAGCCGCAGTCGTCGACGGCCGAGGCAGTTCTCCCTTCCCCCTCTGCTGCGGCGAGCTTGATAGATGGGCTCGGATTTGCCCTTCTTTCCTATTGCAGTGGGATGAGGGGGGTTCCATCTTCCTCCCCTGCCGCAGTGAGGAAGGGGGGGGGGAGGCATCGGCGCTGTTGGCCTCGGTTGCAGGCGTCGTGACGCCGCAAGCCGGCCGTGGGTGGCCTTGTTGTGGGCAGCCCGACCATGAATGCTGCAACCGCTGCGGGTTCTTCTCTCGGCCCCCTCCCGAGCATGCCCTCCCTTCGCGGGAGAAGAAGGGAGGAGAAGAAAGGAGAAGAAGACAGGCGAAGAAAGGAAAAGAAGGGGAAGCTTCAGGAAGAAGGAAGAAGGAAGAAGAGAAGGAAGAGGAAAGAAAAAGAAGAAAAGAAATAGAAAAAGAAATAAAATAAAATAAAATACATAAATAAATAGTAAATAAATAAATAGAGAATTAAGATAATAAATAAATATATATATTTAAATGAAATAAAATAATAATAATAAATAAATAAATAAAATAGAAAATAATGAGCGAGTGGCAAATAATCTGATCTTTATGATATTTCTAGGTACTGTGGATTTGTCATCCGAATCGAGATAAGTAACCTGACACAAATTATAAATTTCAAATATGAAATTATTTTAGATATGAAATTATAAATTTCATGAATGATCATACATTTTCATTAATTTTAGGATCAAGCATATGTTAGCAAGTGTTGCATGATATGGCTAAATGGCATCTTTCATGAATACTATATTATGTATACATGAATTATGATGATGAAGAAAAAATGCATGAAAATGAAGTTTGTAACATGATCATGGATTTTACACAAAATGATGCCATTATTCATCTTTCAATCTAATTATGAAGTATGGTTTATGAAAATTATGAAATGATTTATGAACTCTCAGATTGCTATGTATGATTCTCGCCAGCGGAAAATAGTAGCTCAGCATATGACCTTGTCAACGGGTAATAGCAGTTGGCATACGACTCTGCCAGCAGATAATAGTAGCTGGCATATGATCCTGCCAACGGATGATAGTAGTTGGTAAAAATTACGGCTTTGTTACGGGTATAATAGTGGCCATAGCTGCACTTCTATATGAAAGCACGATTTTTAAAGCACAAAATAATGGCATAATTTTACATTGCATTCCATGTTTACGAACTTGCGTGATTGAGCATGCATTGCTTTATGACCTGTTTTAATGTGTTATGAAATGCTTATCTTGGAATATCTGTTATTTTGCTTAAATAATGCATTGACATGTGAAATATTATGCTTGATCCGGTGAGATGGTGCATGGTTACTTACTGAGCCGCATGGCTCATAGTACTTGTTGTTTTTTTGCAGATTAATAGGGTTGCTAGGAGCAGGAAACCTGAAGACTTTAAAGTTTGGAAAAATTGATTCTAAATGTTCAAATTTTAGAGCTCTGTACCGTTCCATTTTGGAAAATGGGCCAATGGGCGGGTCCAGTGACCAGCCCGCACACAGTTGGGCCAATGGGCTGGCCCAACGTGGCCAACCCAAGGGCCACAATAGAGAAGAAGACTTCTTTCTCCGCTTCTGATGGAATCTAGGTTAAGGGTGTACGACCTCCTTGGCCGTTGAGGCGGTTACAACTGCCTAGCCGGCTGTTGCGGCCGACCTTACCCACTTCCTCTCCGAGAGCTATAAAAGTCCCCGATGGCTCACCATTACTGTAACTCTCCCCTCCCTCTCAATTTCTCTTCCTCCTTCCTTAGAGATTGGTTTTCCTGAACCCATGTCAGTGCCGTCGGAGAGGGTCGTCGCAGCTCCTTCCTGGAGCTTGGTAACATTTCTAAAACCCTTTCCTTGCCTCCCTTCCTCCCAATCTACTCGAGATAACAAGAGAAAAGAAAATAGAAAGGGGAAAGAAACTACTTGGTGGTCCTCGGCTGTGGATCCGGCGCTGTGCTCGACTGCAGCCGTAGCCATAGTCGTCGACGGCCGAGGTAGTTCTCCCTTCCCCCTTTACTTCGGCGAGGTCGATAGATGGGCTCAGATTTTCCCTTCTTCGTTGTTGTAGTGGGATGAGGGAGGTTCTATCTTCCTCCCCTGCCGCGGTGAGGAAGGGGGGAGGGAGGCGTCGGCTCGGCCGCAGGCGTCGCTAGCCCTCAGCCAGGGCTGCAGTGTGCCGGAGGCTCCTTTCCTCCTTCGATGTGACGGGGTTTAGAAACCCCCAGTTCCACCGAAGGAGGTGGGAGATAAAAAGAAAAGAAGAGAAGGAAGAAGGGACTCACCGCGAGTGCGGCCGCGAGCTGCGGGCGCCGCGACGCTGATGTCGGCCTCGACCGTGGGCAGCCTGGCTGTGAGCGCTGCGACCACCGCGAGTTCTCCCGGGCTCTCTCTCTCTCTCCTTCATAGGAAGAGAAGGCCGGCCGCTGCGGGCTCTTCTTCTCCCGAGCTCTCTCTCTCCTCCGCGGAAGGAAGAGAGGGCCGGCTGTGGCGGGCGCCGCTGGTTTTGGGCCCCAGCCCCTCCTGAGCATGCCGTCCTCCTTTCGCGGGAGAAGAAGGGAGGAGAAGGGA
>JAOXJJ010000489.1:311866-336074 GCA_025769935.1 Phoenix roebelenii
GAGGAAGGGGGGAGGGAGGCGTCGGCTCGGCCGCAGGCGTCGCTAGCCCTCAGCCAGGGCTGCAGTGTGCCGGAGGCCCCTTTCCTCCTTCGATGTGACGGGGTTTAGAAATCCCCAGTTCCACCGAAGGAGGTGGGAGATAAAAAGAAAAGAAGAAGAGAAGGAAGAAGGGACTTACCGCGAGTGCGGCCGCGAGCCGCTATTGGCCTCGGCCGCGGGCGCTGCGACGCTGATGTCGGCCTCGACCATGGGCAGCCTGGCTGTGAGCGCTGCGACCACCGTGAGTTCTCCCGGGCTCTCTCTCTCTCCTTCATAGGAAGAGAAGGCCGGCCGCCGCGGGCTCTTCTTCTCCCGAGCTCTCTCTCCTACGCGGAAGGAAGAGAGGGCCGGCTGTTGCGGGCGCCGCTGGTCTTGGGCCCCACCCCCTCCTGAGCATGCCGTCCTCCTTTCGCGGGAGAAGAAGGGAGGAGAAGGGAGGAGAAGAAGGGAGGAGAAGAAAGGAAAAGAAGGAGAAGCTTCGGGAAGAAGAAGAGAAGGAAAGAAAAGAAAAAAAAAAGAAAAAAAGAAAAAGAAAAGAAAGAAAAAAAAATAAAATAAAATAAAAAGCATAAATAAATAGTAAATAAATAAATAGAGAATTAAGAAAATAAATAAATATATTTAAATAAAATATAATAATAATAATAAATAAATAAATAAATAAAATGGAAAATAATGAACGAGTGGCAAATAATCTGATCTTTATGATATTGCTAGGTACTGTGGATTTGTCATCCGAATCGAGATAAGTAACCCTGACACAAATCTTATTGATTTTGAATTATTGAAATTATTTTAGATATGAAATTATAAATTACATGAATGGTCATGCATTTTCATAAATTTTAGATCAAGCATATGTTAGCAAGTGTTGCATGATTTGGCTAAATGACATTTTTCATGAATACTGTATCGTGTATACATGAATTATGATGATGTAGAAAAATTGCATGAAAATCAAGTTTATAGCATGATCATGGATTTTACACAAATGATGCCATTATTCATCTTTCAATCTAATTATGAGGTATGGTTTACGAAAATTATGAAATGATTTATGAACTCTCAGATTACTATGTATGACCCTCGCCAGTGGATAATAGTAGCTCGGCATATGATCTTGTTAATGGGTAATAGTAGTTGGCAGACGACCCTACCAGCAGGTAATAGTAGCCGGCATATGACCCTGTTAGTGAGTAATAGTAGTTGGTAAAGATTACGACTCTGTCATGGGTATAATAGTGACCATAGCTGCACTTCCATCTGACAGCACAATTTTTAAAGCATGAATAAATGACAATTCTTTACATTGCATTTCCATGTTTACGAACTTGCGTATGTTATGAAATGCTTATCTTGGAATATCTGTTATTTTGCTTAAATAATGCATTGGCATATAAAATATTATGCTTGATCCGGTAAGATGGTGCGTGGTTATTTTCTGAGCCGCATAGCTCATACAACTCCTGTTATTTTTCTTTCGGATAAATAAGGTTGCTAGGAGTAGGGAGCTTGAAGCCGTTAGGGTTTGGGGAGTTGATGCTGGTTGTACAAATTTTAGAGCTCTGTACTGTTCCCTTTTGGAAAAGATTTAATAAATAAAATGATACTTTTGTATGAATTGTTAATGTGGCTTCGTGTTATTATGGGAAGTAGCTTGCAGTAGCACGGCCGCGTCACGGGTCGGATCTGGGGCATGACACTAGTAACCAAGGTCGGAGATCCTCGAGCATCTTTTGGATTGTAATGGTAGAGATTTTGTCATTACAGAG
Organism: Phoenix roebelenii; assembly: GCA_025769935.1. Lineage (NCBI taxonomy): Eukaryota > Viridiplantae > Streptophyta > Magnoliopsida > Arecales > Arecaceae > Phoenix > Phoenix roebelenii. The sequence goes on from JAOXJJ010000489.1 coordinate 313,678, forward strand.
GTTAGATATGAGATGATATCATTCTGGGACTGATATCCATTTTTATGTTTTTCTCGTGTAGTCATTTCTTCACAGGATGCCTAATAAGTTGAACAGTAGGATCAGAGGTTTAGAGCTTCTCTAGGCTACTCTCATATATTAAATGGCTAATAGAGTATTGATGGATGAGCTGTGTAAGCCTGCAGCTGCTTTTGGAATGTTATGAGGTTGGTGAGGCCATTTTTTGCAATCTCAATCATCGTTTATTAGTTGGTTTGGCTGTTAGGTCTTATTGATATTGCATCATGCCTTGAAACAACACTCCAAGAAATCTTTTTACCATTGAAGACAATTTTTAAAATGAAAATATATGCTGTTTGGTAAAAACGAACTGCACTCCTTTGAACAGATATTAATGAATTAATCAACGATAGAATAAAGCAGTAAGTTGACTCATGACCATGAACTGAAAGATAATCTATTATTATGATATTTAAAATATTTTGCACAATGACTAATGCACCTCTATCTTGTACAATCATCTGGTACCCCAACTTTGGATTTTTCCAGTCTGATTAAATTATGGATTTCCTGTTTGACCTTTTTCAAGAAATTGATGATTGCTTATATGAAGCGAGAAGTTGACTTAGCTGGCACTTCTGATGGCTTGTCTAGCATTATCTGTAACAGTCAGATTTATGTCAGGGCACATTAAGTGACTGTGATACTTGTAAACCATTTTATTGCACTCAACTTTAATCTTAATTTTATTGGACAAGACAAATTCATGGTTTCTTTTGGTTTTAATGGTAATCTAAGAGAAATGTTTTCACATGTCATGGTCATTTTAATTGAGAGCTAGAATATGGAATCTTCCTATCTCATTGTTCAAATTTGTTTTGTAGCCCCCACCCCCCCAAACCATTTTATTGCACTCAACTTTAATCTTAATTTTATTGGCCAAGACAAATTTATGGTTTCTTTTGGTTTTAATGGTAATCCAAGAGAAATGTTTTCACATGTCATGGTCATTTTAATTGAAAGCAAGAATAAGGTATCTTCCTATCTCATTGTCGACCCCCCCCCCCACTGGCGTGCCCAACAAAAAAAAAGGTGGCAGTAGTTCATTACATGAAAGGATCATAATGCTAATATTGGAGATTACTCCCTCATTAGGTGTTCCCCTTGTGCTGTTCATTAGTAAATGAAGCAGTTTTATGGTCTGATTAGGTAGCAGATACTAAAGAAATTTGGATATGTCATCTTTTTTCCTTTTCATTTTAAGTTTTAGTTGTCCTTGTGGTTCGCATAAGAATTGCTTCTAATCTACAAGTTGAAAAATAGATGATTTAAATTGCAGTTAGTGTTTGTATTTCCTATGTATCAGAATTTGACACTCATTGAGTAAAGTTAGATACATGCAGTGTACTTGTTTAGATTCCTAAAAAAATAAAAAGGAATCCAGATATTTCTGAATAGGCTAGGGATACTTCTTGAATACCCTGGGGATGAGGAGGACATTTCCCTTTTTTGTCATTTTAATGATTGTTGGACTTATAATGATGGGCATGATGGTGCCCTAGAGTTGATGTTGTCATTTGGAATGTGGGTCTGTTTTTATGATAATCCATTATGCTTTATGGATGCCTTTTTACATATATGTAAGGATAAATGTTTCTTTATTGTTTTGTCCCAGCTATTTTGTATTCTATTGCTCCAAGATTTGCTGTATGAGTGCAACTGATAGGACATTTTCCTTTTTCCCTCTCTTTTTGATGAACATTGACTGTAATGATGGGCAGCGAAGGGGTAACTCTAGAGTCAAAGTTGCTGTATGGATTATTGGACTATGTTATTATGATAACCCATTATGCTTTATGGATGCTTTTTTTTACATATATGTTTAAATATTTATTCTATTTCTCCATGATTTGTGGTATTGGTGCAATTGTTTCATGTCATATCTGTACCCTATATCCTTTCCATGCTTTACAGATTTCTTCTCCTGTTTGTTTGCTGCCCTTTTCCTGATTTCTTTTGGAGAATAGCATTATCTATGTCATTAAATGATCATTTTAATTTATTCGTCATGCAAAATTTTCATTTCACAAATAAGTTGGATGTGGCTTCTTCTACGTATCTTTCATTTCCATGCTTTTAACACATTATCATTGAAGCCACTGGAATATCAGATTCTGTCAATTCTGATTCTTAATATGCTGATTTTTCTTAACCTTAATTGCAAGCTGTGCTTATCTTAATTCGAAGAAAGTTTAAATGAATCACTGTGCCAATCCTTTTTGCTTCTTTAGATGGATATGCGGGACTTTTTAAATGCTCCAAATGGCCTGTCCCAACAAACTGTCACTGTCAATGAAAAACAAGTGGCAGGATCTCCTCAGTCTCCGTTAGGTGGCAGGACGGTATGGTCATAACTGCTAAATATTAAAGGTTTTTTTTTTTTTTTTGGGGGGGGGGGCGTGATTTTTAGTTAGGTATTTCTGATTAACCCACGCTCATGTCATGCAATTGTTACCTGCAGGATTTCTTTGATCTACCTTTCCACATGGCTAGAGATCAAATAGAAGAGAGCTTACGAACTAAGATGGCTTCAATTAAGGTGGTTTCCATTGGCTTGGAGCTAACAGCATTTCTTCTATTATTTGTTTACACTTTCTTTCTGCACTGCTTCAACTTTCATCATCTTTTCTGGAACAGGCAGGGATGCTACAGCTTCAAGATGCACAAAAAGGAGCAGAGGTGACCTCTGAAGCAACTGAGAGAGAGCTTGAGCTTGAAGCTCAACTTGTTGAAGCTAGGAGCATCATTCAAGAGCAGGTTTAAGTTTCTATTTTTGAAAATTGACTTTTTTTATTATTTTGATAAATTCAATCTTGATGCTAGTGGCTTGTTGATTTCAATTCATTTATTTTAGTGTACTTTGGTTCTCTACATCTCAACATCTTAATGAATTGATGCCCATTTTGGTTGAAATTGATTGATTCTGTATGTAATGCTAGAGCCTAGCATGACTATGTTTTTATGCATGAGAACTTGTCCCTCATTTAGAAGGTTGTGAGGCTTCGGGTCTCACTTTCTAATAACTTCAAATTCATCCCTCCATATTCACTCTAATAAATATTCTTGTCTCAATCATAAAATGATTGTCTTATTATAAGTAGGATGGGCCGTGTACTTGTGAAATGTACCGAATGAATCTTGCGAAGAATCATATGTGTGCATGCCCAGTACTAGTCTGCTTGACTGCTAATTTTTTTAAAGTGAGGCTGCACATAGATGAGTATAATACTGTTAAGTAAATCTAGTCCTTTTTCCATTTATCTTTTCTGTTTGATTTTTGAAGTTCGAATAAACATATCACCATTCTCTCACTTTAGCTGCACACAGTAATGGTAAAAATGCAGGTGGTGCACCCCCCTTCTGTCATCTTTTCCCGTTTCTGTGCATGCGGCAGGGGCTTAAGACAGTCATGTCAAAGAGAGAACAGTATGAAAAAGTTTTTAGGTCAAGTGAAGAATGAAGGAATGCATGTTTTTTATTTATGGAAAGTGCACAAGTCAAGCTTTTATTAGAGTATACAGGTGAATGGCAGAGGCACACTGAACTCTGGGAGGCTCAACATGCTGTAGGGTTTAAACTTCTCTATTGGAGCATTCGTAGGGGGGGGGGGCAATATAAAATAGATTAGTAGGTTTTCTTGAGCGGCATGCAGTTATTTTTATGTGACATTTGTGTATACATGAGTCTGGTTGTGCATAACTCACACTATATCAGTTATATATTTCTTTATTTTTCTAGGAATACTAAATGCAGGCATCTCCAATAATTAATGTCTAAGTAGAGTTAACATGTGGCCTTTCAGACTATGCTGGATTTTGTCAGCATTAGGAGGTGGGAATTGGTAACGTTTTCCCATCCAGCCCATTCCCATGTCTGGTAACTCCAGACACGCTAATGCTGACTCCCGAGGGTATTGAATTCCCATAAGAAGCAGCAAAACCATACCAAGGGAAGGGGGGGGGGCATGGATATTGTTTTTGTGTTCGCAGTACTGTTTATTTATTATGTTGTTAATATTGATTATATATTGAAAGTAATGTTTTTGTGTTCGCAATACTGTTTATTTATTATGTTGTTAATATTGATTATATATTGAAAGTATTTTACAATGATATATCATCTATGGAAAATACAATAATATATATTACATATTGTATTAAAATTATTTATTTTCTTAATATTATATTATTAATCAAATTATTGTATTATGATATATCATAGTATATTATTGGATTATTGTAATATTATTTAATTATGTTGTTATGATAATATTATGATACTTATGATACTATTGTAATATGATTATAATTAATATAAATATCGTAGTTAGTATATTATAATATAATATTATATTAATATAATAGTACTAATGTACAAAAAATGACAATATTATGAAAAGTTCATATTATATAAATATTAAATTAATACAATAGTATTGAAAATAATATTCCTATATTAACATTAGTATTATCTTATTATCATAATACTTTAAAAAAATAACATAATATTATTAACAAAATTTTAATATTTATACTAATATTAATATTACTATAGTCAATTAAAATCATCATATTAATATAAAAATTAATTAATAATAATATTAACATTCTTATATGGCTATAAGGTTTGCATAATCATTACCATAGTATCATATGATATTAGTATAATACTGATATAATCAGATTATCTTATGATATTGTTAACAAAATTTGAATATTAATATTTATTATGATTATATACTGATGTTATATTTTAATAATTGTGCTATATTATTGTTGGCATATTGAAATTATTATTTAGTATTATTTTATATTAATATATTAATAATATATGAGCACCTAACAAGTGTATCGTAAATTTTTTTCCCATTTTTGAGGATGGAAAGTATTTTCTTACGAGTTAACAACTAGAATTTGGATAGAATACCAAAACAAACCAAATAATAATTAAGAAAAAGCAGGTCAAAGCAGGTTGAACCAAGCGAGTGAATAGCGGGTTGCTGGTTTTTAGGAAATCTAGGTCTGGGGTTGACCTGACCCGTGTTTGTTTACGGTTGACCCGGGCCGGGTCTTAAACTATTGGTCTGTATATAAGACTAAGCACATTTTGAATATTTTAAGATTTTGTGTATTTGAAACACAAGAATATGCCTTTCTGCTGTAATTAATCTTGTATTTACATATCCATTAAACCTCCATTTCTTGGAATTTCAAGCACATAATTTATTTTATTACTAGGAAATAACAAGACTGACCTTCTTCTGGAATCTCAATGCAGGCTTCAATAATGTCCAAACATTTTGCAAAGTCTGAGAAGCCAAGGTTGATTCTTTAGAAAATTTTCTTTCTTTCTTTTTTTCATTAGTTTTGTTATTTCAGTGGCTTTCGCATTTATGCATCTCCTTCTTCTCTGTAGGATATTGAGTAGCCATTTAGATGCTGAGAGAGAAGTGATCCATTCAGCATCTGCTGAGGTGTGCAAAGTTTTATCCTCCTGAAAATTGCTTTTACAATTTTTTAATAATCCTTACCCAGACTGAGCTTGAACAATTCCTGTTTATGTATATGAGGTTAGAGGATATAATTCAACAATGAGTTGTTCAAGGGACATGTCTTTGAGCAGCTCGTAACCATGTACATAAGCCTCATATCCCTTAATAGAGTACGCAACATTGATCATGCCAACATGCCCATTTTGGCTTCAGCAGTTCACCTAAAATTTCAGCTTGCTCACCCCGTGTACAAATGGTGTACTGAGCACAGTATCTTTGGTACCAACTGAAGCATGAAATTTTCTAATAGGATGCCATTTTTTCTGACTTGAGCGGATGTTGACCGAATTTGTAATCCTGAATTCATTTTAAAGCCAAAAAAAAAAATACAGAACCTCAAACATCCTTTCAATCATATCAAGAAGTCAACTACTGTTTATTTAAATATTAAATGACTAAACATGCAATGTTATGCATGATTTTAGTTCATTTTTTTGTTAATTTAAAAATAATGACAACTTTGATATTATCTGGGCATAATTAACTTAGTAAAAAGTAAAGATCTGGTGCTAGAATGCATGATGGAACATCTAAATCTTTTAATATACGCCATCCATCATGACATCCTTTTTCCAAATTTCTAAAATGTTCTAGTTTAAATGTCTTAGGGGCCTAAAATGGTTACCAAAATTAGATATTTTTCAATTGTCAAAACAAATGAACTTCTTTGTTCTATGGTTTGCCTCTCCATATTCTTGAATTTCATCCATTTGTGGCATAGTCTATGCAAATAGGAACGAACAATATAATTTATCAAATTAATGCCCGTTGTACATATTGGCATCAGAATACGTATGCCTTGGAACCTTTAAAGCATGCTCAGAGAACAGACTATATGTTATACACATACTTTTTTTGTCCTGAAGTTGAATCTGGAGTAGGTGTTGTAGATACTTCTATACCTGCGATATGTATCCCTATGGCATTACAATGTTTATTACGGCAATTAAGTAAAATAGGAAGATGTTTTTTGCTTTTCCATTGAAATATTGTGTACCGATCATGTCATTCTTGTGGTTCTAGGTGGTGTAAAAATCCAGGGTGCTCTGGTATTTTGATGGTAGTGGTGCATGCTTTTGACTTGATATAAACTAGGTTTGCTGCTGAGATCAAAGTGCCAGAGATGACAAGTGTTAAAGCAGGATCTTGTTTAACCTTTTGTAAGTATTTTGGATAGCTTTACTGGACTATTCATGTTGGTGGTTCAGAAGAACCGAGTGAATCCATTAATGTTCCTCAATATATAGCTTTTTTATAAATTTATAATAGTTCTCGTGTTGTCATAACAGTTTACATTGGCTTTATTTCTGCCCTATATTTCTTCTCTTCTTCAAGATGATTATGCATATGAATGTTTGGTTACTAGTGAAAGTGGTTCTTCAGCAGTTTAAGGCAGTCATTATTTGGATCATGTTATAATATTTCTGAATTAGTTCACTCCATGATATCTACATATCTACTGGGCTCTTGATTATATTATATCGTCTACTTTGGAGTTGGGACGTGGTCTGGAGGCCTACAATAATATGAGGATAGCTAACCAAATTTATTAATCCTTTATCGTGCTAAACTCATATGTCCCATTGTTCTAAGATCATAGTAATCTTCATACTCTTGGAACTCTAGTAGTATATCAAGTTTGATTCTGTTGCCAATTGATCTGCAAAATTCTCCTATATGTAGTGAAGTTTTTTCTTTATTCTACTTGAAGAATTTTGCCGGATGTAATAGGCTTTCATTTTCTTTTGTCCTTTGACATAATTTCTAATAAACATCTAGCCCTTCTAACAACTATAAGGATTTTATCATTACTTTGCTCGTGTTTTCAACTTAATGGACATGACTGCTTATCTTATAAGAGCTTCTTTTGCACAGATTATTTTACTTCATAACTGCTTGAAAGTTTTTGTACAGGACTGATTGTGTCTGTGTGTTGCTGTTTTACCTTTACATGTCCTCTTCTAATATCACACTTCTTACAGTCATACCCTGTATCATGTTAGGCTTTTTCTTCCATCCAATTGAATTAAGAATCAGATATCAACTAATTTCACCATCAAATTTTGGTTGTACTAATGTTCTTAATTGCTTATTAAAAACTAAAAAATCCGTTGACAACATAAACTGAAATTAATGGGTTGAGACAAAAACTTATTACAATATATCAGCTGGTATCCTGTTTCTTTGAACAAAGCAAACTTATTCTGATATATCATTACAAAAATAATAAATAACTCTTACCTCTCTTATTAACTCTCTTGTGCAAAAACTATGTCTGGATTCCTTACATGCTGCCAGCAGCAGCTGTTACAGTTCCCCTTGCATCTTTCTGCTGAAACACTCCAGATGAAATCTTTTCCCCTGGTCCTTTTCATATACTTCATTCCAGCTATGTGTACCCCATGAATATGAAATCTTCTGCCAGACACCTCTGCAGCTGATGCCTCAATGAGTCCAATCATAAACTCCCCAACGGCCCCATTATCTTCCTTTGGATCTCTGACCTGAATCAACATCAGCAGAATAAGACACTGCCTGCTTATTTCCTTCCCTTTACTCCCCTTAACATTGGCTTTTATACTCGGTCCCATCTGTATCCTCAAGCCTTCTAAAGCCAATCCTTCCATCTTCTCCATTGCATCCAGAAGAATGGCCTCCAAGGAACCATTTTCAGGACCCACTAAAACAGGCTTGCCTTTGCGTTCGCCTGTCCTGCAGCCAGTTATATTGGCCATTGGCATTGATTCAAACAGGCTATTGAGCAAATCCTCCACTTTCATTGATGCCATTCGACATAGTACCTACAAAAACTGCAATATTTTAGGTAGTTTAAATTGATCAAGCAGGTAAAAAAGGGAAAACGAAAAAGCAGATAAAGCTTTTTATATGTAGCATTTTATTTTCTTTTTTATCTTCTTCCTCAGAGCACCTCAGTAGCAGTTGTGGCATTCTCAGCAATTGCAGGCGCAGAGAGTTGCATGACTAATCTTCCCCATGGCCTGCCCAATCTCTTGATTTCATGAAGGTAACTCCCATCTGATAGTTTCATCAGCTCTGTGCCAAGATATTCTTGTGCTTTTCCTGTCATAGAGTGGAGGTGTTCTCTTTGTCTTTTCTCCATGTCCAGCCACTTGTCTATCCTACGAAGTTCTTGTTCAAGTTCTCTAGCTCTTCTCCAGTAGGCTAGAACAGCTGCTTCACGATCTCCAGAAAAATTTGTAATTAGAGGAGCTGAGATAGAGTTAGAGGTGGTCTCTTGTTGAGAAATGACTTGCAAAGAGGGTTTGGGTTGAGGGCATGGTTGGGGATGGGAAAGAGAACGGCAAAGGGAGAGGAAAGACTTGATCTTTGAGCAGCCGGTAGGCGCTACTACGGGAGGGATGGGTTTCTTGTCTGACATTGGGAGTCTCTCTGCAGTATGGTAGCCTTCCACCACTGCTGGAAGTTGAAGCTTTTCTGGGTTCTTTTCTGCCCGTTGAGATGTTTGGTTAAATGCCATGCTGTTCGATTTTTCTGTTACACGCTGGTTTTGTGGGTTGTTGCGCTTTGATAGGCTCTTTAATTTAAATTTCAAATCTCTATAGACGTAATCATTTAACGGGTATTCTAACTTCTAAGATAGTCTCCATCATATTTTTAAGTGCAAATCATTACCAAGGAACGTTCGTTAGCGTCCGAATTACAAGGGTCAGGTTCTGAGGCCTACGATCACATGTAGATTTGGCAACGTTCTTCTAGTGGTGCGATTGATATTATTAGCCTGGATCACCGGTTAAGTTCCGAAGGCCACTCCTCAGTTGCGTATTTAATTGGCTCAGGTTTTCGGCCCATCTATGTTGATTAGGCCTCTTGCTTGGCAAAAAGAAGCAAAAGATTATACTATATATTGTTTTGAGATTCGTTTGGTTCGCAGTAGAGCTTATCATAGGCTGGGCCTCAAGTCTAAACTCTGTTTACTTTTAATTAGGCTGTAGGTTGGGTGTATTTAAAATTTAACCTTTTTTGTGTCCAAACCCAGCCTATGATCAGCTCTAGTTCGCAAAAAGAATTTTACCTTACGAGGATATATTTTCTAAAAGTAAGCATATTTTTTGAAACGAATTATGTTTGGTTGAGCATGTAAAATATCTTTTATGCTGTTAATAAATTCTCTATAATAACAAAAAAAAGGACTTAAGTAATTAGGATTAAGGGTATTTTTGAAAAAAAAGAATTTTATCTTGATATCCAACCTATAGAAAAGTGGGTTTTCATGTTCCATGTGGGTTTCAATTTTCTACTGGAGATGGGATATTTATTAGGTTTTTTTGTATGTATACTTTTCAAAATATATAAAATGGTATGAATACTCTCATAAACTTACTATTTGCATGTATACTTTCATAAAATACTTATTTTGCATGTATATCCTTTTTTTTATATATATACCCATATCATCTAACGCCGTTAAAAAATAAATGATTTAAATTTGAAATGACCAAAATATCTTTAAAGATAGATGTGCAAAAAGGAAACTTTATAAGGATATATATGCAAATAGTAACTTTGCAAGAGTATTTATACAATTATGCATATTTATGAGGGTATATACTTAAAAAATTCAATAAAAAATGATCAAGATTCAATAAGGATAATTCAGTTGTTCTTCATAAGAAAAGATGGCAAAAAAAAGATTAATATTATTATATCATATGATCTCATGTTAATATCAACTCTTATAGAATGAATCATGTTGCTTTTACGAAGTTCTTGCCAAAAAAACAAATAACAGCTCAACATTTACAAATCACTAAAAAATATTTTACTAGCTTAAGCATCTATAATTAATTTAAATTTGGTATGCTTCATTCTTTTAAAAATGATGAAGAATTTATAGATGCAATAAATTTAATAATGATAATTATATCATAATCAAATAGAGAATATTATTACCAACATGATCATCTAATATTCTAATTTGACCGAGTCATGATCTTAATTTTTTTTTTGACAATGTAGCTCAATATTTTTTTGATTTGTGGATCCAACTTAATCATAAAAAGACTTAGCAATTCCAGTTGAGTTTTGATCTTTTTTAATAGATTTTTTAAATATATATACTTCTAAATATTTGAAATGGCATAAATACCCTTGTAAAGTTGCTATTTACGTGTATATCCTTAGAATTTTTTTCTACGTATCTACCTATAAGGTTATTTTGGTCATTTTAGTTTTGAACTGTTTATTTTTTAATGATGTTAGATGGTATGGATATATATGCAAAAAAAATAAAGAAGCATATACAAGTAAATAGTAATTTTACGAGGGTATTCACAAGTAAATAGTAATTTTATATATTTAGAAGGGTATATATGCCAAAAAAAATTATATTTATTTCTATGAGAAGGTTATTTTTCTATCTCTCATTTAAAACCTCCAACCAAATATAAGTTATTTAACCTTTTTTTATTTACCATACTTTCCTTCACTTCTTTCTGCAAGCCAAACAAATCCTAGATATCGGCCTCTAAAGCATGTGCATTTATATTCGATCATGATTGTGAACAATATCGAAAACCGGAAACTACAAAATATGCACACTTACTAGATGCACAACATTATGAGAATTAATAAGATAATTACCTAATAAAATCAATATGAACAAGAAGAAAGGTAGATCCATGCATACCAGTGGTGAAAAAACTTGGGTAGTCTGCACATTTTTCTTTGTCGCTGCGGATGCTCATGGGAGCCCTAATCAACTTGTGATCGTTTCTGATACGACTGCAAGTATAAACACATGTGAAGGTGGGATGCGTGCACACATAAAAAATAATACATGGGAGAGAAATGATGGCACTTCATTCATGTGTGCCCATGTCGTGCCATGGGAACCGCCGATGCAGGCGGCAGCATCCAAGTTTTGGTTGGACCGCAATAAATAAAAATAGGCAAGGTTTGCATGTGGCTCACATTCGTACGTGCACGTGTAGGTATTGCATTCCATGTTTTTAGAACTTATCTCTTCTCCCAGGTAATCATTCCCTCAGCCATTCTCATTTATGTATATGTAATATATGCATATTTTATAGTTGATGATATCTTTATTTCTTTAATAACTGAAAGGCATGCTTAAAGCTCGGTAGAAAGACCAAACCCAGATTAGATTAGCTTCTTTTCTTTAACAATTGGAAATAGCGTTGGGAGGAAAAGAGAGCCCCAGACATTCGTAGCCTCCCACTACTAATAGGAGCCTGAGCTGGTGCCACTATGGAGCCTCTCCTTCCTTTCAGGGCGCCGAGACTTGCATGATATGACTAACGCTCATAATCTTTATTCCTTTGTTTGCCGTACAGAATCTTTTTCCTTTATGACCCGATACTCTCCTCCCCTGGTATGCGATTCCCCTCTCTAGACCGTAGCCGGAGTCTACTCACCGGAAGGGACGCACCCTCACGTGCACTGCGGCGCCACGTCTCCTTTCATTTACATAATATAGGTCATCTCTCTTGCCGACGAGGTCCACGTAGCCCAGTCAACACGTGCGGTGGCGTAACATACCGGATACGATCTGCTTTAACTCCCCCCACACCAAGTGCTATAAGTCTTAAATTTTTTTATTTTTTATTTTTGTAAGATATCCCATCAAGTTTGGCCATACGAGATCTAAATATGGATGCTAGATTATTACGAGCATCAAACCAATTGAAAAGATGCGGTTCGAATAAAAGATAAATAGTACGAGTCCACGAGGAGAAGCTGAAATGGATGAAGATGTAGCACTGGCCTATAGTGAAAAAAAAGTGTAGGACTGAATTGTGTAGAGATGTAGCACTAGAGTAAAAATATAAATTATACCTATTTTTAGAATAATTGGCTAAGATAAAAGTAAAGATAAAAAAATTGATTTGATTGATCATCGAGATATATTTTATGGAGTATAATTTTATTTGTTTATACAAACATACAAAAACTACCAACAAATACAATAACTACCTATTGTGACTATGACTTTCCACGTATGATTTTTATTTTTGGTTAACTGTTATCAACCATCTTCCTGCTACATACAAGCATAATTATTTTGCAAGTACCAGGCCAGTAATCCTGCTTCATCAATCTTTAACTTATCATGATGTAATTTGTATTTGCTGACTTTCATCTACAAAATAGTTTTCTATTCTTGAGAATATGAGACCGGTATTTTTGGCACGGTTTTTTAACAAATGGATTGAAGATTTAATCATTCGGTCTAGTTTTCCATTTCAAGACCGAATTCTACCTGTTCGGTCTAGGTTTCCACCTATATATGATTTCGAAGCCGAACTCTATCCAATCTTAATTAGAGTCATGCAATTCTTGTCTGCTCTAATTTTTTCAAATTTTGTCTATGTACCAATTTTCATTTGCTATCATTTATATAGTTGAGGTATGGTGCAAATAGAATTAAACTACGATGTTGTCCATTTGACCACCATCGGAAGGACGATAGGATCACGACAGGCTTCTTGGCGTCTCGTTCCATGGGGATCGATGATAAAATATGACAGCGGATCAGAATTTGGACGGTCGTCCGTGCTTTGCGAGGTATGTTCGGTACGGAAAATAACGGCTTCGTGTTAGTACCAGGTACTAAAGGGGTGGCAAAGAGCACCTACGAGTCTACGACGCAAGTGGAACTAGACCGTGGAAAAGGAACGGGAAACAGGAGGACGAAGGAAGAGTAGCGGGACCTGCTTCCGCTACGTGTCGCTTCGTCCATACCCATTTCCGTCGCCAATCCGCGTCCGCATGTCCAATGCTCTTATCTCTCTTACCGCTTCCTCGCCTCTCTACAATTCCACGGTCTCTCCTTGCGTTGACCCAATCGGAAATTAGAATTCCTCGCGTAGTAATTCTGTTGTGTTTGTCTTTTTTGGGGCGCAGCTTTAGTTTAATAAGTTAAAAAACTTCTATTTCTCATCGGATCATGCATGTCCATATAAAGATGAATAGTATTGTGGACTAAGTAGCCTTCTATGCTGCTTATTACTTAGAAGGATGCTATAGACTGGAAGGGCTCTTATGCAGCTTATCATCTTGGAGGATTTATCTGGAAGAACCATATGTTTGCACCTTCTTTTTTTACTTTTTTTTAAAATTTTACATATACTAGCTATGGACCAAAAATAAAATAATAATAATAATAAAAAACAAAACAACTCGGGCTTGTCCAAACTCCTAATTCCCCTAGCTTTATATTTCATTAAAGCCTTCTTATTTTAATACAGATTTAATTAGGAAACCTCGTTACTCGTGCTCTCTCTCTCCGTTCTCGTGGTCTTTTCTTTCTTCCTTCCCGTAACGTCCCTCTCTCTATATTTGTGTCTTCCTTTCCCCGACCCGCTCGCTGCTCTTTTCAACTGATAAGTCTCTTTCGTTCATTCTTGCCGAGTGTTCTTTATTCCCCGAATAGCCCCTACAGACGAGCTACGGAAATGGACGCTTCTCCCAACTGGCTCGCCTTCTCCCTCTCCCACCAACCAGCTCTTTTCGGAGCCTTCTCCGCCGCCCCTCATCACGGTCAGTCTCTCTTCCCTTCCTCACTTTTGTTCTTTAGTTAAAGGAAACCCCGAACAGGCTCTAATGGCGTTTTTCTTTCTCTATTATTTCCCTTTACTTTTGGTTTGGCTGTAGGTGGAGAGGAGGAGATGGAGGAGGGCTGCGGCGTCGGCGGTGCTGGAGGCGACCAGGCGATGCATCCGGCGGAGGGGCCGAAACTAGAGGACTTTCTCGGCGGTTGTGGAGGCTTTTCCGGAGGTCATTCGGCTGCGGTAGAGACGGGTGCCAGCGGGGGTTACGACTCCGACCTCAGGAGCATGGCCGCTGGATTCCTGCAGAGTTCCATGACGGAGCGTCCGGATTCATCGGCCTCCATAACGGCGGCGGTGGCGACAGACCAGCCAAGGAGGGCGTCGGAGACCTTCGGGCAGAGGACCTCCATCTACCGTGGAGTCACCAAGTAAGTATTACACTGAACGAGAGTAGAGCACAAGCGGAAGACGGGAAATAAGAAATCTTCTCTCTCTCTCTCTCTCTCTCTCTCTCTCTCTCTCTCTCTCTCTCTCTCTCCCCCCCTCACTCCCTCTCCCGGTCTTGGAATTTGAGGGGTATTTTGAGCAGGCATCGGTGGACGGGGAGATACGAGGCGCATCTTTGGGACAACAGCTGCCGCCGGGAGGGGCAGAGCCGCAAAGGCCGCCAAGGTACGCCGCTCCGGCTGACTTCAGCTGGCCACACCGGGCTCGGATCCTCGCCGGTGTTTCGTTTGCAGAGTCCACTAACTGAAACGTGCAATGATCTGTCATTCCGTTACCTCCTCGCCTTCATTCTCATCTCGACCCATCACCGCCGCCACCATCTACTCCTCCACCAATTTCCCGACGTCTTCTACTCCTCATCCTCCACACAGATAGACACGCCCCATGTCGTCCTCGCCTCCCACCTTCTGAACTTCTCCGACCTTCATCTTGTGCCGTGGATCTCCAATCTGTGATTAGGCTCCCATTCTTTATGTTTATATCCGGTGACATGATTCCATCTGATCGACGAAAAAAATAGAAGAGACGAAATAAGCAAACCACACGATTTCCGTTGTAGCTAAGAAAGCCGTGGAAGAGGGGCCGGGAAACAATGGAAGGGAGCAACGAGGATAGGGTTATAATAGGATCGGATATGAATATATTTATTCTAATGAATATAAATATGTATAGGATATAAATATGGATACAAATCAGATACCAAATATATATATATATATATATATAATATATATAGATAATTAAATTTTATTATCATGGAATCAAAGATATTACTATAAGTTAATGATAAATCAAGTTAATAATAAGTTAAGATCGTCAATTTTTTTTTAAAAAAATTATAAGTGCTATATAAAGTTAAATAAGGTTATAAATTTAATTGGATATTTGAATACAACCTGAATAGTTGTTTATTTATATTTATATTATTTTTTTATGATATAAATATAAATATAGATGTTGATATGAATATTAGTTGGATATTCAAATTTTTATTCCATGATCACAGCGTCTTCTAATTCCAAAAAAAAGGAAAAAAATAACACGTGGTATGAATCCAAATATGTGTCGGACTCTGAGCTGAAGCACCGAGAGGATCCGAACGAGGGCCTCCCCTCCAAGACGCGCGGCCTGCGCGCTTCTTGGCTCATTCCTACCCTCCATGCGCAACCGAGATTATTTACATGCAATGTTTCTAACATGCGCTCCCCTCATTGTCTCCTTATGATTTGGCGCCTTCTGATTGGATTCTGCACGTCTGTTTACTGTTCGATAGTCTACTTAGGTGAGCCTTTCTTTCAGTGATTCATTTCATTTTTGTAAAGAAAAAAAGAGAAAATATATATAAAAACCAGAACCTAATTATTCACTATTTATTTGAAATGGAAAATATAGGCGGCTATGATCAGGAAGGGAAGGCGGCGAGGGCGTACGATTTAGCGGCGCTCAAGTACTGGGGTCCGAACGCCGCGACCAACTTCCCGGTGAGTGGAAGAGATGAAGGAGATGGGAATTTTTGGCTCAAAATACCTCATCGCACTCTTCGTATCGTAGGTGTCTAACTACGAGAAGGAGATGGAAGAGATGAAGAATAGGACACGTCAGGAGTTCGTGGCATCCCTCAGAAGGTGTCCACTTCACGTGACAGTCGCGCATTCGTTAATGCAAGCATGGACGTATGTAGCGTTGACGTTGGGTTTCTATCTCATTTTATCTTCATGTGTTAATTTACAGGAAGAGTAGTGGGTTCTCTAGAGGAGCCTCCATATATAGAGGAGTCACTAGGTTAGTCGAATTATCTTTTTTCTTAAGTGGATTGGAATTTATAAATCCTGTTAAATTTAAGTGCTATGTTGATTAAGTTATATTTTCTTGCTTGCATGGAGAATACTTCAGACACCACCAGCATGGCCGATGGCAGGCAAGAATTGGGAGAATAGCTGGAAATAAAGATCTATATTTAGGAACTTTTAGTAAGTGTCTAAACTTTGAACTATTTCGTTATGAGTTACACCAGCATTTTGGCTTATTAACTCAATTGTATTGGATATTTTTCTTTTTTCTTTTTTATTTTGCTGCGTCTCTCTTTCGTTTTCTTATAAATGAAAGTGAATGGGCTCTGTTTAATCTGAAAGAAAAGAAAAACATTTGTAATGGATGGTTTGATTATTATTAGGTACACAAGAGGAAGCTGCAGAGGCTTATGACGTTGCGGCAATCAAGCTCCGGGGGCTCAATGCGGTGACAAACTTCGACATGAGTCGCTATGATGTTGAGAGCATCCTGAACAGCGACCTCCCGATTGGTGGGGTATCTAGCAAGACATTCCAGGCCTCGGATTCATCATCGGCATCCTCGGAATCCAATGCCCGGCATCAAATTGGTGGGGAGGATTCCATTACCCTGGCCTCATCAGAACGGGACCAGGACAAGTGCTCTTTACTAGCTCTCCAGCAGCAGCAACAACAGCAACAGAGAAATCTGACGTCGGGTTTTGAAGTGTTTGGTTCTGGTGTTAATATGGATTTCTCTGCTGCTGCTTATGTTGGTGGTATTGGTCCAGGGAGAGTGGGGACCGTTGGGTGGAACGGTCGGATGGTTCAACAGCAAGAGCAAAGCCAGAGCAGGAGTTGTTCTTCAGTACCTTGTGCTACTCCTATCACCATGGTGGTGGGCTACGAGGGTTCCGGTTACCGGGGGAGGGAGGGGGGGAGCTGGGTCACGCCACCTTACTATTACCAACAGGGTGCAAAGCCTACGTACAGTCGCAGCCTTGCATGCAGCCCTTTATCGGATGGAATGATGTCCTTTCTGTCATGCAATGATGTCAAAGTGTGGGAGAATGAGGGAACACTGCATGAGCATGCAGAAAGAAAAAGAAACGCGCAGAGAGAGAGAGAGAGAGAGGGAGATGATTTGACCTGACAATTGACAGGAAGGAATAGGCAGACTTGTGGTGGACTAACATGAAGTCTAAAGTTTTGCTCATGGTCATGTTCCTTTACTTTGTGCCATTCCTTTCCTGACATGATTCTATACCATCATCATCAGCTTAGCATCGACACGAGACCTTTAATGTCTTTTCCTTTTGGCCAAGTTATGCTTAGCTTCTATTCAGCGACTTGGAAAAGCCCATCTAAGATTTCTTGTATGTTTTTAAATTACCGATATTTGAAACTCTTTCAATTCTCTGGTGAATGCATTAAAAAAGTTGATACAGTACTGTTGGTTGAGGTTATCGCAACGTTTGTGGGCACGTCATGGTGCACACGAAGGTTTCATGCTAAAAGAATTCTTTTGACTCGAATGCATGCTCACTGCTTCTCTCCTCTTCAAAGAATCATCCCTCATCACTCTATCCCCTCCTCGCCACCACCATAACGACTGTCATCACTCTTATCACCACCACCATCATAGTCATCACTACCACCAATATCAGCACGAACATCATAGCCATAGCACCTATCACCACGAGCAACTATACCACTAGGACCACCAATATCAACACAACCACTGCCACTATCACTGCTATTACCACACCCATCATCACCATAACCTCAACACTATTGGCACCTCACCGAGCGAAACCCTATTCCCTATCTCTTTACAAGCCCAATAATTGACTACCACTTGCATCTTGCCTCATACCAACGACCCCAAGTGTATATAAGGCTTAGCTTTGCTTGGTTGTGCTTTTACTTTAGCAAAATGGCAGACAATCCAACACTCTTTTAGTCAAAAGGAAGAAATGGGAAAAAAGAACAATAAGGATATATGTGAGAGAACTATCATAAGAGAAATACAACAAGAAACTCACCCAGGTTAGGCAAATGTTTCACTACCCTAGAATGGGCTTGTAACCGCTCTCATTATACTAGCAAACAGCCCCTTCTTACAAATAGAACCAAAATAAAATACAATCACCAAGGATGAAAACAAAGGTTCTAAGCTGCATCCAGGTTTAAGTTGTATCTTTCACTCAAAAGAAATGTTGATCTTCCTTCTCAACATCGACCATTGGATCGTGCTCTGCACAAACCTCCAAGCACTTCGAACTCTTTCATTCATAGGCCTTTACAGATCTCGGAGTGACAATTGCATGATCCAATGGTAGATTCGTGCGAAAAAAAGGTGAATCCTTCTTTTGTGCGAAAGATACAACCACCATGTCGACTCCATCCATCCATACGTTCACAAAACTATAAAGCCCTCGACTCTCCAAGTAAATATAAAAAGCCCATTAATCAAACACCTCTACACCTCTAATATTATAGTTGCTACTAGCGTAAGTAGTAAGAAGCTATTCTGAGAACAAGGGGTGCAATTGAGGCGAGCTAAGTTAAGAAATTTAAATCGACTAGATTCAAAATACTCCAACTTAAAACTTAAATCAAGATCGATCAAGCCTTAATTTCCAAGCTTAAACTCAACTTGATCAAGAAAAACAATACTCGAAATCGACTAGATTTGACTCGACTCGAATATCAACCGAGTTATACTTGAGCTCGAGTTCAAGCACGAATTCAAGCCTTAGTCATAATAAAAAATATGATTAAAATAAAATAAAATATAATGATACTTTATATATATATATATATATATATATATGTGACTAGCTTTTAAGCTAAGTATTTTGCTACTTAAGCTCAATAATAATTAAGTCGAGTCAGGTCGAGCTTGGACTTGAGCCAAGATTATGCACCACGTACCTCAATGACTAAGATGATGCACCTGATCATCATTAGTGTTGCGACACAAACCGCTACGTGCTTTCTCTTCCTCTTCTTGGCTAGCAACTTGGTTTTTTAATTCTTCTTTACTTCTCTATATCTAGATAAAGATCGGTACCTTCTAGCCGAAGGTTGAGAAACTTGCCAAATGGCGCCCTTTTTTTTTTGGTAAAATAGGGAGCAAACTGCTGCATTCATTTATAAGAATAGCAATTACATGCAGCACCATTAATACAGAAACCAATCCCAAAGAAAATAGAATTACCAACGTACATCGATATAGAAAACTATAGTTCCCAACCTGGAGAATATAACCAAACATGATTACTGTACAGGAAACTAGAATCCTGTTGAGAAGTGAAATGTTAACACGGTAGAGCAGAAGCCTAACACCAGAGGAGCCTCTACAGTAGACATAGAAATCAGGCTACAAGCTAAGAGCCGAGCTAGCTATAGAAGAAACCATATGGTATGCTGGGAGTTGATTGAAATGATAACTTAGCCTCTGAAACAAAAACAATCCCTTATAGAATGTATTGGCCGAAGTCCTGTGCTGACAAAGTCGCTAGGTTGTAGATGCTGTATTGAATGATAGAGCAATGGAAGATTTCACTTGAGAACAAAACAATTATGAGTGAGGTTGTGAGTACATGGTCATCCCAGGCCATTAGATAGTCGATAAGAGGAAACACAACTAGTCCCTTGAACAGCTCCAGAGTGCAAAAAAGTATTAATGTTGATAACGGACAGATGTGATGAACTAAAATAAGTGTCAAACTGAAGTGAAAAAGCCACAGAATATTTGAACGAGTTCAAGAAGAGCAATAGGTGTCCATAGCATACGCACCAGCCGGCCTGCAACATCCTGACACTCATTATGAGTCACCTGACCAATAGGAACATAAGAGTAGCTGTCAAAGATTAGAAAAGCATCAGCCGATGAGTGATAGTAAAGGTCAGCATCCATCATCTGTTCCAAAGATGGTGCACACTTTTATAGTCATCAATTAAAACAACAAATAAATCTGCAGGTAGTTCATTAGAGAAAATTAAAGTTGACATCTCCTGATCAGGCTGACTGTGACAGAAAGCCAGCAGCTTGATTGGCTTTGCGGTAAATGTGAGACACCAAAAACCGGTGTAGTTGATTTCCAGTGCCAAATGTCATTTATTAGAGGGAAATAGTGCCACCTGCATAATGACGAAGGATTAGTTATCCATTTGATAACAGTTAGGAAATCTCCTTCCAACCAAAGGTGCTGTGCCTGCAATTCAACGACGACAACATAAAGACCTATCCAAGTGGCTGTGAGCTCAGCTTGAGAAACTGAGGATAGAAGTAGTTGTCCACCCCCAGCTTTAATAACCCGACCTGTATAGTTTTGAATAACATACCCAGCTGCAGCTTTGGTTCTGTCATGGCAGCATCAAGATTAGTTTTGAAAACTCCTAAGGGAGGGGACAGCCACGACACTAAGATGTTGTTTGAGTTAGCAAATAAATGCTGAGCACCAACCCTAGTACGTTATTATGCTACTGAACTGGGGGAACTATAAAGCAAGAGGTCTTTCTACACAGTTGAGTGGGATAAGAAGAAGTCTGCTGGAGGATTCTTTCATTACAGGCCACCCAAATCAGCCATGCAACACAAGGAAACAAGGCTCTCATTTCTGCCTTTACCTGGACCATAGAGATATACTCTATCGACGCCGGCAAAGGCTGAGGAAGAAAGCCATGCCTGCGTATGCATTGTTGTTAACCCCAGGTATAAAGGAATACTGAATAATCACATGTTCTGAATCTTCTACCGCTTATTCACAAAGGTGACAATAGAAACATCCTGATGGGGACATCGGAGCTGATTATGTCCCCGCTTAGTCCACCATTTTTTTTTTCATATTTGTTTTATGTTATTTCTGGGCTTGTTTGCATTTTAGAGCTTATTTGTGTTGTTCGTGGGCTTAGTAGGATTTATTTCTGTGTAAAGGGATTTATGCAAATTGTATATTTGGGCCCTATATATAGGGAACTATTTTCATGATTAAGGTGTTAATGAAGGATTAACAATTTTCCCCGCACGTTTCCCCTGCTCTCTTCCTCCTCTCCTCTTCTTCCTCTTCTCTGCCTATTTTCCTCTTTCATTCTCCTCTTCTTCTCTCCCTCTTCCTCTATCGCCCTATTTTACAGCAGCCACAATCATCTCGAGTTGATTCAACACCGCTGCAACCATTTCACCCGCGAACAGTGGTGCATCAACTTGGTATCAGAGCATCTGGTTTTGCCCCTGTGCCAAAACCTTTTCTTTTTTCTGGGTTGTCGAGAGTCGGAAAGAGACTCATCCCGTGCCTCCCTGTGCCGTGGGATTTCAAACCTCACAGGAAGAAACACTGACACCAACAAAAAAAAGAAAAAAAGAAAAGAAAAGAGAACTATTCTTCGTCGGCTGGTTCTTCCCCGTCGTCGCACATGAGCCACCACCGCCATCCGTCACCGCCAGCACCACCGAACCGCCTCACAACGCCGCCGCACCACTGACTGCTGCTGGAGAATCCCGCCGGTGTATGGCAGAGCAGCGCCGGATTCCAGGATTCCGGTTGGAGCATCAAGCCACATCCAAGCCCGACCAGCCTGGCCCAGTTGTCTTCAGTAGACCACTAGCCCAGCCCGTGCGCCGCTTACTGTAGCGCGACCCAAGCCCAATCGGCCGCAGACCTTGTTTCAGGCCCGATCCAGCACCTTTTTTCAGCCCATTTCAGAAGCCCAGGAGCTCTTGTGCTGCAGATCCAGGCTCATTGCTCCAGCTAGCTCCGTCCGGCACCAACTTCGTGCTCGGAGCTCTACAACGGACACTTCCGGTTGACTGCATCCACCACGAGTGACAGGTTCTTTTTTTTGGGCATGTTTATCTAATTATAGGTGGCAGAAATTAACTCAAGGGACATCAACCGTTGCCGATTACATTGCACGATTTGAGGAGTTTCATATGAGATGCGGTGTAAT
>JAOXJJ010000489.1:342608-369065 GCA_025769935.1 Phoenix roebelenii
AAAATTTTCAAGATTTATTGATAATTGATAGGTAGTAGGGTTCTACGCGGTGGCTGGTGGCCTTATGCCTACCCGCATCCTAGGATCGTCGCGGCGGCCCGTCGGAATGGGGCGGGGGTCGTGACAATCTTGACCCTGACCTTTTAGAACAGTACGATAGCCGGCCAGACCTGCACTCGACGGGGTCGAGTTCTTCCCATTCGAAAGAAGTTGATGGGGACATCGAAGCTGATTATGTCCCCGCTTAGTCCACCATTTTAATTTTTGGACATAATTATCATGAGATAGAGGAGCATTACCAGCCATAATATTGGAAGCCACAACCTCTTTTTCTTTTGCAGTTTTTTTCTTGAGTGTGTCGGTGCCTCCACTAGTTACCAAACTTCTTTCTGAGTGTGCATGAGAGACCTACTATCAGGGGGCAGAAGATGTTGCTCCTACATGGCCTCCGCTCTCTTGTGTAGATTTCTCTAGGATACACACCTTAGTTTGCGGGGGAGATTCGAGTCCCGGAGAGGAAGTTATCTTTGGAGATTTGGTTGGAGACCGCTTTGATTTTTTCTTTGCTATTGGAGTAGCCACAACCTCCACAACTATTGCAAATGCTACTATGATTTTCATATTTTGAAGATCCTCCTTCCATATTTGCAACCACTAAAGGAGCAAATCGAGACTCCAAGTCCTTCTGAGGTGGAGACTTTGACTTTGGAGGCATCTTGGTCGGGATTTCTTTGATACCTATTTTCGTTACACCCATCCTTTGGGTTGTTGACCGATCGAAGGACTTGGAGTGGGCGACCTTCTACTTCTAGATGGTTGAGGTGTAGTGGCAGGAACACTTGCCACATGGATCCAAGGCCCATAAACTAACTTGGCATCAGCATCTTTGGTTACCGGGCATCCACAAGATTCAGTTGTATACCCCAAAAGCCCACAAGAATGATAGATTTCCGGCAGTTCTTCATAGGTGAACTGCTACCATAGAACAGTATCATCCACCCGTACTTTGGCACCTGGGCAAATGGGCTTGGTGGTGGTGTCAGTGAGCACACATACCTTCGTGAAACCCATTTGAACCAAAGGCTCCATCCATTCATCTAGAAATAGTAGAGTCCCAGCGACTGAAACCATCTTCAAAATTTTTTCTTTCTCCAATAGTTCCAATGGAAGGTCAAGGAGCGGAATCCAAACTTTGGTATGGCAGATCGAGTCCCTTTTAGGTTTGAAGTTCAACCTCCAACTCTCTAATGCCAAAAGTTGGCCTACTAGGAACCATGCCCCTTTACAAGGACACGATTATTGATCTCTTCCGAAGGTACACCAAAGAGTATTTGCTCTTCTAAGAGCAGTGAGACATAGAAGTCACCCTTCATTTTCCACCGAGCTCGTATCTCATGTTGCATAAAATCAAAAGAGAAACCTTGTCCTAGAAACTTATCCAAGAAAGTAGCTTTCCATCAATCAGAGGAATACTAGATCTCCTCGGCCAAAAACCCCATAACATCCTTGAACCGATCTTCGAGCACCGCGATCTCCTTGTCGGTCGCCTTCAAAGACTCCCATCGAAAGTGCTGGTCATATTGGACCATCTGAGACCAAAATTTTTCTGCTTCCATTTTCTTGGAGCCAGTTCGCTGTGAAGAACTCTATGGAGGTGAGACATTTGTTCTCTTGGTTGACGAATCTAGCCTCTTGGATGCACCCGATGAGGAAGCCCTCATCAGAGATGGAGATGGCTGATCGAGGTCCATCTCAGCCGATTTTCCTTTCGCCAACATGCTCGCCAAAACCCTCGAAATGGTTTTATCCAAGTTAGACATAATAAACATGCCAAATGTCTAGTGAAGTGGATAGATTTGTAGCTTTCATGACAAAAATCTTAAGAGTGTAGTGTTGTGGACACTTGAGAGGAAGATAATTATCTCGATCGATAAGAAATCGATAAGCTACGATGAAGCGGGTAGTATCAAAGGTAACAAAGGAGAGAGGATGGGTAGAAGGAGAGGTGAGATAGGAGGCGGCAGCGGACGGAGAGAGGAGGAAGGTGGTGGCAATAGATACGGCAATCCAGAGATCAAAGGCATCAAATGCCAACCATGGCTATGGCGAGAAGAGGGGCGGAGAAAGAAGATAAGAGGGTGTTGGTGGAGCACGTTTGGGTAGGTTTGGCCCCTAAGAAGCATTTTAAGGGAGTGGCGATGATAGGTGGAGGATAAGAGGCAATGCAGAAGGGTCGAGTGTGGCTACCCTTATGGCGTGCGGTGGGTAATGAAACGGCAAAAGAGAACGGGGAAAGGTTGAAAGGTCATGGGGTACCCCGATGGCCCTCTCATCGAACAGTGCCCCCATGTTGCTCATCTGCAAGATTCTAATAATTACTCTAATTATTCTGGAAAGCCACTTGAACCCTTGAGAAACCTGCATTTTTCTACAGCGCAGAAGCCAGCAGCAGCGTGCTTAATAAAGAAAAAGAAGAAGAGAATGAATACGCTGCCGAGAGCAGGCTGCATTGAATATTGTGCAGCCTTCAATGGCAGAATGCCATCAAACAAGATAATCACGTATCAAAAAAATACAAAAAAAAATAATCCACAAACACATATCATATCACACTGATGGCCATCTATCTTCTAATCTTTTAATAGCAGCCATCCATCGAGGGTTGTACAATACTCGACAGTGCATGGGGCATACGGTAGAGCATCTGAATCGTTGGGATTAATATCAAAATACTCGTCTTCAAAACAAATGGTCCAGTCACCCACTTACGTAAAACTGATCCGATTTCTGGAGACTAGGCACCGCGCAAACGAGTGACTTCCGGAAGAAGTTTTTCACGTACGTAGAATTTGTTCTGCCATTTTTCACACAAAGAATGATCAACCCTCGAGCACACTGTTATCTGCCATGGAGAACTCCTGAACCCGTTCGTGCCTTGTTACTACAAGCATTCAAGTACAAGCCATAGCAGGAAAGAAAATAGCTGCCAAATACTCTTATAGGTTGAATTTGGCTTAAAAGAACCAGCAGCAATATGGAACATGCACAAATATAGAGATCATTTATATTTACAGAGTATTTCATAAGAAGGGTTTACTGGCAACCAAAGAGGAAATAAAGTATTTGCATTCCTCCAAAAACTGGAGTGACCAATATGGGTGCCTAAGAGTCCTGGAAACGAGATCTGCGCCGGCGGTAGCTGCAACATAATATTAAATAAACATCAGCCATGCAATCAGGATTTGAGAAAAAGAAAGCTAACAATGCATATATAATTCTAATCATAACCTATACATACAAGTTTATACCAACTACCAGAGTAAATTTACTAGCAATTAGACCAATAATTTCTCTTCATGACTCAAGCCTCTGGAAGCAGGGTAAATGACCAAAACATCCCTTATATAAAGAAGGTTGTCAAAAAAAAAAAATCTTTCCAAAAATCATGTAAACTTTTGCAACACGTAAATGGAACATCAATATAAGAATCTTGTAAATATGCTGATTTACAAGGATATACAAATGCATGACAAATTATTCCAATCAATTTCAGCAGATTATTAAATATTTAACTGCATATGGTACCTGTTAAACTATGAATAGAATGTTAAAAAAAATATTAACAGAAGATCAAGGAATTTCAATACAACCTGCGACCATAAGCTCTTTCCCTAGATGTTACACCAACTGCTCCTCCAAAGTCGTCATCAGAGTCGTCAAAATGATATTCTAAATTGTCTGCTGATGATGTAGAAGCATCATCCATGCTTGAAACATCATAGTTTGATCTATGGTGATTTCTTCTTGTCTCACTTGCTCTTGATCTCCGTCGGTTTCTTGAAGTCCGGAAATTATCAAATACATGATAAAGGATACAAGAAGCCCACCAATTGCCATCATCCCCAGGGAAATCTTCATACTCATGACCACCAGCATCCCCATACTCCATAACATAGTCCCCCAATACCACTCCATGTGGCATTTCCGAGTCGATGGTACTCAAGACATCTATAATTTCAGAAGAGTGCTGGAGATTTTCCCAATCTAGTTGTTGTGCTGGGTCTGTCTCTGATGGCCTTGCATGGGGGTGTTCTTGTTTGGCATGCAGTTGCAGTTCCATATAGTTGCCAACGTATGAACATTGTTTTTCTTGACAGCATCGTTTCTTCGTGTCCAGATATGCACGGGCTTCATCAATGACAATCCACCCTGTCACCTCTCCTCTACACAAGGGGCAGATTGGACAGCTGCCAGTTTCAGATGGACTGGCTCGAACGTTCACTGCAGATGTCCCAGTCACAGTAGAAGAAACCTTTGTATCAGCAGGCAGTCCATATGCACTTTTGAACCGGTCAAGACAGTTTGAGTGGGTATGATCTGTATCACACATGAATGGTCTACACCCTTTATCACATGAAGAGCACTGTAGTAGCACTCCATTGTGAGGAAAATCCAAACAGATGGGGCAAATCACATCTTCCCAATTGATATTCAACCGTTTGTCCGGTAAGTCCAAAGAGCTGGACTCAATCACACTTTTGTGAGAGAAACCTGAAGCCATACTAGGTTTTCCTAGAAAAACAGAATTTCCACTATGAGTGCAAATACCTGCATTTCAATCAAAGAAATCATTAAACTACAAATGGGCAATTCTTTAAAAAATAGCATATGATTAATCATATTAAATATAGGGATATGTTGGCATCCATTAACATGATTGCTGTATTTATTAACTAGTAAGTTTTAATTTCATTGTGCATCTAACTAAAGTAGATATATTGCTAGATATCTGTCTGCAATTTCTCCCATCACTCCATCTCAATCACTAGTTAGACATTCAATCTTCTCGTCACCATACAAGTGGTGGAGATCTGTTTCACTGAAGCTTGATGGCACATTTGAAATAGTTAATATCAGGAAGCAGAAATAGGGTATACAGAGAATTTAGGAAGTCTGAATGTCTAATCCCTTAACAACACTTTGAACCACCATCTAGACATTAACGTGTCTAAGATAATGAGAGCATTATTACTAATAAGTGTCTTGGGAAAATCTTTTAACAGAACCCTTAAATAATTATTAACTATAAAAGGAGATAACCATAACAAGCCTGAAACAGCCATTTGTAGTAGACTTAATGAGTGCATTATTCACTCCTATTAGCTGGCAGGTGCTACCCCTTCATCAGAGCGAGCTTTTGTAGTCATCTCACTCCCTTCTAGGCTTCTTTTTAGATTTTCCTTCCTATTCTCAACCAGCAATATAAATTTCTGCACCTCTTCGGGTCAAGACCTCCGTAAATCATCATTGGACATATCCACATCATCTCAATTGTGCTCCAACATCACTAATGCAGTTTCTACACTTCTATGCTTTACTAGTCTCATTATTGCTAGTTTTACTATACATCCACCTCAAAAATTTCATCCACCAGGACTCATATTAAATGTACCAACAACTAAAAAATTTGATCCATATCATATCATCTCTATGAATTTTTCCAACTAGTCACAAAGATATATGACAATTACACAGGAAATCTCTACTGAGGATAAAGTAACCACTTCAGAAACTCCCAGGTAAGCTAAACCTATGCCAGCTTATTGGGCGTTTCTTACTTTAAGTGCTCTCCAAAAATATCAGCTTCCTCGCACTCACATCTATAGCCACTCCCTCACCAACTCCTGATTTTGGTGACGGAGCATAAAACAGCAATGGCATCACTCCAATTCACCCTCCTTGCAGTGATTCTATATCTGAAACTTTCTGTATAATAAACCAAAAACAAAAGCAGGATGCAGAAATGTCTTTGCACCAACTCCAGTTCATTTTTCATGAAACTACTCGTCATTTGTTTTGCTTATCATTAAATGATGTGTATGCATTCCGAAAAAACTATCCTTTCACGTCACAAAATCATCCGATTAACCTTAAAGTGTAATTAAGTACTTAAAAAATGACAGATATTACAAACTTAAATAATAATAATAATAATAATAATAAAGTTATTTCTTGAAAAACAAGTGCAATTAAAAAAAAGGTGACAAATTATCTTTTTTTCAATGTATCATGTTCTTACCTGCTTTTTCCATTTCCCCCCCTTAATTTTTGCTTCGATATTTGTATTTCTAGCTTCAGTTGAAAGTGTTAACAGGTATTTTTGGATTTTCTTTGACCTTAGTAGGGGTGGCATTAAGTGAGGTTCAGGTCAGCTTGGGCAGCACTATCTCAACCCAAACCACCTGACTCAAACCCAATTCAACCAACTAGTGGGTCAGAAATTCTAAACCTGAACATGCTGGTGGGTCAATGAGACTAACTAAAACTCACCCAAAGGGAAGGAAATGAGAGAAGCAGGACAAGGAAAACCAGTGACTGGCTGCTGGCCGGGAGAGTTAGTTATTAGGTAGGCAACCAGTGTTCAACAGAAGGATGATGGATGCCAACATGGTGATACTGTTTGCTAGCAACGAACAGGTAGCAAAACAATGATGAACATCAAGGAAATGCGATGGGTTTGATAGCCAATGAGGTGATTGCATTGGATGAGGATTGGAAGGAGCAAAGAGGTCATTCCACCAGTAGCCAAATATGAGGAGAGGAGGGGAAAAGGAAGAGGAACAGGGAAAAGAGATGGGAGAAGAAAAGAAAGCACAGACTAGAGTGGATGGAAAGGAGGAGTTTATAGAGAAGAGAAAATGTAAGGTTCAGAAAAATAGATGTGAGAATCTAAGTGCAGCATCTGATGGAATTGGGAAGGTGGAATCTGGAAAGTGATTGGGAATTTAGGGTTAGGTTTATAAATTTAACAATAAGATCATATTTTGAGATATTTAACAATAAAATCGGCTTTTTGGATTTTTAAATAAAATATTCTAAATGGTTATAACCCGAACCCAGCTTGATAACAGGACAAGTCAGTAGGACCCATACCCAACCCATGAACCCAACAGGTCAGGCTAAGTGACTAAAGTCTGCGTTGAAGTTAGCTGGGAAAAGGGTTGAAGTCGTTTTTGCCAGCCTACTCCTGAGGTTTGGCCATAATGTGTTTTGAATCTTAATATTGATAAAAGCTATCTTATATATATTCTGGAGTTCCAATAATTTTTAAAACACAATCCTCAAGGCTTTCCTTCAATTTTGGGTTTTTGTTCAATCCATTAGTGATATCCTCAGGTAATAAAATATTCTTTATAGACAACACACAATCTAGTAGCTTTTGTTGTCATCATTAGTTTAGATCATAGGCTGGCATTCAATAATTATCAAGGGTCATCTCATATCTAAAATTCAGCTCAGCAGTTCAATCAAAGAGTCCAGAAGATCTAATCAGTTCCAATTTAACTGACAACTGGATAATAATCAACTCTTTACTTGACGGATCATGTAAAACTAGACCTATCCAAAATTTCACTTTAACAATGGAATGACTCATATGAATAGACTGTCCTAACATGCATCCATAGAAAATTACCCTGCATAATTTTCTAATGGCTATGCCATCATGATGTCTGCAAATACAAGATATATAGATGTTCTTGTGCTGCTTACTAGTTACAGCACAGGTAATAGACTCTAGAATATTGATGCAAGTGCCAATTTTTCATTAGTTGCTTAAGCTTTGGTCTTCGGTCAATAAATTTAATTGATGGTTTTTTGAACCAAAGCAAGATTATTGGTGTGGGCAGTGTGAAAACTAGAGAGGAGAAGGAAGCATAAGGATTTACAATAATATAAATGAAATAAGCCTAACTAGAATTCTATATCCAAGTGCCCTTTCTAGGAATGCCTACCACCAACACAAAAGCCAATTATCAACCAAAAAACCAAAAAATGATTAAGTTTTTCTGATGCAAAAGATAATAGAAGTCAAAGTAATAAAGTGAAAGATTCAAAAAATACTTGGCTAGACGTCAACATCTCCTAGGCTTGAAAGCTCATGCTAATAAAAAACACAGATGCTATGTGAAGCCTTCCAACCCATTGTTCAAGCATAGACATGCAGGAAAGAACTGACTCAACATTATCTAAGAAGGCTTCCAGAAAGTTCATTTTGAACTGAGGAAGACATAAACTTTGCCAAAGTAGTCATTTTCCGAGCATGCCTGACTGCATATCCAATACTTAAGCATTTACTTCAAATTTAATCCCACAAATCCACAAGCTAAATATTGAAATATGTTTTCCTGCTACCGTTCACCGAAATATTAATTCATACCATTCACCAAAATATTAATTCATAAGGCATTACCTATTCTCATTTCTGATACTCAGAAATATAATCAAAAACTTGACTTTATAACGCCACCATGTTCTCCATCAAAAGAAAGCAATAAAACTAACAAGTTTAACAAGAAAAACTTGTTCATCTCGAATTCACCAGGCCTACTTCGATTATGATACAACAAAAGTCCCAGGATGGAAGTTAATCCCAGAGACTCCAATCCAAGGAAGCAGACAATCTACAGCCAGAAGCATGCTAAAATCCTAATCCAACCACTCATCATCATCAACACATCATCTACAGCAATACATCTTGGAACCAGGCGACGCGACTAAGGCCGCACGGTGTTCCAAGAAAACCCCAAAGAATCAGAAACCCTAGATTCCGCCAGAAGTGGCGGAGCATATCAATCCACCACACGAGTGAGAAATCCAGGAAAAGAGTCAAGATGAGAAAACCGGAACAAAGGAAAAAAACAGAATCTCGATTCCGATCAGAGAGGGTTAGCAGGCGAACCTTCTTGCCTACTGCGACTCCGTTCATGGTCTAGATGCGGGGCACCCTGCTGAAGAACTCCAAACCCTAGCTCGCTGGATTTCTAATTTTCTATACGGCGGTGCCCTTGGGACTCTTGGGAGAAGCTGGTGCCGCCCTCCCGAGCCGTAGACTCCGGATCCATGGGGCCCACGCAAAGCCGGATTGCGTGGACGCTTTTAGGACCATAATTTGGTGTCGCCATCTTTCTTTTTTTTTTTTTTCTACTCTTCTTTTCTTTCTTCCTTCCTTCCTTTCTTTTCTTTCTTTCTTTCTTTCTTTCTTTCTTTTCTTTTTTTTTTTTTTGTTAGTATCATATAACTCTAATGTGAGTATATCCTATCAAATCACAAAAAAGTAAGTAATACAAAAAAGGAGGAACATATAATGTAGACATCCGAATAAAATCTCCGAAATACCGGGCGATAAAGGAAGCGACCCAGTCTGCTGCCCTATTCACCTTCCTAAATATGTGTGCTGCCTGAAAGTCACCCATCATCTGAGCCATCCTGCGAGTCTCCTGGACAAAGGGATGACCATCACCATATCTATCCTCCCTCGGATCCAATTGATCATCATAGATGAGTTTCCCTCGAGGTACACCCACTCGACACCAAGTAATAGCCTCGCATAGGATATACCCTCTCAGACTGCCCACAGCTCTGCCCTAACTACTGTAAGCCCTGACGTGCGCCTTCTTCCTGCTTTCAGGACCATCATTTGGTGTCGTCATCTCGGTGGAACAACTTTTCTGCACGGTGCACCCACCGCATATACGCAACCGCGTACGGTTTCACAGTCGTGCGCGCCCTACCTTAGTGTCATTTGTGTAAGTGGAGGGGGGGCGAGAAAGCATTTCGTCTGATGCTTTCTAAATTCTTTTTGAACTTGCTGGCCAGCAATTTTTCCAGACCACGGGCCACCAGGCCGGAGAAGACCTCGATAGCTAGAAAAATCTAGGATTCAACGCACATTAGTTTGATTCACTTGAAAAACCCAACCTTTCGATTTTTCTAAAGGTCAATGTTGGAGGAAGTGTGAAGGGCAATGATCAACGGAGAGAAGCTAGCTTATATTCGATACATCTCAAAAGTTATATATACTCGTGTACAGATTCAATATAAGAAAAATAATGGAGGCTGTTTATGATTACGCTTATAAAGAAAAATATTATGGTGGTACATGTTATGTGATTTCTAAAATCACTCTAACAAAATTATGCTAAAAGAAAAATAATATTGATCGATAAAGATCATGCTAATAAAAAAATAATACAAACCGATGCAGGATCAAACAAACAAAGAAAAATATTATAGGCCGATATTGGTTGTTACATGATCTCAAAAATTACGTCAACAACTTCCATCTTAGTAGTATCTATGCTTTTTTTAAAAAAAAATGGTAGCTATTAGGGCACTAAAATCCAAAATAAACAGAAAATCTTGATATTTCATTGCAACAAAGAGCAAATTTTGTTGATGCCCTTTCTATTGCCATTTCTAGTAAGTTTAAGTCTATTGAGTTTGATCTATTTTGGACAGAAAATAGAATTATTGATCAAACCATGATGCCTTACTCTTGATGGCAAAATGGTGTTGCCAGGAAAAAGTAATAAAACTATTTTTGATATGATTAGATCTATGCTTGCACATGTTTCTTTATCTATTTTTTTGGGGGATGAAGTACAAGCATTGCAATGTATTAATTAATGAAATAGGATTCCTACTAAAGATATAGATCAACCCATAAGTATTATAGATGGTATAGCTGATCATGAGCTGGGCTTTGGCATAGAAAAATATTAAATTTTAAATAGGCCTGACCTGAAGCTCGACTAAAAATGGATCTAGTTTAGGCTCGCCGAGCCCATGATCAGCTTTAATAGATAAGTATAAAACCCAACCAAAGCATTTTAAGAAAATGAGATTCATTAACTTATATGTTTATCTCACAACCTCTACAAAAATAAATTAGATCCTGAAGCTATTAGTTATCTGAAGCTTCAAAGAGATAAAGATTTTATAATAAAGAAAAATATTCAGTAGAAAGTAGAGATGAAGTATTCTCAGAAGAGTCTAACAAAGACAACCAATCAATAATTAATAATCCCCTAGAAGTATTGGAGAAATAAATCCATTGGAATTGAATAGTGAGAATGTAGTGAAACTAGTGACCCTTCTTTAGATCAACTTTATAGTACCAAAAGACCCAGAGAACCTACACCATATTTAAATGATTATTATGTTCATTTAAGCAGAAAAATAGAAAAGTCTATAAATTTAGATGAGATTGATGAATCTGTTAACTTTAAAAATATAATAATCTTGCATGAATCCAATGAATCTATTAATTTATTCTTCATTTTAGTGCAGCCAGAGAAAAAAAAAATCCAGGTGTACCTGATGAATGATCATCATTCAATTACTTTGTTCAAATGTAATTAGATTTTTACAAAATAATTTTTTCAGTTATGTGAGTTGATAAATGCTCAGTTTCCACCGTTGCAGTTCTCATGTTACACAAAGCATGGCGATTTTTGTTTTTCTATTATAGTGCAACCCAAGTATATCTTGCACCAAGAGATTTGGTAGGGAGGTTTCTCATGAATTTGATCACCAAAAGTTACTATTAGGGGAAAAAAAACTCGTACTATAATTATTTATAGTGAAAATCTGTACGAACGTATATTTAGCTTTACATCAACTATTTTTTTAAATAATATTTTTTAAATAATTATTTTGGATGAAGTTCTAAATTATTATAAATAATATTAAAGTAGGTCCGGCTTGAAGCATCGCGATGAGAGGGTGCACAAATGGGTTACTATTGCTTTTCCCCACTAAGAAGCGGTGCTTGGTCCGGCAACCAGCCCAACGATTTCTTACCATTTATCCCATGGAAAGAGAATTGGGGGAGTTGGAGGTGTAGCGTGCGTGAGAGAGAGAGAGAGAGAGAGAGATAGAGAGAGCTGGGACAGAGACAGGTAAGGTGGGGTGGATTCCCAACCCTCTTCTCCGGATAGATAGGTAGATAGATAATAGAGGTTTCCCTCTCCTCATGGCCATCCCCCCATCACGGTGGCCTTTGTAGCCAAAGGAGACGGTGGAGGAGAGAAGCGAGCCAGGATCTTGGGCTCTAATCTTCTGTAGAGAGGGAATGGCGGTGGCCATGGCTTCTGGTAGCCTCGCAGCTTACCTTGGTTTGAAGCCGGCCAACAACTGCTCGCCATCCATTCGGTGCTATTATTCCCATCGTGGCCACCGCCTGGTCGTTCCGGTTGGATCCAGGGCCAGGTTTGGCCTCTTTTTCCTAGCTGGTTTCTGTTCATGTTTGCTGATTTTGTTCAGATCGATGATCGTTTTTATTTGATGCTATGGTGGGTTTAGTTTCCCGATCCTTCTTGTGAATGCGGATTTTGCTTCATTGGAGCTCTCTTCTGGTGTGCTTAGATTGAGGAGTTTGTATGAATCAAATTTAGGGCGTTGTTGTACAAAAACAAAAGATTTCTAAGTTTTTTTGAGGATATTTATGTCGTGAGAATCTAAATATAGGGTTGGGAAAGTAAATAGTATACGCATCAGTCGTGATTACTTGCTGATGATTTTTATCTTGGGGCTATTGTTAGATTGCCATCTTTTGTAACTGCGGGGATCCCTAAAGCTACGTCGCAGACTGCTGTTGAGGTATGGTATGCTTCTTACTCCAGGAAATTGGTTGGAATTGCATCTGTGATTGCTTAAACTTTTGGGTTAACAGGATGGGAGTTCTAATGAGACTGATACAGTTCCTACTCCCAAAGTTATAATAGATCAGGACTCAGATCCAGATGCAACTATTGTAGAGATAACATTTGGCGATCGCCTCGGGGCTCTTCTTGACACTGTATGCTACAGCATCAGTTTGTCTTTTAATAATTAATAAACTTTTGGCTTCCAAGTAGTGAGAAGAGTAGTTATGTTGCTAAGTCTCTTTTAGCTGACAAGTCTTCTGCTTCCTCTCTGTTCCCAAGATGAAAGCACTAAAAAATCTTGGGCTCAATGTCAACAAGGCTAATGTTTATTTGGATTCTTCTGGAAAGCACAACAAGTTTGCAATCACTAAAGCGTAAGTTCTCTCATTACTACAGTTCTGCATGTTTGAAGACTTCAGAAACAAAGAATATCACTACATGAATCCTTCTATAAGTTTCTTCCTTTCGTTCTTCGCATGGCAAGATAGCTTTACTTCCCGTGTACCAGTTGTTGCTTCATTGATAGAGATTCTTTACAGGTCTACTGGCCGTAAAATTGATGATCCAGAGTTGCTAGAAGCAATACGCTTGACAATTATTAACAACATGCTCGAGTATCATCCGGTAACCTTCTTAGAGTTTTCTGGTGCTTTTTTACTTTCCTTGAATGGCTCTGATGAAGTCTCTCTCTCTTTAAAAGAGAAAAAAGAGAGAAAAAAATCCTTATCTACTTGTATGCTGCTATTGGAATTCTTCAATTGGTTTGACAGGAGTCTAGCAGCCAATTGGCCCTGGGAGCAACTTTTGGAGTTGAGCAACCTAAGCAGGTAAAGGTCTTATGCAATCTCTGACAAGTGTGGCTTCAATGAAATGCTTAAGTTTGTATACCAAATTTGGCTTTTACACAGACAAATCTGAGAAATTATATCATGCACACTATGAAGGGTTCTGATTTCTTGTGCGCATTGTTGGTGTCCAAAAATCTATAAGTTTTACCTTAAAAATATCTTATTATATAATATTTTCTTAGAAAATTGTTTTTTATTAACCAAAACATATTTAGCTGGTTATTGTGTAAGCTAGCCAGACAATTCAATGCTTGCTATTGTATATTCGTTAAAGGAGAAAAAGAGAAAATATCCTCAGAATGCACTGCTTGTAACCTGATGACATGATCTGGTTCAATTTAATACAATTTCATTTAAACGCGTCTACCTGTGTTACTTATTGGCAATATCACATTATCTCATTCTGCCACTGTCCAAAAAATGAGTATTGTCATTATCAAAGATAATCCATCTCATTGTGACATTGTCCAAAAAAGATGAGCGTCTTGATTATCAAAGATAATTCATGCTGTTCCCTTCATCTTCATCTCATATCAAGGGCAATTAAATGATTATGACATCTTTGGCCTACAGATGCCACTTCCTTAATGGTTATAAGATAGCCTAAAGAATTATACTGACTGACTGTTGATTGGGGTTGTGTTGTTTAATACCAGTTTCTTTGGTCTCGTACATGGAAACTTAAGATGTTAGTTTCCTTTTATGATGATCCAGTTCCTTTTGCATGCAATGACATATTTCCAACAATTTTTTGTTATTGGTCTTTCAGCTTCTGGTTTCTTCCAGCTAATTTGCATTAGCAAGTCAGAGAGTGCATTATCACAAAATAATAGTGGCACTATAAATCCTACACATTTACAAATCCATACAATTTCAACACAACAGATTAGTAATATTAGGCTGAGACTTAGTCCACTTGTGGAATCAACTCATTATCATCTGTATGAGTTATTATTTGTAAGCATGGGTAGAATGTTGACAATTTGTATTCCAATCCCATGGCAAGCAGAGTATCGTGCTTAGTTTGCTTGTTCATATTGTCATGGGGAAAAAGCACTAGCATGCTACTAAATGATTGGTTACTATTCTTGTGTATATGTTTTTCTTCTCTTCCTTTCACTAGCATTAACGAAGTAGATTGAATAAAACCACTTTTTTATGCTATATTCATACGATTTTTTGTTTCAACTGCACAACTGTATGCCTTTCTTAACTCCCTTTGAATATCCACCACCAAATGGTCATGGCTTATTGATTATGGTCTTCCTTGATAATGGTGGTCGGTAGAAGTGGCATCTTGCAATACTTATGGATACTTTAATACTGTCAAATAATCAATAAAATGGGATAACCATATTTTGCCTGGATCATGTAATTGCTTAGGCTTGTTTCATACTCTATATTCTTTTTTTTTAAGAGAACTTTGGCTATCATTTTCATTCTTATTTGTTCAGATTGATGTGGATATTGCAACCCATATAGATATTTACGATGATGGCCCTGATCGGAGGTATGTGTTCTTGGTTGATATATGCTTTACTCATTTCTGATCAATACAAAATTGCTGACAAGTGCCATCTTAGAATAGCCTATGATTGGGATAGCACTTTATTGGTGAACTTATTTTCCACCTTGTTAACTTAACAAAACTAAGATGAGAATCCAGATGTGTTTATCCGAACAGATTCACTTCATTTGAGCCATCAACCTTTCAATTGGTTCAAGCTCTTTTACCTGCATGCTGCAAACTGGTATCTTTGAGTACTAGAGTATATGGAAATTTCTGGGCATTCCATGATGCTCAGACTTCCTTTGATATATACAAATGCTTCCAACCAATAAACAAATTAAATGTGACAAGGAACCGTTGAAAGCCACAATCTATCAAGTGATTACGCTTGGGCGGTCTTCCTTGACTATTCCCTGCTACTCTAGGTGAAATGGAACTGGCAAGCTTAGCATCAAGGAAACCTTGTTCATCAGCTTATATGCTGATATCTGCAAGGATATAACTTGGCTTTACTTTAGTTTTACTTTGTCGATGATATTGCAAGCAGTAAAGAAGTCTTCCAAGTGTACTAGTTGGAGGATTTGTGCCACTTTGGAAAATATTGTAAAGAGGCATTCATAACAGATAACTAAACTGTTGATTACAAAATTAACGACTAAAGAGCAATACATAAACATATAATTGATAGCTTTGGTTATAAGAAAACATTGCCGACAATGCAAAGCATGGATCGCTGAGTTCTAGGCTCAAATTTGATCCCTAGTGGGAGAGGATACTGATTCTTATTCTTTTTCAATTTGTATATCTGACGTCAAATCTGACAGTCCTCTTGCTGAGGAAGTGGTGACAATTATCATAGCATTTTTTTATTTAGATGTTGGCCGGTAGAAGGGCATCTCCAAGGACCTTTTTACCTTAGGCTTTCTTTGGTTGCTTGAGCTCTGGGGATTTATGCTTCTCTATACTCATCCTCTGTTTGCATCTTATTCAGCTCATGGACAGATGCCATTATACAATATTTGTAACTCTTTTAGTTGGCAATCTGCCTTCAGTAATTTTTATGTGGAAATGCCTTTTGTTGCCATTTCCTCCATGGAGCTCTTTTAATGTGGTTATCAACAAAACCTGTTTCATAAATGTTTAGACTAAAACACAACAGGAGGTAAATTGATTGGAATAAGCCAAGTTGTTTTGTCAGCTTACAAGGAGTGAAAATAAAGGGAATGCTTTCTCGAAATTAATCAGATGAAGTTTAAAACTAAAATGCATAATCACTGGTCAAGCAATGACAAGAAGTCAGTTCATGGAAAAATCTATACATAAATTGCTTAAAAATCTATACAACAGGCAAAGCTCTCTCAAATAACAATTATCACGAGATGGAGAATCATGCCACTTGTCATTGTTCTGTTCCTGTCTTTTTTCAGCTTGCTTGTGGTGGAGACAGCAGACCGTCCTGGGTTGCTGGTTGACCTTGTTAAGATCATCACTGACATAAACATAACCGTCCAATCAGGAGAGTTTGACACTGAGGTAAGATTTGTTTCCGCCAAATTTGTTTTAATCATCCATATATCTCTGAACTGAAAGTTGTCTGCCTGTAGGGGTTGTTGGCCAAGGCAAAGTTCCATGTCAGCTATAGGGACAAACCAATCATCAAGCCTCTGCAACAGGCAAGCTATCAATTGACTGCACCCTACAATAATTTTACTTGAGTATGTTTATGTGGATGCATGCCTTTATGAAATCAATGCGCATTTGCTACTCTAACTGATTTTTAATCTTATAATATAATCATGATAGCTTGCTTTGTATTGATTATTTTAGCATCTGTTTGGCTGCTGTATTGATCTGAAGTTGTTCTTTTAAAATTTTCTGTAGGTTCTTGCTAATAGTTTGCGTTATTTCTTGAGGAGGCCAACAACAGAGGAGGCAAGTTTTTAGATATTTTCAAACCCATACTCAGAAAATATGCTTTGAACAAGTTAAAAAACCTCAGCTTCTCCCAACTGAGTCTCGGGGTTACAATCTAAAGATGATACCTGTCATTGTGATCAAATATTTTACTTCAGAAGCTTAGTAATCTGTACGATCCATCTGAGATGCATAACTTGGAAATGGTTAGTTTATACAATGGGAACCTTTTGTAATAGCAGCATGGAAACTTTTGCAACTCCAAATGGTAGCCTTGTTTTTTCCTTTTAACTTTTTGGGTTGTAGCAGCGACTTCCAGTCAAAAGATGTTTCTCATCCTGCATTCATTAGAATGACATCCTCTATTTGATGTATGGCCACTGAGAAAAAAATAAGGAAGTCCAGACTAAGTGAGGCAAATTGCTAATTTTGTTCATCCAGAATGAGTAATCAAAGAAAGATCAAAGACATTTCATTATTTCGCAAAAGAAGAAAAGACTAGTAGTCATTTCAAGTCTGCTTCATTCCGTATTTATAGATCTTGCTTTGCGTTGCCCCAATCTTGCCTACTTCAGGGAAACCAGAGTCCAACCACCAGTGATTTTAGATAAGCATGGAAATTAAAGATTCCTACTTGTCTATGACAACTGATTAAGTACACAATGACTGAAGCACTGTTCTAGCGACTGCGAGTAACAAGCCAGTGATGTACTGAATACCATTGCTTTGAATGTAAAATAGCAACTACAGGATGTGCAGTTGGCAATGCTACCTTAGGCTCCAATTGTTTTTAGAACATTCACAGAAGCAATGATGCGGTAAACTACGAGTTTCTATCAGGCAAATGCATCCGAAGTGTACACCAGAATGTCAGAGCATACAAGGATGGGACCAGGGTGTTCAGGAGGAAGCTATAGCCTATAGTAATGGTTTGGAATCAAGGAAGACGACCGTCCAACATATCTGCACCTAGTTTTTATCAGCAGTTACACATCTGGGACAAAGTAGTTGCCCTTTGCTATAACGCTTGATTCAAAGTAGTGCATTCCTTGACAGTTTAATTTCAGAAGTTAATGAATTGTTGGCGAGCTGATGACAGGTGAGTTGGAACTGTAATAAGCATGCGATCCATATTTTCCACTCCTTATGAAGAAGCCACTTGGATCTCAGATGTTCTCATGATAGGTGTTGCACTCCTATGAGAAGGCTCTGTTGTCATGGGGGACTGAGGAGGACTTCAAGTCAGGACTGCTGCTCTCTCTCCGCGTTAGATGAAGGTCTGCTGGGCAAGGAGAGCCTGCAATCAGATGCTGGAATGGATCTGGAGTTGCAATCTCCACCCCTCCTTCCAGCTTCTTCACTGCAACACTCATCCATGGTCTAAGATCAGGCCGGTACTGTACACACCATGATACAACCATTGCCATTCTCTCTGCCTTCTTGTCCCTTCAGTCTCAGCACTTCACCAGCATGTTGCCCATCTCTCATTTTTAAAATTTCGGTCACACCCATATTGGGAAGCAACCGTCTCTCTTCAAAGTTCTCTGTTTTCCACACACCTCAAACGAAAGCATTCCAAAGCTACAAATATCACACTTGTGGGTTAATGGGATGGGCATGAACAGCCACAGTGCTGCTTATCTTGGAGTCACCCCTCCTTTGATCGTTGAGTGGGTGCCGTACCTGTTACAATATAAACCTTTGGTCTCGCCTAATCGAGTTTTTTGATAGACTGTTTGACCCTTTCTGTCACAACACAATCTGCAAATGTATTGATAGAATCATGGTGTGCTGTTTCAGCATCGGATTCTGATAGAATCATGGTGCGCTGTTTCAGCGTAGGATTCTGCTCTGGTGCTATTCTGTCACTGTATTGGTACAGAAGAGTTTTTTGTATCATGTACCGGTAGTATCGTATGGTATATTCTGTACCATGTACCATGGATAGAACAATTGCAGGTGCAGAACTGGAGGTGTTTATCAGACCATTCATGACATCATAGCAAGTGCTGGGAAACCAAAAGGAAAAAAAAGGGAGAGAGGGTTTAAATAAAATTTGAAAAAATAAGACTAAACGTCTTACTGAAAGTGGCAGGGGGGTATGAGGGTATCTTGTTGGAGCATCCAAAGTTACTTTAATAAGGGACCTGATTGCAGAAGGAAAGAATGCCACCTGCTAGTTGAAGTTAAAAATCTGATAAAGAACTTAGAAGCTGCTCTTAGCTTCTTTGGAGGGATGAAATCAATGAGTTATTTGTACTGAATTATTCCTTGGATACCGCACTACTAGCAGAGATAATTGTTTAGGTCATTATTCTACTATTTGCATGTAACTAAATCAACGCCTACTATCCTGGGAGCTAATTGAAACGCAGACCTTGACTGCACTGAGCTCTGATAAAACTCGAACGGTGGTTAAAACCGTGTGACAAAAAGCTATATCGGGGAGAATTTGAGTTCAGAAAGTATAGATCCATAACCAAAGCACGTTTTGTATATCTTTCAAATATTGAAGTTTAGCAGAGTCTTCCATTAGATGTTAACTCATCCTTCGTTCATTAGAACTTAAGTCCCCAATCTGCATTTGGTTTATCACCATTGACGAAAAAAGAAGCTCAAACCAGATTAGGATAGTCAGTGGTTGGGTTTATCCATGATGAGAGCATAATGACAGAGACGTCTTCCATCTCTCATAATCTATAGGAAAAGAAAGCGCATTGTTTGATCTTAATCTCTCATAATATCAACACTAGCTTTAATAAGATCTAAGGTAACCAGTTGCATTTACAATACAATGCTTCTTGACGTCATTTCATATTTATAGATCATGCAGATTCCTAATGTTGCCTGCTTAGAGAACCACGGACTCCTCTCTCTCCCTCTCTTGGGTGACTGCGGTTATGTTAACTAGTGCAGGACCATGGAGCAGGCAATGGTATGTTAAGCTCCAAATATTATTATTCTCACGGAAGCTACCATGCAATGGATTCATGAGTCTCTTCAAAGAAAGTACAACAGAGAGATGCACCCAAATGCCAGGGCCTACGAGACACTAAACTTTATGTCCTGATCATTTATAAATCAACTGGTACGACTGCTCAAAATATGTGCACTAATTTTAAGCATCAGTGCAAGTGGGTGATAGGAGTTGCCATTACAGTGAAGCATGAAATTAAAGGAGAAGTACGGCATAACTTAACAGTTCAAAGTTCATAAAAGGTTTGCAAACTAAGATGGTGTGATTGACCAATAACGAAATATACAAACCAAGTTTCCTGCTATGTCTTTACGAAGTGGCTATTTTGATCTCATATTTTATCATGATAGGAGTCGCACACGTAAAAGAGGTCTCTGTCGATATATGGGAGGACTTCGACTCAGCTCGTTGTCCATGTTTGATAATTAGGAAACGCCGGGAAGGGGGAGAGTCGGCAATCAAATGCTGAAATGGATTTGGTGGAGCTGGAATTTCCACCCCTCCTTCCGGCATCATCACCAGAGCACTCATCCAAGGTCTAAGATCCAGCCGATACCCAACACACCACAGAGCAACCATTGCCATTCTCT
The DNA here is from genome assembly GCA_025769935.1 of Phoenix roebelenii. Lineage (NCBI taxonomy): Eukaryota > Viridiplantae > Streptophyta > Magnoliopsida > Arecales > Arecaceae > Phoenix > Phoenix roebelenii. The sequence continues at coordinate 362,936 of JAOXJJ010000489.1, forward strand.
CTGCCTTTTCCTCAATCCCACACATAAGCAGCACTTCGCCCGCCTCTCCTTTCTCATATTTCTTCCACTCCCAAATCGGGAACCACTTCTGGCTCCTGAAAAATTAGCATCAAGGTTCCTTTGCCTCCTGAATACCTCAAACAAAATCTATAAGCAACACACTTGTGGGTCATTGGGAAGGGCAGCCATATCCTGGAGTTTCCCTTCCTCCGGTCATTGTTATGTGGGTGATGTCCCTATTGCATATGTAGCCTTGCCAGCCCAAAGTCCGCTACTTTGGGGCAATATCTTGCATCCGGAAGTACATTTTCAGGCTTTATGCCATAATGTATTGCTTTTTGTTGGCATTTTTTGGAATCATTCAATTTACGAGAAGAATTTTCTTTTGCTGAAATATGTTTTCTAGAAAATTGATGCATGAAAAAGTAATTTTTGCATATTTAGTTGATCATAGAAAAATAATATATTATACCAGCTTCCAGCTGGTGAGAATTGGACTTTTTCATGTCCCATATAGATTTTTCTTTCCCATAAAATGTGGAAATCTTATCTCAATGCAAAATCTATTTTTTTTCTGAAAACTCCAATCAGACATAAGATATTTCTCTATTTATCTATGTCAACAACTGCAATCTTCCACCTCTTCTCGCAAACCAAATGAGTCCTTTATGTAAATAGGCAGTGCCTTTGGCTGTCCCAACTGCAATCTCATGTAGTTTCTCCCACTGAATGGCCTTCTCTTGATGGAAGATTAGCTTGTTGAGGGAACCCTCCCTTCTCCATGTACTCGTAAACAAGAGATCTAAGGTCCCCTTCATAGCAGAAACCATAGAGCCTGACAACATCAAAATGGATCCTCCCAATGGTGCTCACTCCAACCATGAACTGCTCCTCTATCCCCCTATCTGAACTCGCTGTCAGAGCGTTCATTGCCACCAAAGCACCATTACTAAATGATGCACTGCATCTAATAAACTCCTGTGATTGTCAAAGCCTGAGTTGTAGAGACGTAAACCTGATTGGTTTCTCTCTTTCCATTTTACTGAGGAACTTATCCATGGCGTGCGTTCGAAACCTCTGGACTGTGTGCATTGAGCTGCTGTTTAGATCTTCAAACCTTTCGTAGCAGCATGCCATAAGAACCAAGATCTTTATAACTAGAACAACTGTAAATTCAGAACAAGAGATGTTACTAAACCTATTTATATCGTATGAGCTAAGAATTGAAAATTGGGAGGAGATAGATGAAACTTTAAAGCATCAACAATGGGAGTCTCACTAAAGACAGCGATGGCGTACACTACTTCAGTATCCAAACTCTGTTCAGTCGTTGCGAGGGAACCTAACAACAGAAAGAGCCCAGAATGTTTAATGCTGGTCTCATTAAACCCAGGACAGCGATGATGCTACTTGTCAGTCAACAGCAAAGTTGCCCCTCATTTGATCATGGCCAGAGGTATTTCAGTGCAGAAGTTTGGAAATGACAAGGTTGAATTCACTAAAGTATATACATATGACCGAACCAGACCCTCTTAAACTATCAAATAAATACTTGCGTTTCCAAAAATGCCACTCTTAGTTTGCTTTCCTATGGTTGATTAAAATATGAGATCTTTTAGCTGACACTATCTTACGAGCCTATCAATTTTTTTCTTTTTTTTTTCTTTTTTTTTTAAGCCAGATACATCATACCCTTATGGCATGAGTACATCTAAAAAAATCAGAAAAAAAAAAGATAATAGAGAGGGCTCTCGCAAAGTCAGCCGCCAGGGTGTTGTGCAACAAATGAGACGACCTAATCAGCTGCGTTGTTTGCCCCATGATAAGCATAAGTAACCTAAGAGGCCACACGGTGCCCATCAAATCTTTAGTGGAATCAAAGCTTCAACAATCAGAGTGAAAATAATAAGCACAACAACGAAGCGTGATTTCTTTGAGACGGTAATTTATCCTAGCCACATGAGAAAAGCAAAGCAGGGAATTTACCCAATGGGTGGAGTTCACACATCAGCCAATGTACTTCATGCCATGCTTCAAGGTTTGTGGGGATTGGATTCAACACTCCTTAAGGCTTCGACCTGTTATTCCAATAGAATACTTACAAATACATACAGATTACTAGTTTACCTGCACCTATTTTATCAAAGAAAAGCATAAGGTGCCAAAAGAATATAAGCAGTAACCCTGACTCTGGGCATAAGAGAATGCATGTTTGTCAATTTTCCAATTTGAAGATCATAGCAAGGTCAAAAACAAAACTCTGACCTCTAATTCATTGCTCATAGATGACATGAACAATTGCTCTACAGATGATAACATTTTAAATAGAAATAGACTCCATGATTTAGAAGCCACACCATAATTAACAAAGACAGAATGGCATCTGAAGCAAAAACATGAGACCCAGCTTTTCAATGGAATGGAACTCTCTCCGCATGCTTTTGCATAAAATTATTCAGATGGAATTTTCATCATAGGGTATTAGATATGAAGCCATAAGAACTGCATAATGTTGAAGTAACACTGCACAGACAGAACACGACAGAGTAAGAGATAAAACAAAAAATTAAAACGATAAGTCCTTACAAGTAACAGCTGGACTGAACTACATACCAACAAATCACACAACTTGGTGTTTGTTAACAAGTCCTTTTGCTTTGCCACTTTCCTTCACCTACAATTTGGAAACCATAAGTTTGGCATGTTCATAAACCAAACAAGAAATCTACGGTCATAAAGTTTATTGGGAAGTGATAGATCAGATATTTGTTTCTTCAGGAGAACAAGATGCTAACCAACCTTAAGCAACATATGGTTTGCAGCTATAACAGTAGTATATTGAAAAGAAAGGACAAAAAAATATTGTATTTGAACAACCCTGCTTTGTAACACTGTTCAGTCCAACATTTGAGATGCAAACTAGCAACTAAATTCACACCAGGCTGAGTAGATGAAAATGATTTAAATATGATGCTCTAGAAAGCAATCTCGAGTCTAAAGTCACTTATGTTCTACAGAATCCAAGGCATTATTTATCTTAGATTGAAAGGCCTGGATCAAATGATAACATGACTTAAAGTGAATACAAGAATGTCGAGTATGTCCATGAAAGAATGCTAGCAGCTTCTTTTATTGAATGAAGACATGAAAGATAAACCTTTGCATGGCTCTTCAAAGGTACTAATAAAATGAATATGTAATCTTTTTCAATTAAATTGAATTCTTCGAATTGATGCATCTAGAACAACAGTGAAAATTTACTAGCTGAAGTCAACATGACTTGTCATGTTTCTTTGTTGTAATGTTCTTCTCAATTTACCATCTAATTTTGTGTCATAAGCTACAACTTTTGTCGGTACCATGAACATTTGTCAAAAATGGAAAAAAACGGATCCAAAACTAACTTGCAGAATCACTCCAACTCACATATACCTCTCTATCATGTTCTGTTATCATCTTAAAGGCTAAATACGGAGTAACCTATTTCAAATCTAACTCGCAATAAGGCATGTACCTTTAATATACCCACAAGTTCTCTATTCAATTTATCCTTTAGAGTTGCATCTTTTTAAGTTCCTCCATTTTTTATGAAAGATCCATGCATTTTAAGCCCCCCTTCATTTTAAGAGGTACATGTTTCTTTGTCCAACATTCTGACACATACAACATTGCCAATTCTATTGTTTCATCCATTTTTTCCTTTTTTTTTTTGATCTACTAGCATGGGTAGATCAGTTAGTAATCACGAAGCATTTTTAGTTACCCTAGTACTGATATAAAGATTTTAAAATATTTCATAATTGCTGGTAAATTAGTCATTGATCGTTGGTGACCCACTCATAGATCCTCGAAGAGTTTGCTTTTTTTTTTTTGTCAAGTTCACTAGCGAGTTCAATACTCCATTTTAAAATGAATCAAGTGATACACATTGAACACAATCACACACACAGAAATATCTCAACCCTAGTAGTTCTACGAAGGGCATTCAAAGTCCACAAAATGAACTTCAAAAGTAAAATGCTTCTGGACAGAAAATCAACATAAAAACTCTTATAGATATCAACCAAAAGAAAATTACAGCTCAGCAAACTAATAGTAAATAGTTATGTTTCAACCAAGAAGAGTGTCCTGCTCAACCACATTCCTTGCTGGTACACAAGAAGCTGTTCCACAGAAAAAGCATGGAAGAAACAAGTGCTTCATGCTGAAGCACCCCAATCAATGCTATACGAGGGTGGGCATACATAACAAGGATAGACAGAGATGCAAGCTAGACTAATTTAGGACATTTGTTTTCTTATGTACCACATAAAGCTCATGAAGTCTCATTAATGGTTTCAAACCTTATATATATGTCATTCCACTGCGACATCCGTCTATGGAATGGATGAGATGCAAACTCTCATAGGAAGATCAACATGTAAAAAGTGATCTATAATATGGAACAGGGCAGGCTTTCGACAACTCCAAGAAGATATGTCATTTGGAGAGAGAGGTTAGTCAATTATGTGCCCAAGAGAACAGATTAGCAGTGGCATCAAACTATTTAAATGAAGCTGTTCCCACTTTGGGACCACAGAAATCTTTGAAACTTTGGAAATTAAAATTTGGGAGACTGACCCCAAGTTGGATAACCCTTCATGGATCCTTCCAAGCCCCATGACTCCAAGAGACCATCTACTTACAGCAGTAGATATAAAGAATATCTAACAATACAAAAGGCAACTAATTTTGCTATTAAAAAAGTCGAATTTTCCATGTAACTATGCAAGACTACTCCAATTTCATGGCCAAAATGTTAAATTCTCACCACTCCTTTGTTCTCGTAGTAATTGTTCAAAGCCCACTGATACTTCGATTGGTCCAGCCCCAACCAATTTGCCAAGCACTCATCCAAGCTCGAATGCACTGCCAAAACCACCAAACAACAGCTCAAAAGCTCCTGAAATTTAAAGAATCGAGATGCCACGCCACACCAAAAACCCTAAACCCTCAAAAAGATACCATCTTGGACTTTGGCGACGGCGTTCCAGAAGGACCCGAACGCGGAGCCCGACGATCGGGTACGCGGCTTCTCGAAATTCAGCGGTGGAACCTGAACGGGAGGAGGAGGAAGAGGAGGAGGGGAGGGAGGAGACTTGTGAGGCAAAGGAGCGGCCTTTCGAGGGCTGGAGCTAAGATTAGACCCAGGGTTGGGGACTGGGGATCTCGGGGCCTCGGAGGGCTTTGGCGCCGCCAGAGGGGTCAGGAAGACCGTGTAGCTCCCGGCTCTCCCGATGACCGGCGGCGGGGTCGCCTCTCGCGCCTGCGCGGCCTCCATGACCGACCTCTGAAGCCGATCGGAACCTCCTTCTAGTGTTAGGGTCAACGTTAGGGCTAGGTTTGGTAGCAGGGGAGGCCAGTGTCAAGGGAAGCTAAAGGGCGTCGCCCTACCATGGCCGCCATTGCCGGCGGTTTTAAACAGCATCCCCGAGCTCCCAAGAACCTCTTTTTTTGGGAATAATTTTAACAAATAAAAATTAATTTGGCCTTTCTTTTTAGTAAAATATCTAGATTTGCCATTATAAATTATAAATAGAGAGAAGCGAGAGGGGGAGTAGTTCGCGGGAGGGGGATGATAAGGGTATTCTGGGAAATAAGTGGTTGGTACGGCAGTTAGATCTTGGTACGTACTGGTCGCTGTCTCCCTGACACCTGGGTATACTTAGTCGCGGAGGAAAATAAGTAGTTGTTATGTCTCTCTCCATATTGATTATATATAGATTATATGACGATTAGCCAATCTAAGACTTTATTAGTCTATCGAATGGTCGAGATTCATTTGCACGAGATGAGTTAGATTATATATAGATTATATGACGATTAGCTGATCAGACCTTGTTAGCCCATTGGATGGTCGAGATTCATTCGTACGAAAAAATGTTTTGAATACTCCTTAGTGTACTCTTTGATGTGGTTTTTGTAAACTAATAAGAATATAATAAATAACCAAGTCCTTCGAGAGCTGGCAATATGGGTCGGATAGGTTGTTATTGGGACCCGCCCTGTATTTGCCTCGGATAAGATAGAGCAAATAGATTTAAATGGAACAGGTTAAATAGATCATATCATGTAAAACTAAACAATCATT
>JAOXJJ010000490.1:0-10338 GCA_025769935.1 Phoenix roebelenii
GATTGGCGGCCCTCCTCCCTCCTTGCTTCCTTCATCCAACGCAAGGAAAACAAAAGGGCTGCATTCAGGTTTTGATTGTTCTTCAAGATCCCTCCTTTTTCCTCCTCTCAAGCACATTCAAGAGTTGAAAGAAAGAGAGGAGATCAGCTATCAAAACCAATCTCTGCAAAGGAGCTAGCACCCCAGGGAGATTGAAGCGTTTGGATCGACCTATTGCTTCGTGTGGATACCCGTAGAGGCCGAACACGTATGCGGCTTCAACCGAACCTTCTTCTAAAACCACGATCATCAGTTTGCCGTGATCATCAACCCGCACAAAGGTGAAGATCTGATCTTCCTAATGTTTTTTAAAAATTTTTAATTCTTATCTATCTACGAACGGTTTTTGAACAACATTCATGCGATGAACGGATGATCCCGCGCATGCCTCTTCCGCTGCATCTGAATTTTTTAAAATTTTTCTAAGGCATGGGCGGGTTCTAACAAAGCCCTCTACAAAGGATTCGATTGAAATAAGGGCGAGTCGAGCGTTGTAGCTCCCTGATGCCATGAACCTCTCCACCGCCAGAAAAATTTTCTTCTCGGCATAGGTGATGCTGAACAAATTAACCTCCAACGTTTCCAACAAGTAGCCACTCGGAGTAGTACCACCTTAGTCCAATCCTTCTCAACTGCCAGTCGCTCATGAGAGATCTAACTTTGGCCTCCATTTTAGCTATTGTTTTCCAACCATTCCATAAGGCTTGTTGAAGCATCTGGAAGGAACCCTTGTAAGGTAGCATGCATGATTTTTAAAAATTTTCTAGAAATCAGCATAAGCAATTAAAAATTAAACTCTTTAATTTTCATGAATGCATGAGATCTAATCTCTCCATAAAAATAAGAACTAGGATTTAAAGGTTTATGTAAAACATGAAACTATGATTGTATGTCTAATATACAATCCTGAAATTTCAGCAACCCTAAAATTTTAGCAACCATGTTAAGATCTAATCTTAATTTCTAATGAGATCTAATCTCATATCTGATTCGCTGGAGGTATTTAATGACTCCTTGATTACGCTCTGTGGCTGCACACACGTCCGACCTCTATGGATCGTCCTCGCGAAGCTCGAGGAAGATCGTAGATTGCGGGAGTGCTAGCTCGCGTAGAGGTGCTACAACGGCTGAACCTTTCTCTTTCGAAGCTCTCAACCTTTGATTGTTCTTCGAGAAGATGAAGGATGGAGATGAAGGAGAGGTAGGAGAAGAGATGGTGGCCTAAACTTCAGAATTTTTGGAACTCTAGAACTCCCTTAAAATTCTGCATAGCAAACCCAAGGCATAGAGGTCCTTTTATAGCCAAAGGACCCCCACACCATCACTTGATTATGGCATGTGGAGATCCTCTCCATGCTGAATAGAGAGGGAGTCTGCCTCCCTCTTTCTCCATCTCAATTCGGCGCCATGACTCCCTAGAAATTAGGGAGTCATGCGCCCAAAAGATTTGATGCCAAGATCCTTTCATCATGCCAACACTTGGTGCCATGAAAATAGGGATTCAATCTTATCTTTTTTTAGAATTTTTGTGGCGCCACCTCTTCTGAATCTTTATCCCACGCCTCCTCTGAATTCTCATACCAACAATTAACCCAAAAAGAAAGAGAGGCGTCATGAGTCTAGGAAGATTTGATGAGGTGTCAATCTTCTCCAAGAAAGAAACCTAGACTCCTAAAATGTAGGGATTCTTCTCCTTATCTAATTCTGAATTTTTGGACTCGCAATCCTTATCAAATAAGGACTTTTAATTGATTTGGGTCAAGCCCAATCCAATTGGGTCAAGTTTCATCAATTTGGTCAAGCCCAATCTACTTGGGTTGAACCCAATCCAATTAGGTCAAACTCTGATGCAGCCTAAATTGAATCTTATTCAATTTGGCTCAACCTAAGCCCAATCATTCAATCAAATTGAGTTCATTAGCAATCTAATTGCTAATAAATCCTTTATAATTCAATAATTATTTTATTGCAATCTTTGCTTAGGATAATTTATCAATCGAATTGACCAATGTAATCCTGAACGATTCTTAATCGTCTGTCAGCATTTGATCAATCTAGAAATTTCTATTCGTGTGACCCCATAGGTTCGAACCTAAGCCGGTAGCACGAGAACAACTTTCTGTATCGAAATGACCATCTAGCAATGGTACCTGATGTCCGAATAAGCCGAATGATTGCAAAGTAATATTCTAGAATCCTTGAACTATGGTTACCTTATAACTCATCCCTATGACTCCGAATGCCTAGGATGACTTCAGAGTTCACTGTCAACTCTTTAATCAACTCATCCAAAATATGTTTCAACTTTACAAATTCTGTGACTCCTCAAAAGGATTACCCTAGCCAAGGTTTTGCTAAATTGAACACAAAAGTATTATCTCCTATCACTATGAGGGATCAATCCTTTCTTGACTCACATACTGACTTCGCAAGTACTTGACTGTACCCAGAACACTTTCGTCACTGAATTAGAAATTCAGATAGTCTAGTACTAAAGTACAGTGAGTTGCTTGCTAGTCACCATATAGATCTCAGGTCGGAAAGACACTTATATCCATATCAACTCGGAACATCTTCTGATAGCAGAGTATTCCGAATCATATCACGTTCAGTAAAATGTACTCCTACACTTCACCTATGCGGCATACTAGTATCTTTACACTCCTTGGTTAAGAAGATAACCAACAAATATGGAGCACAACGACCTCTACTCGATAATGCCACTGTCCTAGTAATAGCATATCGTTCGATCATGAACATGTTTAAGGACTTGTAGATAAATCCTTTTTTATCATTTATAAGAGTCCTAAGGACTTTATCACATTACATGAGTTCATGAAGATGTACAAAATATACGATAAAAAATGCCAAATAACTTTTATAATTTATTAATTCATATACATCTCAATCATCAACAGGTTGATGATTGACTTTTAGGACACAATTTCCAACAGCATCTCCATGCGATATTGAATATGCCTTTCCTAAGGAAAATCCATCCTGCAATTGAAGAAAGGAAGGATCAGTAAGAATGCCAACTTCCCCCACAATTAAAAAGAAGAAAGAGGAGAGCAGCAGAACCACCACCCAAGGCCGATTTGAAGTGACTTGGCAAATAGGTTCTATAGGGGTTTCTCTCAAGGTGACAAAAAAAACACTTAGAACCTCCTCAAGCTTGGCAAGTTCATAGGGGCCTCCACCCTCTTCTAAAGAACTCTGGATGAACTAGACTAGTCTACTCAGTCATCCTCCCATTAAGATCAGTAAACATGCATCGCACCAACATTGCTTCAAACATTCAAATGATGCCTTGGGAGGCAGAGCATTAGGACTTATCTTTCAAGGGACGCCACTCAAGAGTTAATGCCCTTTTTAAAGCAACATGGAGTCTAATGGATGGTTTCTTCCTTCAGCCCAACCAAAGAAGCACTTCGGGCATGGAAGTGGGGGTCCATTGTTGTGGTATTGAATGACCAAAGTGATGTGGCATATGACAGCTTGAGGACCCCATAAACTCTTTGAGGCATCCTGGTCAGGACTCTTGAGCCAATCAAGAGAATTAGGCTGAGCAAATCAAGAGCATCCAACCTACAAAGTCGAGGTATCACAGTTCCTTTAGACGACTAATCGGTCCGGCAATTGATTCGAGTCTTGCAAAACCCTCTTGCAACAGAGTCCCTCAGCAATTTCACTATATGTTGGGCAGTTACAGCACGTCCCTAGGTTGCTGCACCACGTTAACGAGTTGTTACAGCACAATTTAGAGTTTGTTGGGATATAATTCACTAAAAATGTAGGATCCTAGCTGTAAATAAATCTAGAAACCCTTCTTAAGAAGGTAATAATAAATAATATGCAAATTACCTTAGGGGAGACATAGTTTCTTTGTTCTTCGTTTATCCTTCATTCGTACCTAAAATTCTCTCCGACTTAAGCATCGTGGGGTCTGACAAGAGCCAATCCAATGAGTTCTTCGACCCCTTATATGTTGTCTTGCAGGTTCACTGAGGCGGTCTTTGTTGGCATTCTGGAATTGACGACAACAATATTATAATATATATATATATATATGTGTGTAGATAAAGAGTATTATGGAAATACGGATAGATCTTAGAAAATTATTCTAAACAGTAGTAATACAAAAGAATAAGGATAACAAATACTGGAGCCATCTTTCAATACATAAAATAATACAAATAAATTATTTTTTCATCTAAATGTTGCCTGACAAATATTTATTCAAAAAAATACGGATTTGCAGGTAAGTTCTTTATCTCCCAAGAACAGGCCCAAAAAGGAGCAGAAGACTTCTGTTGCTAGAACTAAATACCTCATAATACTGCAATTAAAACAGCTCAATCAAAACATTTTTTATAGTGAACACTTTTGTTTTTTTTTGGTAACAAGTAAACAATTTTTCTAATACACACCCCGTAAAGAAGTGGGATGCCTATGTATCAATTCAAATAATAAAAATAATTAATAAAATAGAAAAACATATGATTATTAATATGTCAATTAATAATGCATCCATTATTATGAAAACTCATCTTCCCATTTGCATCATACCCAATGACAGAATGTAATCAATTGCCATCATTATCATCCTCGATCAGGCACATTCTATTTTAATCTATTATGTGCATTTTATTCTGAAAGCTAAAACAAACTAGAGCGTGTTCAGGCAGAATACCCTCCCCTCTTTCCAGGAACCCACGCATCGAACATGTTCCAATGAGGTGTCCAGAAACAAGTTCAAAATTAGATACCAACGTCGAGGGAAAGCTACCGTCAAGCCAATAATTCTCTGCCCTTGCCTCTAAATATTGAATTATTGCTCTTTTTCTTTCTAGAAAGAAACAAATTAAAACTAAAGTAGGCCGACAGGGCATCATGACGCGGACCAAACAGGGCACCAGGCCCCTCAGCCGGGCCCACAGGGACCCCATTCTTTGCCCCCAGCCGGCCACCCACCACCCCCTTAAAACCCCACCTCCCCCCTTTAACACCGCATAGAATTAGAAGTCCCCGTCCCCCATCTTCTCCCGCCCTCCCCGCACGGGAGCGGCCAGGGCCAGGGAGGAGGGGGATCTGTCCGCCATGACCGACCCCAAGCCCGGTTTGGGCCTCCTCAAGCAGCACTCCTGGTCGCCGGACACCGAGCGCGACGAGGCTTGGCTCCGGCGGAAGGGCCTCCACCGCGGCCGCCGGGGCCGGCCGGAGCGGAGCGTCACTGAAGATGACCTCGACGAGCTCCGCGGATGCATCGATCTCGGCTTCGGCTTCGAGATCTTCGACCCCCCCGCCACGGGGGGCCGCACCGCCGCCCTCACCCGGAGGCTCTCCGAGACCTTCCCCGCCCTCGATCTCTACTACGCCGTCCACCGGAGCTACTGCGACTCCGTCGCCCAATCCACGCCGCCCGATTCCTCCTCTTCTTCCTCCGCCGATGATGGATCGCCAATGGATAGCTCCCTCCCAATATTCTCTCCAGGTATTAATCCCTCTCCCCACTTTCCTTTTATTTTAATTACATTAGAAATAAAATCCGCCTCGATCCGATGATGGATGCTCCACCGTAGGATCAGAAAGCCCAACCCGGAGAGATTACCGGCGCCGGCGCCGGCGCGGTCTTTCCGGGTTGACCCATAGAAATTCCCCGAGGGATGGCGGTCTGTGCCGCAAAAGCCGTGTGATCAAGATGGCGGCTTCAACAGCCTTCCGTCTTGACCCGTTCATAGAATTTAGTATTTTTCCCCCCTTTTGCCGTCAACTTGTGATGACTTCCGACTCCATAAAATTTCTTATAATAATTAAAATTAGTGAATGCGTGGTATTTTATTTATTGCTTTAATATTTGCGTGGTGGTGAAGGGGAGAGCCCGGAGGAGGTGAAGGCGAGATTGAAGCAGTGGGCCCAGGTCGTTGCGTGCTCTGTCCGTCAACGTTACTGAATTCGGCACGGACCCAGAGAGAGAGAGAGAAAGCTTGCAATGAGACCTTTTTTGGCCTTCCATATGAATATATGAATATGTAAAATATTCCTGATTGACCGACTGACTTCGGTTACCATTTATCTTGCTTCTGATTCTCTGGCTCTTATTCTTCTCTTCTGTTCACATGCTGCGTGCGTGAATGCATGCCAATTTTTCTAATCCCACAACTCATGACCTCCGCAACACTGTTGACAGCAGTATGTCACTAGTTTGGATCCTCTCCGCTTCATATCTGGACAGGAAAAGGCTGGTTCTCCGCCATTTCTCCAGTTCAAACCGGAGAAGATCGACTCATAATTCACTGCCATGGTCTCCTCGGTACAAAGGAGGGTATGTGTTAGCTTAGGCTAAGCCATGATCAGTTAGCATTACGTGCTCTTTGTGACTTAATGTGGACTCTAAATTGACAAAGGTTATAATATTCCTTACACTCGTGTCTCTACCTTGGCTACATCTAACCAGTTTAACACGTAAATATGGGATTAAAGATCTCTCTTCTTATTGCTTGTGCATAACTTGTGGATTAAGATAACGCTTGATATTTTGTAGAAAGTGTTATAACATGATACATAGGTTATGAGGGTAATGTGTTAGGAGATTGAGGGAGTATATATGTAGCCTGCAAAATTCTTTTCACCCACCAACAAAAGTAGCAGTAACCTAGATATAGGCATAATACTCAGGTATCCTCTTCATGACACTTTTGTTATCGGAAGCAGTTTAAGATGGATATAATACTCAGGTTAATAGAAAAAGTGAGATGATGGCTAGAGTGAGAAACTGATGCACATATTAAAGTAACTAACTTATGTTATGATAACCTAGCTTTAATTTTTGAAACAAAATTATATTATACGGCAAAAATGAGCAGAAGATCAGATGGGAAATGTTCTCTAACAGGTCCATGTATTCCATATCAATTTTATTAGCTAACTAGCTAGTCTAGTTAACATTTTAAATTTCATCAAATAAATCATCCAAAGTTTCTTCTAGACAATGTAGTTACTATATTTTTATGTTTTAAAGACCTTTGGTCCTATATTTTTTTCCAAACTCATGATAATTCAAACAAGACATCCTTTTTCAGTTCTTACTCTCACATGTGAAAGAGCAACGTTGCACACATCTAGAAAAATATCATTGCAAACATTTCTCTTATTTTTATAATCAATTTCTAGTAAAGTTCCAGATTTGCAAGATTAATGATGAGTGTAGTTAAAGATTTCATTTATACTGGATCCTTTTTTAGACAGACAACATAATTTTTAATATAAAGGATGTCAAAGTGGTTGTTATTGCTAGAATGCAATAACCATACATTAATCGAACGGATATTATACTTCTGTTACTTTTCCTCCTTTATTTACAAGTATGAGTAAAACTTTAGTTTTCTAGAGTTCTAAAGTTATGTCTCACTTGACGTAGCACTGCCCATCAATTATGGTTTCAAATTTATCCCTCTAGATGACAATGATGATGATGACGACAATGATGATGAATATATTTGATAATTTGACTTCGGCTCTGATATCAACATTTTATGAAAAGAGTCTCCTTAGTACATCTTTTGTAAATAATTTTTTTATCGATGATCTTTTATACTCTTCTCCCAACCTCATGCCTCTTATATCTCCAAGTTCTCTATCTTCTTTGTATGTTGTGGTTTTAACAACTTGATGGTGTGATCTTGGTCACTTTGTCATACATTCTATTGTTCAAATATGACATGAATCCAAACTGATCCACAACAAATTGTTGTTAGAGCTAGATGCATTTAGTGTCATTACAGAAAAAGTCGGTTTTATCGATGCTTTTTTGCCGACGCTTGTAAAAAGCGGCGGCAATTTTCGGTCTAGCGTCAAAATTTGCCGACGCTTGTAAAAAGCGTCCGCAACAGACGACGCTAATAAGTGTCGGTGTAGTCGCCGGCCTAAAACGACGCTAAAAAGCGTCGTCAGAAGCCAACGAGCTATCAAAAGGTGATCATTCCATCAGCATCAAAAGGTTTCATTTTTCCGGCCACTGCCCTCCTCTCTCTCATCCCTCCTCCCTCAACCCATTCCAGAGATTGAAGAGAAAACGGAATGCATGCATCTATTTAACCAGTAGTATTACCCACATCTCTCTCGCCCATTCCTCGTCTTCTCTCTCTCTCCAGAAACATCGATCACCAGTGCTTCATAGAGATAGAGGTACAGAGAGGAAGGTAGGCGATGGCCAAGACCAAACCTGGCAAGAAGGACCTGGATTCCTACACCATTAAAGGCACCAACAAGGTCGTCAAAGGTACCTTCTCATCATCATCGCCCCCCCTCCCTAACCCCCTCCAGATTCAAGAAGCAGAACGACTCCGGCGATGATGTCTTCGCTCGCCTCTTCGCCGCCTCCTTGGATCCTGACTCCACCCCCCTCTCCCCCGAACCGCGGATCCTCAAGTTCCGCCTCGTCGCCGGCGAGACCCTCTACGACCTCTTCCTCCTGCGCTCCTCCCCGACCCTCGTCGAGATCGCCGACCTCGCCGGCTACGACTACATGGTCGTCGACATGAAGCACGACTTTGGCGGCATCGCGGAGGCCCTCCCCTGCCTCCGTGCCCTCGCCGCTGCCCACACCCCGGCCATCCTCCACCTTCCGGAGCTCTCCGCCGCCTGGGCCAAGAAGGCCCTCGATCTCGGCCCCCAGGGCCTCATGTTCCCCATGATCGAGTCTGTGGAGTGATTGAGTAAACCCCTATTTGATTTTGATGAGCTCAAAGTATTTGAGTATATTTTATGTTATACTAATGAATTCAATCTAGTGTTTCAGGCAAATATTTGTGTATTTCTAATTAAGTGCCTCAAGCTTTGGTTCAAAGTAATTTGGATAAGTATTGGATTCAATATGAACCAAAGTCTGAATTCGGAGTCGACTCCGGAAGATTACGAGTCGACTCCGAGTGGTTTAAAGTTTCTGGCACAAGCTCAAGTCGACTCCGGTACTCTACGAGTTGACTCCGACTGAGAACAGAAAGATAGATTTCAGACCCTGTCAGCGAGTCGACTCCAAAAGGCTTCGAGTCGACTCCGATGCTTGCCGAGTCGACTCCCGACAGTTTTGAGTCGACTCCAAAGGATAACAGACAGAAAGACAGAACGATGAATTTTAGACCCTGTTAACGAGTCGACTCCAGAAGGATGCGAGTTGACTCCAACGTTTGGCGAGTCGACTCCTAATTATGCCCGAGTCGACTTCCAGAGGAAAGCAGACTGAAAGGCAGAGAACCAATCTCGAAAACCCTATGAACGAGTCGACATCAAGAATTCCAGAGTCGACCCCCAAGTCAGCCGAGTCGACTCCAACAAAGCGCGAGTCGACTCCGAGGCAGATTAGCTCAATAGATAGGGAATCGACTTTTCGGACTCTGAGAGCGAGACGTCTTCCGAAGGTCTCGAGTCACCTCCCAAGACACCCGAGCCGACTCCAAAAGAACCCGAGTCGACTCCAGGTTTGATCCGAGTCGACTCCAGGATGGGACAAGTACTTTAATTTAAATCCTGAACAGTGGGCGAGTCGTCTCCAGTAAAGCGTGAGTCGACTCCAGCAACAACCGAGTCGACTCCGACCCCAACGGATACATTGACAGGATGTGCAGATGAGACAGAATGACTACAAATCAGTCTCTAACAGCTATTTCCCGTAGGAAACAGTTTAAATAGCTAGAGTAAACAGTAGTAGAACACAAGAGAGCTATTCCATCGAGCTTTTCAACTACCTAAAGCTTCTCAAGAGTAAATACAAGCGAAAGAAGGAAGAGACGTATTCAACTCAAATAAAAAATACTTCCCTCGCATTCAAGGCTCTGCTACTGTTCTCCAACTCTCAGTGCCTTCAAGAGGAGACTCAGAAATTGAGAAGCTCCTACTTTCCATCTAAAATCTGTTTGAGGGCTTCTAACTTTACTTTGTTTATATTGTTCACACATTTATTTTTTTAGAAGCATCCTTTGTGATTTTCCAAATTGTATTCTTCTTACTTGATTCAATCAGAAGATTGAATTAATGGTTGTAAGGTTAGTTGGTGAGCCCAAAGTTAAAACCAACGGTGTAAGGTTGTGGTTGGTGAACCCAGAAAAACCAACTGGGTTTGATTGTGAACTCGGAAAAATAATCGGATGGTTCTAGTTGGTGAGCTTGTGAAAACCGACTGAGTTCGTTGTAATTTCGTGAAAACAACAAGTTGTGTTGTGAACTTGTAAAACAACCGGCTGTAATCCTAGGAATTATAGTGAACTTCCAAGTGCGGCTTGGGGAGTGGACGTAGGAGCA
>JAOXJJ010000491.1:14354-39647 GCA_025769935.1 Phoenix roebelenii
ATAAGTTTATATCATAGAATTTCAAATCCTACCAATCTACTAATATTAAATTAAAAATAAAGGTAGAAGAAAGTAGCATGATTGAAAGCAGGTCGAAGTACGTAGACGCTGTCCCAAAGAAATATTTGCCCCCACGTACGGGTCTTCCGGCAATCCTCCTCTGAGATTCGACGACCTTATAACTTCTTCTTCGGCACGTCTCGGAAGAAGTCAAAGCGAACCCGATCAGACTTACAGATCCAGCAAAGAGCAGAATGAAAAGAACAAAATAAACTGAATAAAAATGTAAAAACAAAAATCGAAGTGGCTAAGAGGAAGAAGAATTTTTTCACTATTTTTCTCAAATTTTTCATCCTTCAATAGGATGAAATAGGGGGTTTATATAGGGATGTTTGAGCAGGGGCATTAGGGTCATTTTGCGGATGCATCCGTGGAAGTCGCGGACGCGTCAATTGCTCTGCCAGCGAAACGCCCACGTCATGCACGTGGTGCACGCGGAGGCCAAAAAAAGGGGGGGTTGGCACATGTCCGCGGAACGCGGATGCGACCAACGCCCCTTTATTTTCAAATGCCACAGCAGAATTAAATTCCGCGATGCTGGCACCAACGGGTGCTAGCGAGGGAGTGCTCAGGCGCACGCGGGCGTAAATCCCAGTGGGCCCCGTGCATTAATTTCTCCATCACTTAGGTGAAGTCGAAAGAGGAGGAAGAGGGTATTTAAATAGGCAATCTCGGTTTTTATGGGACTTCGATCACCATCGCGATCGAGGAAAAAGAAGACTCCCAGCCGGAGTCTTCCTCCTGATCCGTCTACACGTGCGTCGCGCATGAAGCCCAAGGCCAAAATATGACTGAGCCACTAGTTTCACTACTAGATTGCTAGAACCCAAAAAATAGAGAAGAAAGTAAAGGTGGTCAAATGTTCTGCGCATCAAATAAAGAAAGAAGAAAAAAATAGATGGGCTTCTTTGCTGGATAGAAGAAAGAAGAAATTAAAGCCAACCAACCCACCACATAGGTCTTGCATCCAAGAAATCTCCTCTCTAGATTGGCCTCTGACCATGAAGTCTTCAATGATGGACTTTCCCCAAAGAAAGATAGGGATGACTATGTATCAGGGGCTTCCATCTTTACAAACTAGATAAATTCTCTCTCTCTCAATCTCTTTTTTTTTTCGTTGTATGAGCTCTCTTCACTCTCGAACTAGAACTCCTTTCTCTCTTATTTTGGCATAAAATTTTCCTCCAATACCCCGCTGGTGTGGCAATTTTCCCTCCCAAATTATTATCTCTGCTATGTCATGGCCTATGAGTGGTATCTTTTTGCCACGTTACAAAAAACATGGCATCTCTGCCGTTCTATTTTGTTAGCAACGGAAAAGTGGCAGTAACGGCTCAGATAAGTAGTGTTTGTAACGTCAGGGATGACATTGCAACTTTTGAAAGATTGGAGACTCAAAATAATTTTTAGCCCAAACCTTAGAGACTAATTTAGTAATTAAGCCAAAAACCACACGTGGATATCATTTTTGTGCATGTATCTATGTATATGTATGTATACGATTGTATGTACATATGCACGTATTGTACAACCTCCGATCCGCTACGTCCACCTTTACAACGCTGCATCGGTCGAAAAGTTATGCAACTAGCCTCTTCTGACTAAAGAATTACATACACAAAAATGCAACTCAAATATATTACTCAATCACGCGTTGCCTCTTTTTAATTGGTGCCATGAAGTGTGCCGTAGAAGCAAAATGATTGGTCCAAACGTAAGTGACTTTTTTGAGTGATTTATTTTAGTCACCGTAGGATTACTGCAAAGAAAACATTAGCCTTGAGAAATCCAAAATGAAAAAAAAAAATATCACAGCATCACAGAGCCATTGAGGATTGGGAAACAGAGCAGCCACAGTTAACCAGGGAACAAATCCGTTCACTGTGTTGACGATGGAAGCCGCAGCAGTGTACCGTGGAGTGTGGACGAGCATCGTGAATTTGAAACAGGACAAACTTTTCAACTGGCTTTTTGGAAACAGAAAAACCATTTTGTGGGCGACCGCCTGGATTTCTCAAAGCATCGGCAGCAGCACCATGAAAAACAAATGGAAAACCAGCGGGGCGAAAAGCACGGCTGGAACCAAGCGGCACCATCAATAACCACGTTACACGTAACGACCAGTATCATGGTTTCAAATGTTAGTGTTACATTGCACCCATATAGCTGATATTAAATTAATAGTATAAAAAGAAAATAATCGTCATCGCTTCACTTTTTTACTGTTTCTTCCTTCAAATGATACGTTAAGCTTCAGTTTTAAATATACAAAATAGTTGAAATATAATCTAGTATTTTATTCTTTATTCTAGTTTGCCTTTGGTTGTGAACTAATATTATAAAGAATATCACTATAACACCTTATGTATGTACATGTGAAGTTATTCTTGTTGGTGTGGTATAATGAGAATGCTGTAATTCAATGTATTTTATATGATTTTGAAGGACTAGTCAAATCATGTGTTATCCTCACCCCCTTAGAACTATGCTTGTTATCTTGTCTTTTTTTTTTGTTTGGTTACATTCCTAGTTATTTCTATTTAGGTTACCAAAAAAATAAAAAGCTATTCATGACCTGAACAAGTTATGAAAATAATTTGAGCTGAAATCATCTCTGATTTATCTGCAACTTGTAAAGATCTACTTTATTTTTTTATTTTTGATGGAAGAAAATCTACATTAAGTTTTTCATTCGGAAAGATAAATAATAAAAATTAATAGTTCAGTGACTAGAGAGGATCTAAAGGTTATGATGGCATGGTACAGATAACTGACTTCTTTTGCAGCAATCCTCTGCGTCACATTAGATTGGAAATGCTGTGGTAACAAGTTTGGAGGCGATACCCCAATGCTCTTGATTGGCCAATAACGTCGAATACTTTATGGAGAAACATATCTGGTATTACTTCCGTTCAAACGGTCAACGGTTTCGGACGGACGACGTGGTGACACAATTGACGGCGTTATAACGCTAATGACATCTCGCATCACTACAAACTGCCCGTACCCATCCATCTCAAAGACGGCCAACGCCACAGCTTTTATTGTGGCTGTTTCCCTCCCCTACCTACCGATTCAAAGCCCTCCGCGTGGAAGCCTCTCGAATCCCCTCGCCCTTCAAAAGCTCATCCCAATCCTTCAGAAAGCAAAGCAAAGAATAAAGTGCAAATTCTGCTGGAAGCAAAGCCAATTTCCGAACCAAGACCTCACAACTCCAACCCAGAGATTCCCCTTCTGGTCCTCTCTCTTCCCCTCTCTACAATCAACCTTTTAACATGCTCTCAATCAGGATGTAAGAGAGAGATAGAGAGAGAGAGAGAGGAGAGAGAGAGAGAGAGAGGAGAGAGAGACAGAGGGTCCGGGTCCGATGTCGTGCCCGGCGAAGGCGTTCCGCTACAACGGGACGCTGTGCGCCTGCGAGCCGGGGTATTACATGGCGAACGGGAGCTGCGTACTCTTCGAGATCCCGGGGGGCGGCGGAGACTGGGAGGTGAGCTCCGGGATCGCGCCGGAGCCGACCTTCCTGACGACGGTGCTCCCCCTTGAGAACATCAAGCGGTTCACCCAGTCTCAGGCCGTGCTGCTTGAGGCGACCCTCGTCGCGCTCGTCCTTTGGCTCGCCTTCTGCTTGGCGATCCGGTTCGGGAAGGTGGATGGCGGTAAGATCATCTGGTTTCGGCTTCGGTGGTGGATCAGCCGCCTTGATTTCTTCTTCGATACCAAGCATTGGCTGGTTAGATCTCCCTATCCCTATACATCCTCTTCTTCTTTGAGCTGTAATTGGACTTACAGATTTTCCGATTTTTCTTTAATTAACTGAATCTACCTAGTGGCATTGGATGTTTTTCTTTTCGTTTCCCTGGTTTGTGGGCATTATTGTATCCCTCTTCTTCATGTACAATACTTGATCATCAATGCTAGCAACTTTCTTGTTGTTAACTTTTTGCTAAAACGGAAAGACTATAATAACCCGATTCTTAAATAAAGACTCTAACAGTCAGATTCTTAACTTTTCATTATCATGTTAAGAAAAAGAAGAGTGTAACAATCAGATTCTTAAAGACTGCATCCTGTTGAGGTGTTGTAGGATTGTGCTTTAACATTGATTGACCATTCTAACTGCAGATGAAATGTCTGATTCGATGGTGTTAAGTTATAAGCTACTTCTATAAGGCATCTAAACTGTTTTGGGAAGGTATGGGTGCATCAGCTGGCTGTCTGCAAACTTTCTTGGAAAGGTTTGAGTTCGTCCACCTCGTCCCATTTTTCAATGCTTGCCTTCCCAATGCAAGCAAGGACTCCTATAGGATTAGGATTTTGTCAACTTTATCAGCTTTTGGATTTTACGAGTCAAGTCCTTTCGAGGTATAATTGGAGATGTCTTTAAAGTTGATATCCTACAAGTTTTATGTTTAGGTCTTAGTTTTTGGGGCAATGATGGTAAGAACTAGCTTAAATTTTTTCAACGAGTTTGCAATGAAGCTTGAGACAAATTAACAAATAAATTTATTGTTTTTTTTGGGTTAAAGGAATGCTATATGGAATATTTGATTAGAGAAGTGTCTAAAAGTTGCTTGAGCTGGTTCAGGAGTTGTTTTAGTAAATATACTTTCTTTGAGTATTGAATAAAATCATTTTCTTATGGTGGATATGATTTAATCTATCCCTATACTTGGTAAGTAATTTGTATGTTCTTGATCCTAGTGGGTAATGGATTCCCGTAAAAGAGGGTATAATGATTCCAAAGGGGGGCTTAAGTATAATTTTATTAGGTTCCAGATTTGTGCGCAAGTAAAAAATAGCACCCTGTTATGACTCCCAACCAATAGCCTTCCTATTCCTTTTGATACCTATTGCCTGTCAGTACTCACATACTGTTTAAGAAGTCAAAAGTGATGAATTTTACTTCGATTGACACAACAATCTTGGACTTATTTAAGCACAGGAAACATGAAATCAAAATCAATAACTCCCAATAATTCTCAGGATTGGTATCCTGGAAATAGGAAATGATTCTCCATTCTCATTCTTGACAACCAAATATGGCTTAAAAGTGATCCCTTAGCCCGCTTCATTTTTAGTGGAGCCTTGCTTCCATGAACATGGATATAGCATGTATAGACTTGCATAATAGACAATGAGAGAATTTGCTTTTCTATCACAATAGCTTGTGAGATCATCTACTTAATGAGGAGGTTGGGAAGTTGGTTCCATGGTTATAGTATGTGCGGTTGGAGTTTGTAGGTAGTGATTGATTTGCTATTTTAGATGATTTGTGATTCCACGAGTTGTATCCGACCGTATCTATTTTCGTATCCCATTCAGATTGGATTTGTATACTTTTTTTTGGTCTGATTAGATCCGGATCAGATCCAAATAGTTAGTTTAAAAATCTTTCGGATACAGATGCAGATATACCTAATTTTTTGAAAGAGATCGATCGGTTCTAGCAGTGATAGCATGTTGAAATTTTAAATTTTTTCTGTGACTGTATCTGTTCGGGTTGCCTACGTACCCCTTCACAAGGGGATCAAGCCACACGTAGTTCTTTTTAATTTAAAATCGCAGCGGAAAACATTGAATTAAACATTTTAATTCTAGCGTGCATAAGAAATCAGATTTCAAAACATCACTACAAAACACATGATCGATATGCCGGAATCGTTTAAACAATTATGCTAAATCATTTGCATGATTAATATCAGATCTAAAATGAGATTATTAAGTTCTAAACTTGACTAATCTATGATCCAACTAATCTTCGAATACCCATTGAATAGGTTCTGAAGATTACTCTGTGAAGAGCCCCTGAAGAGGTTTAACCCTCGAGGATTAGATCTTATCTAAATTACTGGTATCAGATTTATACCTTTGTAAAATCAGAATATAATAGATCAAATGCTCGAGCATCGCAGCCACATAATCATCTGGCCTCCACGAGTAATCCACGCGAAGTTCCTGAAGAGATCCAATTCCGCGGAAGTGCTAGCTTGCGCAGAATTTCTTGAGGCTGAAATTTGATCTTTCTGACACTATCAACCTTTGATCTATCTTCTTGGAAGAATTTGGAGGAATGGCTTATAGAGATTGAAGAGGACTTAGATCTAATCTAAAGGCTCTTATCAGGGACCCTTAACATTAATGGCGTGAAGGACTTAGAGCAGAAAGAAGTCGGCAAGAAGGTATGCAGAATTTTTCCATGCATGAACTAGGGTTCTTCTCTTTTCTTTTTCCTTTCTTCCTTCTCTTTTTTTTTTCCCTTTTTCTCTTAATTTCGGCCACAAGCTGATGGAGGTCCTTTTAATGTCGCCCTCCACTCCTCTTCACACACCAACCTTCCAATATTTTGGGAGGATTTTATGGGGTTTCGAATTCAAAATTCAAATGTTTGTTTCATGCGCCAACATATGATGAAGCTTGATCTAATCTAAACCTTCCAATATTTTTGTTGGTTGCACCCAATGTCCGCCGAACTAGTATCGGCATCCGTACTGGTCGGCGCCCGAGGCATGCCCATTTTTTTGAGTTTTCAAGAATATTTAATTGGTAATAACTCTTTTTGAACTTTCTAAATGATTTTAAGTCTAATATGATATTTTGTTGATTTTTTTGATGTTTCTATGATCTCGATTTAACCTAGATGATACATCTTATTGCTTTAAAA
The DNA here is from genome assembly GCA_025769935.1 of Phoenix roebelenii. Lineage (NCBI taxonomy): Eukaryota > Viridiplantae > Streptophyta > Magnoliopsida > Arecales > Arecaceae > Phoenix > Phoenix roebelenii. The sequence goes on from JAOXJJ010000491.1 coordinate 21,079, forward strand.
CAATACAAATCATAAAATGAACAACATAAAATATTTTCAAATCAAGTAGTAACATAAAAATTAAAAAATAATACAATCAATTACATATATTTAAAGTCCAACATACATACCGATATTTAAAATTGAGTCCAGTGGCGATGCTTCTTGTAGATATTCGGATCATCAGCATAATCAGAAAACACATCAGCTCACTTTTCTAACTAAGCAGCATTGTAGCCTTGTACGTTCATCTCATAACGAACGCACACCGGGTTATAAACACTCTCGGATCTTTTGCTGAAAGACTTTGAGAGATGTCTTCTGGCTGATAATATGGCTGTGGAGGGGTTATTCGAATATGCTGACAGCAAATTTAATCCATAAGATGCTCCGGATTATGTAGGATAGTAGCCAGCGGAAGATGCCTCAAACACACCATATCTATATCTGTATCCGTATGGATCATAGACTGCTGTGGCTGCGGTCTGAGGATAATAGGATCCAGTATACGACTCAAAATCTGATACGCCTATGGATCTTACTCCACGTGCGAGGTCATCTATTGCTGCATCATATCCTCCTGAATGACCTCGAGGAGTTCATATCCTATATGTAATCGTATTATCGCAGGCTCTATCACATCGTACACCGTGGTCCATATTCTGTGCAGCATGCGTAAACTGAAACTCACCAGTGAATCGAAGACCACCCTGTGGCTGTGTTTCGTAAACAGTGGTTTCCTATCCTTTACTCTCTCCTTGGTTGGCAGATCTATGACCACCAAAACTATCATCACTGCTGCTTCTGATCCCTGAATCTGAGTGTACTGACTTCTCCTCAACACTTTATTAGGGCTGCATGTACCTTTTGTTTTCATTTTTTGGTGTGCTGGGCAGCTGCCTTCTTATCCTTCGTGCCCCTCTCTGCCTGGCTATGCTGGGAGGATGTATGTTGCCCTCCTGACCGAGTCGATTGGGTAGCGTAGTAGCCTCGTTTAAGCATCTCAGACAAAGAGTCATGTGGTGAATGGCTCTCCTGTAGATGTAGCTAATCAGCTGGAAGAACACGTGGAATATGGCGCTCAGCCCCTTGCCCTGCATCGACCCTAGTTTTGCTGGCTACGAAACTAGTCGGTCATGGAGACGATCCTTGCTTATCAAGCTTCGGCTCCTACTGCTGGCATATAAGCCATCCGATCATAGGATCATCTTCATCATCAACGAAAGTACTATGGATCGGATCTGTATACTTGAGCTTTACTTTCTCTTGAATGCACTTTAGCTTCAACCTTAGATTGTAGTGAATATATACAAGATCGTTGAGACACTTTTGTGTCAAACGGTTCCTCTACTTGATGTGGTTAAGGAAGAAGGTGGACTAGTTGCGCTCATAGCCACTCGAGGAGATTGTCTGGAAGAAAATCCGGATAGTTAGTTGCTTAAGACTTTTTGCGGACAACTTAAAATGAATCCATCATTTAGCTGCAAAAACATTGAAAAAAATTACATATAATATAGTATCATATTAGTAATTATCTAATGTTAGGTAAATGTCCTCTTGATGTGTAACACACCTGAATTCATAATTTTCTTACTTACAATAGCCGTCGAGACTCCAATATTGATGCAATCCAGCTACCGCCTCTGCTGACGGCCTCTTTGACTGAGGTGGTCCTTTTAAAATTTGGATCTGGCTTGTTGTTCACAGAACCAGAGCCTGACTCGTAATATAAGGGCTCAAATTAAGCCCTATGCCTGGCCACCTCAGCCTGCTATTATTGATCATTCAGGCTCGCCTGCATGGCTATCTGAATCTATGCCTCCTCGTCATTTGGAGTAGACGCCTCCTCTGACTCTCTATATTGATAGAAAGGTGATTCTGCCGCTCGACAGTTCACCTTCATCTTCTTCTTGGCAACTTTCTTCTTTGTTGCTCTAAAATCAGCGAAGTGCTTCTTTATCGGCTGTCGAACCTCCTGTGGGCATTTCTAGCACAGATAAGTCGGGGTAACCACCAACGAAGTGTCGCTTCAACCTGGTTATCCTTTTTTGAACTCCGTTTTGCACCAGTTGCACTTCCAATGGTGCCGGTCCGAGAGCATTTGCCCATAATTTCAGCTAATGTCATGCTTTGGATCCTTCTTATTCATTGATGACTCCATTCATGTAGGTTTATCAAGTACACCATTTTATTAATTATTGTAAATAGAAAAATTAATTTACGATGAAGATAATTTTTTTCCTCAAAAAATACATTGGATTTTAACTTTAATGTTTCTTATTTATTTACATATTTTTAATAATTTTTAAATTTAGAAATGTATTTAAATATCATAAATTTTTAAAAATATGATTTCTACCTCAGAAATTATTTCTAAATTATGTAATACGTACTACTAATTTTTCATAATTTTTGGTATTATTTATATATTTTAATTTATTTTTTGAATTTAAAAATAACTTTTAAATATTATTTTTTTAAAAAATAATTTCAGCTTATATCAATGTAGAGCCCAACAATGGATGCTACATATATTTTTCTAGGTTTTCAGACATGCATCAAAGGCTGCTTATTTCTCAATTTTTTTCTAAATTTAAGCATAGGCCATTGTGCACATGATCACATCAAAACTTGAATGAATAGACACCAATTTTTATGGAGAGTAGCTTGCATGCCTCTAAATATATTTCTGATTTTACAATTATTTTAATTTTTATTTATTTTTTTAAAAAAATTAATTTAAAAATATATTTTTAATTTTTAAAATTTATATGTCTTTCAAAAATTAAAATTTTTTATTTCAGCATGTAGATCGTCCATAAAACATATAAAAAAATAAGCCCAAATCGTAAATTTTGGCATGATCTGTATTTTACAATTTTGAGCTATTTTTTCAAGCTCCCCTCCAAAAGAAGGAAGGAATGAGGTAGAAAAAAGGAAGCACCTCTTATTTAGCCTTGGATCTTTCTTGTGATAGCCTGAATTGGTATTATTTTTGGAGTATTTGGAAAGAAAAAGCGGCAGAACTGCTTTCAAATGCTGGTAGGAAGGCCTTTTCAGGTCTTCCCAACGTCCACCTAATGCTTTAAAGAGGAACAGTGTCAACCTGATTCGAATTCGGGTTAACTCGATACAAATCGGCTAGTTCGCATCGAGTTGGCACCAAACCGACCGGTTTTGGCCGTTCGGACACTTACTGGCCGGTTTTGGTTGGTGAGGGATCGGTTCCGGCCGGTTCGGTAGGGGTTCCGGTCGGTGCGGGGCTGGAACCGCAAAATATAAGTTGAACCGACATGGTTTCGCACCGGGTCGGCTCGGCATTGCCCGAACTGGGCAGTTTGACCTGGTTCGGCAGACATTGATTGCACCCTATGCTACATCCTACGCTGTGAAAATGCTATGAATATATTTTTAGGCTGTCACATGTTTATGTCTTAACTTAATATTTTCATTTTTAGGTATATAAAACTTTGTTTTAGTCAGTTCATGCAACCAAACTTTCAAGCCCGTAAATATAAATCCTTTTTAAAAGATATGCTATCAAAATCTCTTCCATGTTGGATGCTGCAATACCACGCTTCTGCAGATAAGCATGAAGGTCATCTGGACTTTTGCATCATGTGTTATTTGAAATTTTATTCATATTTGTTGTTAATTGTTGTGTTTTTTAGCTGGGATTTGAACAGTTTTTCACTATCCCACATGTAATATCAAGTTTGATATAGTTAATATGGTTTCTTTTGCAATATTTATGTTAAAAAGTTAATAGCCAACATTATCTTTGAAGGAATTATGGATAATCTGTCAACTGCCTTCTAATATTCTTTTTATGGCTAATTTTATTGGGGTAGGATGACCAAAAGGTGGTAGTGAAGAGGAAAACCGAGCTGGGGGGATCATTTTCTGTAGCAAGCTGGATATTATTTGTTGGTCTATTATCAGCGTGAGTGATGGATGAAGTTTTGTATTCTCCATATCCTGCCTATTTTTTCCAAGATTCGTGCAAATTAAGTATTATTTTTAAGATAATTTAATCCATTTTTCCTAAGCTGACTATTGCTATCTGAGATTGATTTGACTTGATTTTTCACTTTTGACAGATTGCTATATCAGGTTATAACAAAAAGAAGTATTGAGGTGCATAGGGTCAGACCAGCTAATGCTCCAGATTTGCTATCATTTGTCAATGACTTGGAATTTAATATAACCACAATTTCTAGCATGAGTTGTTCACATTTACGTGGTCTTGATACCTTGGTAATTGGGAATCCAGGTTTCATTGGCTACAGAGTCTTCCCTCTTTCCACCTATGTAAGTTATAACTGCCAAAATACAAGCAGGGGTCCAACTATTTCTCTTAAATGCAACAGTTGTCAGATTCCTCGAAGAAACCATTACATTTCATGGCAATTTGTGGACCTTCGGAATGATCCTGCCACTGCTGTTGGTTTTCAGTTCAATCTTACAGCAAAGGATCATGGTGATGACAGACATGTGAGTTTTGTTAGTGGTACAATGAAATCAGAGAGCTATACAAATGATAAGCCAAAAACCTTCAGGGGGCCAGATTTGAATATATTGAATATTCATTTGTTCCCTCAGGCATATCACAACAAGCATAACTTAAAACTCATACAGCCATTGTTTCATGATTTCATTCCTGGATCATCTTTTTCTGAGGCTAGTGATCTCCAAGTCTCTCTTCAAACTCCTAAGGATGGATTGATCAATACTACGCTGTATATCAGCTATCTTTCTGATTATATTGTGGAGATTGATAATGAAAATGTTATGGGCCCTGGTAAGCATGGTTATTATAAGTCACGTGGATTTTCTATAAATCTTTCCTATATCTGATTCAATGATTTATGTCATTTCCCAGTTTCTTCACACATTATTTCTTGCATACATTCCATAATTTTTATGGGGTGACGTACTGCTTTTGAATTATTGAGCATATGAGGTACTTAAATCCCCCAAAGTGTCAATCTTGAATACTTGATATAAATGAGTGCTTTAAAATACAAGAAGACGACAATGACTTTGTTGGTTTTTTAGTGGGAAGATGTAAAGTTACGATCATCTAACAACTAATAGACTTGCGCACATGCTATGCACATGTGGCAGAAGGACAGATGGAGATGCAATCTTGGAGTCCTTAAATGTGTCTATCAAACTTGACAGTCAGAGGTCCATTTATGAAATTTTAGTAGGTGCTGTTTAATATTTCTTGACATTACGGGCAACAATATCCGCGCAATGAATGTTTAGGGAAAAACAATAAAGTGAAAGTAACTATTGAAATAAACAATTTTTGAATCCAACGGATTCTTGAGTTTTTTCCCCTCTTGAATGATTTCATATTGTTATCTAAAATAAATCTTAATTATTAGATTTAAAATCTCGCAGATATTTGAGTTTTCTTCGTAAATGAGCAGGTTGTTAGGACAGATGTTCAATTGGATGCTTGGATTAAAGGAAAGTTCTCAATAATTTTTACATTACAAGAGCTAGGAGTCTGACATTTTGTTCATACCTTATTAAGATATCATTTTCTAGCAAGTTTTATTAACTAGGTATGATGCTATTTTGGTCAACAAATTTGATAGGCGGAATCTTTTTGGCATATTCTTATTCACTTTGCAACATAGTATCAGTATATTAAACAAATCATTGTATATAATTTATACATTGAATATAATTTATAATGTCTCAAGGGCTTTTTTTGATAATCATCAATGATGATGGCTTTATTCCAGATCAGGAATGAGTTTGGATCTTAGCTTGTCCTGTTCTATATCTAATTGAGTTCCAGTAATAATTTAACTTCTTTCATCTAATTGTCTTTTTGAAAATAAGGCACAGGTATTATTTTCCAAAGATTATCTCTTGTTTTTGCTCTGTTCTTTTTGCTTTAGATTAGCATAAATATATCTGAAAAAATGGGCATGGGAAAAACAAATGAGATGTTTGCAGACTTGACCGGTATCTATTACTCCTTGAAAATCAACTGTGAACTATATTTGATACATTTTAGTATTCTACACTTATTATTGAAGTCTTACATATATTGTCCATATATACGATGCATGCAGTGAGTTTCCTTGCGGATGTTGGTGGTCTTTATGCAATTAGCCTTGCAATTTTCCTTTACTTATTGTTGCAAGTAAGTTGTGGCCTTTCTTAAGACTTTCTTCAAGTATCCTCTAATACTTTTATTTTGGTATTAAATGATATTGTTTGCTTATCTATGAAGCTATTTATCCAAAACTCTTGTGAGATTTCTCTATCTTACGATCATCACAGTTTCATGTCTCTCCTTTTCCAAATAGTGTGCAAATCAATCAAAGGAGTGCTCCTTGGGCCTCCTTTATTTTTTGCATGACACCCATGGGTGTCGGCTGGTCCAGATCACTTACTTGTTCATATCATCCAGTACAGATTTTGTAGATTTGGGGATCCCAGATCTGTCCCAAGACCTGGTATCTCCTCGATCTTATCTGTGACAGAGGACAGACCGAGAAATATTGAGATTTAAACCTTTCACCTTTAGAGTCTTGCACATGTGATGCATGTGTCAAACAAAAGTAACCTTTGTAGTTTGTAGAGTCCATCAAGGAAGTTAAATAAATTGGTCCTTTTGCAGTGAAAACTAAAAAGAAAGGAGAAGAAAGAAGGCATAAAGTTGCACTCGCAGAAACAACTTTTTGGAATAGGGGAGGGGAAGGGTTTTGATGGAGTGGCCGGCAATGAGAAATTAGAAAAAAGGAGGATGTTGGCAAGGTCACAACTTGTGGTGGAGTTTGAACTCGGAGGTGGACCCTAGAATTCCCATTGCTTGAGTGGAGTAAATCACTAAGTTTCCATAGGAAAGTCTAGTCTATAGGAAAGTCTGCAAGACCCTTGCAACATGTCAATTGGTGGCAGTTTACATGGAAAAGGCAGTGTGATACAGACGCAAAGAGGCCATAACTTATCTCACCTACTCTAATCTACCAGCAAGTGAAGGAATCTACTGGAATCAGCTTTGCACATGCATGCGAATCTTATCTGTCTTTGAAATGTATGTCTCAGAATAGAATTTTGGTGGCAAAAATTGTTGTTGTTTATTTGCTCATGCTCAACCTTATAACACTTGATAATTTAGTAATGATTTTTTTCGCCATCTCATTGAAGAAACTGTCTCCATTTTCGGGAAATTAGTGATTTATTAGCAAAAATAATGGAGTTACTTTTTCCCCTCTATTTTGATATAGCACCTTGAATTTTTTTGCCGGGCAAGTAATCTCCGGCAATCTAGAGAGATCTTGTGTGATTTGGAGCGGAAGTAGGGTAGATTGGATCCCTTTTCCTCAACCAATGACCAGTCTAAGTATAATCGAGTTTACGTACACTAGAATATATTCTTCTAACATTAGAAAATCCTACTTGTATTGTAACAGCTCAACCAACACTTAGAAATACACGCATGTAAAATCTGAAAGTAAATAAGTACTTCTTAGTGTCATCATAGATGAATTTCTTTGGAGATTAAGATATATGACTTTTCTTACCGAACTTCTATGTTTTAGCTGTAGTTGCCTAATTTGCTAAATCGCAAGCAAATTCTGAATTAGTTCAAGTAGAGTTTCAACTGAACTCTGATATGATAAAATTAGGAGTTATGCTATAATTTAAAAAAACCTAATTTATTAAATTCCCATGTCCATTGCTTTTTAACTCTCTTTTGATATGTTTTTAAATCATTTATTTTGTATGCTCTTTACTAATCAAAGCATTATATGAAAAGACTATAATAAATGAAAATAAATTAAGATACTAAATTATACAAATCAATGAAAATATGTTTTCTCATGCTACTCCAGGAGAACTTAATTCATTGAGAAAGAGCAAATTGCAAATTATGAACCTGAACCAAGTGTCCGAAGGAATTATGTAACTATTCATTTAGCAATGTTTGGGTAATATAAAATTTGAGAAATACCTTAGCATTTAAAAACTCATTGTTTGGAGCCAAACTCAAGAATCTGGAAGTTGTATTAAAGCTGGAAAATCAACTTTTTATTCTTAAGAGATTTACATATTTTTAGGTAACTTCTTATTCACTTGCAATATCTTAACTGAATGAAAATAATAATGAAAAAAAAAGAAAAAAAAGGGACATTTGCTTAGTTGATATTCATGTAAATATTGTCTATCTTTAGTAGTGCCACTGTTGATTATGATGTCTGAACTCACCAGTCTGGCAACTGGCCTACACAACTGATCTGTTAGTAGAATCACAACCAACCTACTTTAGTCACCTACTTTGCTAATTGTCCTATTATGCCTATAAATAAGAGGCATTTATGGAGAGATAGGAAGAAGTAAGTAGTTATTTTAAATGCTTGCAGAGCTTGGGTAAAATCTTCTTGTGCTTTTTTGCAGCATAAAATAAGTAACTTTGCCATGTACCTTGAATTTATGTTTCATTTGGGCTCTTGAGTCTTAGTAAATTCCAAGCTTAGTTGTTGTTTGAACCTCTTGAAGCCTGGGCCTGGTCACTTAAAACCTAGAATTCTTTTTTTCTTTCTTTGTTTTGCAGTCAAATTGAGTCCTATATGATGCCTTGAAATTTTAAACCTTATTGTCATCTCCAAATTTAAGTTTCTTTTGAAATTTAAGACATTTGCTTCATGTTTAAGTCTTGAAACCTACAGCTTGTTAGAGAGATCTAGAAGTTTTTTTCCCTATTTTGGAGAGTCTAGGCAGTATGTTAATTTGAAATGAGGTTTTGATTTCTTTAAGGAAAACTTTGAAATAATATTAGTTCATTTATATTATTGACTTGTGTTTATGTATTACAACTTAAAAGTTCTGTTCTTTCTAGAAACTTTTATAATTCTGGTTGTATTGGAGTATTATTGTCACAAAGCCTTTTAAAATGGATATTTGAATTTCTACTTAAGCTAGAAACCTAGTAGAAAGATAGTGGGATCCTAGCTACTTGGAGTTGTTATACATGATTATTGACGAGGATATAACTTGACAACTACACTGCTAGTATTCATGGATCTTAAGGATAAAAGTGGTCTTATTTGCATTAGTAACAAGGATGTGTGGCCTTATTTGAATTATTAGTGAGGATATAAGTGGCTTCAGTTGAACTAATAATGAGGATATAAGCGGTTTTGTGGGTATAAGTGAAGCTTTGTAATGAAATATGAAACTATATGGAACATCAGAGATTTTTTGGAAATAGAAAATATACTTTAATCATTTTAGACTGTTTTCTTCATTATTAGTAGATTTTGATTTTTGCTGATTTCATTATTGGATTGTTCCAGTAAACCTTTGCTTGAATTTCCAGTTATTTGACTTATATTTTTTGGAAATAGAAAATATACTTGAACTCTCTTTAAACTTACATGTTTAAAACCTTCTAGTTATTGAAAATTTGATTATGGGATTTCACTCTAAAATGGTCTAATTGAACCTTCACTCGAACTTTTTCTAATGGTAACCCGGTTTATGTGTTATATTTTAAAGGTCTTTTGTTTTCAATGAAAACTTAAATTCTTGGTCATGGTCTCATGGTAGAAGTTACTTCCTACGCTGTGTAACTTACTTGATTTATTATAAACTTTTTTAGAGTAATTAGTGAAGGTTATAATCAAGACTTGCTGTCTTGGTACTAGACCCTATACCAATACCATCCTATTACAGTGTTGGCATACGATATGGTCCGAGACGGCGAGGTGTACCGAGTGTCGGTACGATGTGAGACTATAATACCGGTTAGGTACCGTACCGGTACAACAAACCTTGGTTATAATAGACCGTTCTAAGAAAAGAGGATATTGTGTTCTCAATTGTTGTTGTCTATGTTCTAAGCATAGGTATTATGTATAATTTGGCTGTAGTTTGGAAATATATTTTATCTGAGAGTTACAAGTTGAGGTACATTTTTAGTTATGCTCTGTACAACCATTTAGTTTCCATTAAAGATTGTTCAGTAGTAATGTTACTTTATTCAACTACAATGTACGCATCCTGGGATTCAAATAAATTAAAATTTTGTATAGTGACCTGTTGCATCATATTAATGATGTGTTGCTTGCTTCTTCTATCATAGACTTTTCAAAGATCCACCTTCAAGCTAAATTTAACCTTCTCTTTACCGGAACTTCAAGAATCCTCGTAAGTGCAAGGAGTATATGACTATCGCTACTCCTTTCTTTAATAAAGGCAGCCAAATTAGGATTTGTAAGCTTAGGTACCATGCTGCATTAACAGCTAGGATGATGTGCTTCACCATCACAGTAGGTCTGAAAGACAACTTTTCATGTTTACATTCCGTATACATGTGGCTAATCAAAACTTTTAATATAGATGATTTCCCATATTAGGCGGGCAAAGCTACAAAAAAGCAAGATAGAATTGTTAGCATGATTCCTTGTTTTGGATTTATTGTCCTCTTAAAATTTTTAATTATGCCTTTATATGAAGCTGGCCTACCAAATGAAGTGTCACGTCACTTTGCTGTTGGGTTGAAGTCTGTTGAATCTATATTAATTGCTTATACATATTGGGTCCTATGTGTTTACAAGTGCATATTCCATCATCTATCTAAGTTCACCTACTAATAAACGTCATGTTTAGTGCACCTCATGCACCTTAGAGTTATTTTAGTCAAACACCTGAATTAATTTTGTGCATCTTCTTTGCATCATGTGGCATTATCATGACACATACGTTGCACTTATTTGTTATACTTGGATGAACTATTTCCACATCATTATGCTTTCATGGTAATTTATGTAGTACCATGGAGCACATCCATGAATACTTTCCCTCATTTGGGGTTGCAAATTACCTGACATTGAAGAAAAGTGTTTAAGAGTCAATTCTCAAGTCTTTGCTGTGATTGACTTGATTGAAAAATGTTCTTTGGGTTATTTAATTCTTTCCATGAAATTGGCCTCACTAGTCCTGCTTTAAGCTGTTGCAATTTTGTTACTATCACTTAATTCACTATGTTCTTGCACTAACTTACTTATTCATAGTGTGAGGCCAGGGTAAAAAGACTGCGTAATGAGGATAATGTAATGCAAAATATTCGAAGTCGGAGACGTGCTCAACGAAATTGGGATAAGGTGCTTAGCCATGCAAATGAATAGATATTGGATTGTTTGTTAATTGTATTTTATATGAGATGTCGATTCTTATTATTTTTTTTCAGTTAAGGAAATATGTTATGTACACATGGGGCCCAAGCAATTTGGATGGCAATAATACAAGCAGCAAAAGATACACACTCCAGGGAATTGCATCTCTACGCAAAAAAAGGCAGCCAAGTAGAAACAGTCCTATATATCTTGACAAAACTATTAACATTCCTGATGAAATGGTATTAGTTGTTATCCACTTCTGGAAATTGTATTCATTTTATGCTTATGATTTTATGGGATATAAGGTAATGCCACTTCAGTGTGTTTTCATTTAGCAATAAAATTTCCTAATGCAGAATGTTGTACCAATGACTGTCCTAACTGAAAGAGTCAAATCAAGTTTAGCAGGTAGTATGGTGAACTCTGATCGTACAATCCCAGATTCAACAGGTGAAAAAGTAAGCTACACCTTAATGATTTCATTTTGTGTTCTTGATCTAAAAGTTCACATTATTATTATGGATGTAAAATATACTGTTATAAATCATATTTGTATGTATGATACCTGATGTGTTTCTCCAGCTGTTCTAAACTGTATGGAATTTTTGACATAATTGATGTGATGTTCCTCATTTTAGTTTCTACCTTTTTCCCATGTGTTTTACTCTATATCATCAGTAATAGATAGTATAAACCATCATCAGCGGTAGTTAGGATTACTATGTTAGGGCAAGGTACAATTAAATATATGATACTTTTTTTGCTTTCAGCATCTGCTAGTTTCCATTTTCTATAGTCGAGATTTTTCTTCCTAGAATTGTTAAGCCAATTGGATAAATTAGATAAAAGTCAAAGTGACAATTAAATGTAAATTATGCATATGAAATAATGGTAGTAAATGGCAATCTATTTTAATCAATATTATATACTTAATAAGTCTCAAGTGATAAGGTGTAAAGTGATGAAAGTCAAAGTGACAATTAAATGTAAATTATGCATACGAAATAATGCTAGTAAATGACAATCTATTTTAATCGATATTTTATACTCAATAAGTCTCAAGTGAAAAAGTTTCAAAAGCACTGTAACCTTAAAATGTCTTGTATGACTGCATTTTGTATATATTAGAAGTAATATGTATTTGACAGAGTAAACCTTAGTTGCCAGAATCAGGAGCAAGTATTGTAGAAAAACATTTAGTAGTAAACTATTTAGGTGGGGGGGTTTGGGTTTGAGATTTGGGAAGATTTCGAAGCGGGTGACTTACCCTTGGTATAAGATTCTGGCTACTAATGAATAAACATAAACATTTAACTCAATGTTTCCTTTAGATTAAGGTTTGTCGAACCGGTACCAAGACCTATATCCGTCGCTGATCGATACGGTTCGGTATTGGTTCGAACCGAACTAGGTTGTGGCAATTGCCCATATTCATTGCCACAACCCCACAGCGGGGCCCCAGATTCGGTGCGAACCGATCGGTTCATGCCGAATCCGAGTCGAATTGGACGGAATCGTTCAGCTCCGACTGGTTTCGGCCACATCCAATTAGGTTCCGGCCCTTAGGGGTCGGAACCATTTTCTGTTGGAGAACTAACCCGGTCGGAGACGGGGTCGGCTCGGTTCAACAATCTTTGCTTTAGATTAATCATGCTAAGGTTCCAAAAGCTTGGTCTTGGTTTCACTTGGACAATATCACTTTATGAGTATTTGCTACAATAGTTTCATAATTTCGGATTTTGATAGTGGTAGTTGAAAGTTATAAGGAAGAAAATCAGATCCACAAAAAAAAAGAAAAAAATCAGAAACAAGACTTAACTAGAATTAAGGGAAAATGAACAAAAGGAAAATAAAAATTCTAGAAGATGAGTTATGCACCATTTCTTGGTATATCACATTGTTTTGGGCAAGGTATGCATAAAAACGGTTCCGACCCAAATTGGGTCAGAACCGATTGGTTCCATACTTGTATCGGCGCGAACCGGTTCGCTTCAATACAAGCCGATATTGGTGCGCACCGGTCCAAACACATTTTTTCCGCTCGTGGGCATGCGGGGAAGAGCGCCCACGTGGCTGGAACCCGCGTGGGCCACTTCATGCCATAGAGTGGCATTTAACGTGCGTGGACGGCATTTAACGCACGTGTCCGCGCGCGGGGAAGAGTGCCCACGCGGCACGTCCGCGCGGACGCAGAGTATTTTTTTTTGTGGGAATCGCGCGCGGGCGCGGTTCAACCATGCCTGCGCGCATTTTTCCAGCAGGGAATCACGCCCCCGCACGGGGTAGCGCCCCCACTCTGTGGCATTTGATGCGTCCGCACGCGGACAATTTTTTTTTTGCCTTTTTTTTGACGCCCGCACGTGCGCGGCCGTGTGCACGCGCGTCTTCGGTTTGGTATCGGTTCCAACTGGTACTGTACCGGTGCCGGTGCTCACCGGTATGCCGGTACGGTCGGTCCGGCGAACCTTGATTTTGGGACTGTTGGGTGTATCATATTGGCGGTTCACACTAGAAGAATCTTGTATGTCAGAAATAAATGTTAAAGAAAGATGCTAAATGAAACAATAAAAAGAATACCTAGATATGTTATACACCATTTCATAGTATATCGCATTGTTTTGGAACCGTTGGGTGTATCATAATGGTGCTTCCGTGGTTCACTCTAGAAGAATCATGTGTTTCCAAAGTAAATGTTAAAGAAAAATTTTTAGAGTGTAAAATATTATTGTACTTTTTGAGGACAATATCACGCATGGCAATCTAAGAACCCTTGATGTTTGAGCTTTAGGATAGGAAACTGATGTCAGAAGGTTAAATTTCGAAATCTCTTTGGAACCTAAGGTGGCATTGCTTCCAAAACTTCTATCTTTACTCCTTAGTTTAACATATATAAGGTGTTTCATAACATTTAAAGAACCTAAGAAACGGCAAAAATTTAGTTTAAATTTCCTCGTATGTACACTTTGCCCCATAATTTAGTTCAACTGAAACTCTCAACCTAGCCTAAATTTTGGATTGGTTCCAACCAAAATTGGTTATATTTGGCTTTCAGTTTCAGAATTTTGGGCAAAACTTTGAAGCATGGATCATGTTTGGTACTTATGCTAGAGCATTGAGGGTCAAAACACATTGGAATGTCCATTAACTGAATGCTTCACAACATTATGCTAAATGCCAGGCAAGCATGAGCAGGAAACTAATCATATGTTGGATAACATCTTGTACAAACTATCTATCTTCCATACTTTTAAAATCTAAAGCTTTGAGTAATATAGCTATGATTTATCTTGATGGTTTTGTTGAGATTAATTTTGCAACACCATTTTCTTTGTTAGTTTCCTTTGCAAGTACTGATTATGGGTACAAACCCTACAAATCTTCTTTATTTAGAATTTGGAGCCTTGACATACATAAAGACAACATCTTTTATTATCATTGTTTTGGTACTAATAAATAAGTTACAGCAAAGGAATAGCTCTTTGTAGGCTTATGAAATTACAAGGCTTGTTGTCTAACTTATGTCATTGAGTTATGGTCTTTCTTTAGTTTTGACAACCATGGTGACTTCAGTACAAAGGAATATTTATGTTTACTGGGATAAAAATACAAAGGAAAAAGTCTGCATATGGTCTTTATTGACTTAGAGAAAGTGTTGCCCAGGATAACAACCTAAAAGGAGGGGGGGGGGGTGAATTGGGTTTTCTAAATTTTAAGCTTAAATTTTACTTGTAGATAAACGAGTATCTTAGCTTATGTAAATTGTATAAGTGCAAATGAAGCAAAACAAACACACTACAAACACAAGCGAAGTATAGTGGTTCGGTGCACTCCAAGGCTCCTACGTCCACTCCCCAAGCATCCTCTTGGAAATTCACTATAATCCCTCGGATTACAGTTGGATTGTTTTACTAGGCTCACAATCCAAAAACCCTACAATTGATTTTACGGGATCACTAATTAAACCTAATTGTTTGTTTTACGAGCTCACCAATAACCTACACCATTGGTTTTACGGGCTCACCAACAAACCTTATAAGGAGAAATAAAGAAAAAGTTAAAGCTCCTAAATGATTAAGTAATACAATTATGCACTCAAAGAAGAGGCAAGAGAATAGTTATGGCTTTGTAGATTGCTCTTCTCTTCTTTGCCAAAGTTGCTTCATTCCTCAAGAGATTGGTAGAGCTCTTGAAGACACTTGAGGACCGCTCAACCACCTTCTTTCAGAATTTGAAAGAAGCAATAAAAATGAAGAACACTAGGAATATCTTTTCTTTTGAATGCACACTTTGATTTTGCAAAAGATAGTTTTCCCTGATGAATAGTATCTCTTAAATACTTCTTTAACCTTAAATGATCACTTCCCAACTACTGGAATGGAGAAACTAGCCGTTACTAGCCGTTGGAGCACCAAAAAGTACATCTATAGAACTAACCGTTACGTTGGGGTCGACCTGAGCATATCTGGGGTCAGCTCGAGCTACTGTTCCAAGGCTGGGGTCGACTTATGTTTTCCTAGGGTCGACTCCACCTTGGCTGGGGTCGACCTGAACTTGGCTGGGGTTGACTCTGACAGAAAATCCAGAGAGCTGTTTTTCTAATATTTCAAGCTGGGGTCGGCTCGACTATTCTTGGGGTCAACTCGAGCTTTCAGTAGGGTTGACTCGAGCTTTGTTGGGGTCGACTCTAACAGAAAACCTAGAGAGTAAATTCTTGATGTTTTAAGCTGGTGTCGGCTCGAGCTTTGTTGGAGTCGATCCGAGTACGGCTGGGGTCGACTCCAACTTTCTTAAGGTCAGCTCTGACAAGGAATCTAGAAAGCAATTTTCTTGTGAATCTTGTTGGGGTCAACTCAAGCTTCAGTGTCATTTTCTGGGGTCGACCCGAACCCTGTGCTAAGTGTGCCAATGGTGCGCCAAGCTTGTCAATGATGTGCCAAATGTATCAGAGTCGACTCCAAACTTTCTGGGGTCGACTCTAACTCTGATTTTCTGCATCTTAAGGTTAGTTTAGCACATTAAAGCAATACAAGATATCGCAATTGATTTAGGATGCATGTTTCATGAAGGTTTCATCTTTTTGACTGGTAAAAAGACAAAATTGCCCTTTATCAAGAAAACTTCACTTTTAATTTTGTTAAACTGAAAATTAGGTTTTTTCCCAAGTTCTTCTAATAGATTTATCCTAAGATGAGTTCTTGAGAGTGCTTTTAAACGTAGTAGAAGAGTGTATTATCGAGTATATAGAATGTATCGAGAATGTATCGCTTCTTTCTTTCTTGTGTGTTTATATACTTAATCACTTGAGTTAATGGCATTTGCACTTCCATATGGCCTTAATGGCTTTGTAAACATCAAAATAACATTAAGATCCTCAATCGCTTCCTTTTTGATGATTACAAAACATTGCTTATTGTCAATTTGGCTTTCGTATGAAAAATTGGGTTTAACTTTCATAAGGTGCTTTTGGTTCTAGAGTTTCAAAATAGTCCAATTCAGAATATATATCAATGAACCGAGAGCTCACCCTATCTTATCCAAATTGATGCCAAATGTGTTTTAGCTTTGCTCCCCCTTTCTCTTATGTTTCATTAAGTCAAAATTTTCAAAAAATTATGTCATTTTGGAGAATTTTAGGAAGATTGTTCAGCGGTTTTGGCGCCTATAAAATGAAGGGATAGCAGCCATTAAAAAAAGAAAAGAAGAAAACCTAGAAAGGTGTGCAACCGTGGGCGAAGCCCTGAGAAATCCTTTTCTTCCACTTTCGTCCTGCTTCTTGATCTATTTCTTCTTGGAGCCACATTCTCGACTCCGTCATCCTTCGTCTCGATATCTTGGTGGAGTGCGGTCTGAAGATTCTCATTGGATAGGAGGGACCAAACTCGCAGAGGTAGTTATCCAACTAGTTCTATCACCATCTTTAACCCAGTCCTCGTTTCTTCATCCATCAATCATTATTTCTACCCATCATCATTACTATCGTTGCCATCTATCACATCCTTGGAACCCGAGTTTACTGATAGTATGCTTTTTTGTTTTATTGTAGTTATTTTCAGTTTGTTGCGCTTGTTATATTTCATTGATTGGGCTTCATTAATAAGCTATATATCATATTTTGTTTTGTGTTCACATATCTCTATGATGATCTTTTGGGATGATGAGCATTTGCTGAAGTGTCTAATAAATCGTATCATAATTAATTATTATGAAATTAGCCTACACCTGTAGTAGTCGATTATAGGTTGCACCAAAGTGGTATCAAAGCCAATAGGTTCTGCATATTTAGGAATCTTCATTATTGTGTTTACATCGTAACATTCATTTTTCCCGTACTTTAAATTTTGAAAATTAAATTTCTGCACTTCAAAATAGAGAAATATATTTTTTGGATTTAAAAACAGTAACTTATATTTTCTGCATTTAAAACTACCGAAATTTTAATTTTCGGAGTTAAAAATACAGAAAAATTAGTTTCTGCGTTTAAAAGAATTATGCATTCATTTTCTTAGTGCATGAACAAATCATGAATTAGAATAAAACAACTTCTATATTTTGATGTGACCATGTTCCTTCTGATATTCTGCAATGATTTTTCCAATGTAAATTAACACTCCAAACTAAACAGATATTGCTTTTCTACCTCCGAATTTTGGGATGATGAGCATTTGCTGAAGTGTCTAATAAGTCACACAATAATTGATTATTATGAAATCAATCTACACCTGTAGTAGTCGATTATAGGTTGCACCAAAGTGGGCCAATAGGTTCTGCATATTTAGGAATCTTCATTATTGTGTTTGAGGATGATAGTGTTATTTCGATGATTAACACAATCATTGAGGAAATATCAAATTAATAAAATAGTTTAACTTGATACATCACTAATGAATACGACACCCTCGATACATTTATGATATATTGAGAGAATGAGATCAAGAAATCTTCCAATGATTAACAACAGGATAAAATTTGTAGTAGAAAAGTAATAGAGAATTTTTAATCTAATTCAACAAAATTTCAAGTGAAATATACTCTTAAGGGCAAAACAGTAATTTTTATTGTTAAAAGTATGTAGTTCTATCGTGGCATACACTCAAAATTACTTGAAATATGGTTCATTGATTATATGAATTAGTCTAACCTTAAGATGCAGGAAAGTGTGAATTGAGTCGACCTCAGTGCAAGCGGAGTTGACCCTGGTACACTTTGGAACCATCTGGCACACCTCTGCACAAGGTTTGCGGTACCGATTGTACCGACGTACCGGTCGGCTCCGGTATCGGTACGGTACCGGTGCCGAACCGAGCCTAACTGAGCCCAACCGATACCGTACCGATAGAGCACATTCGGCCTGATTTCGATCCTCTCGTCGTTTTTTTTTTGGAGTTCTTTCACTTTTGGATATTTTTTGGATGTTTTTATGTTTAGGTTTAAGGTTAAAAC
>JAOXJJ010000492.1:0-14406 GCA_025769935.1 Phoenix roebelenii
ACCCTTATCACTTCAACACATCTACAACTATGCCATTATCTTTTGATTCCTTCCAATTTTACCCCTCATATCAATTTAAAAAGACTATTCTATCCTTTTTTATATATAAAAAAAAATTGGGGTTATTACAAGAACTACATTCCGAGTCCCCACCGGTGAAACCCCCTTCAACTTGGCTTACGGAACAGAGGCGGTCATTCCTTTAGAAATCGGGCTCCCATCACTAAGGGTGGAGAACTATAATGCAGCCTCCAACTCGTCTCAGTTCAAGAGTAACTTGGATCTCCTCAAAGAAACAAGGGAGGCCGCTCGAATCCGCATGGCAAGATATCAACAGAAAGCGGTGCAATACTATAATTTCAGGGTAAAGGTCAAGCTCTTCAAAGTGGGAGATATTGTCCTGAGAAAAGCAGAATCTTCTCAACCTACCGAGCAACGGAAGCTCGCCTCGAACTGGAAAGGGCCATATCGAATTGCTCGAGTCCAGCAGCCCGGAGCGTACAAATTGGAGTCCCTTGAAGGAACTCCCATTCCCCGAAGCTGGCACTCCGTGAACCTCCAAATGTATTATCAGTAAAGCCCCCCAGGGGTCTTCAGTGTTTAAGGATGCAACCAATAAAGCGTTTCTTAAGGTTTTTTCTTGATCATTCAGCGCTTCTTCTAATGATCTACTTGTGAACTACAGGATGCCCCGACCAAGTTCGGGATGCCCCGACCAAGCTCAGGACGCTCCGCAGTGCCAACCTCGAGCTCAGTCTCCCACAACCTCAAGTCTTTCCAAACAGATGCCTGACCAAGTTCGGACGCCTCAACCTAGTTCGAGATGGCCTGCTGCGACAACCCCAAGCTCTACCTAACGATATCCCGAGCAAGCTCAGGGGCGCCCAGTTGCATCGGCCGCGAACCTAGTGTCCCTTGACCTCGGGTCCCGGCCTAACAACGCCTCGACCAAGTTCGAGGTCAAGAGACATGCAAGCTCCGATGGTCGAACGGCAACTCAACCTCGGTCTACACTACTATTAAGTTCGAGCCCAAAGACTTAGCGAAATTTTTTCGGAGGCCGAGCCCAAAGACTTAGCTGGATTTTTTCAGAGTCCGAGCCCAAAGACTTAGCAGGATTTTTCCGGAAGCTAAGCCCAGAGACTTAGTGAAATTTGCCAAAAAATACCGGAGTCACCTGTGAAAGCGAATGATCTGCATAGTTCTATTCAAGCGGTCAAAGATAAGAGTTCGTCGATTGCACAAGCGAAAGCGAACTCGAAGGATATGAAACTTAAAGCAAGAAGATAACTTACTCGGATGGCGGAGCAATAGGCCTGATCGATAAAGCTGCCGATATCGACGACTTCGAGCTCAGCTCGATCAGCTGGGAGCAGCGCACAGCGAACTACCTTGCGTGCGACGTTGCTATCGTGGAGGGCCGAGTCGTCCTCGCAGACCGACCACTCCGAGCAAAAGGGCCTCCTAGCCGGCCCTTAAAGAGCTCGAGAGGCTAGTCCTAGCCGAGTTCAGAAGAGAATGGTGAGAAGAGCTTGGGATCCCGAGACCGCTGCCCAGCTCGGGACTCGAGCGTCGCAAGCGAATGACCTGGCGGGGTCGCTGGAAAATGGGGGTCGGGCAAGCTGGAGCCGCAGGATCCCTCGCGGCCCTGGAAGAGGTTGCGCGCTCAACGAAGGGAGCTTCCTTCCTGATGAACTCGAAAGTCCCAGACTCAAGGTCCCCCACCTCGGTGGGAGCAGAAGTCGAGGCCGGCCTAGCCTTCTTCTTGTACCTGGCGAGAAGGGCCGTATTGCTGGTCACCATCTCTACAATGTCTGAAGAAGAGAAAGAGCTCAAGTGTCGGATCGGCACCAAAAAATGATAATAAAAAAAGAAAATGAGTAAGACAAAAGACAACAAAATAGGGGAGGAGCAGTGCAACCGCCCTTACCCTCGGGGCGCACCGAGCTTAGGCCAACGTTCACCAGAGCCTCCTCGCTCAGGAGGTCATTCAGAAAAATGTCCCCCTCAAGGCTGCGAAGAGCATCAAGAATCTTCTGCTCGCTCACCGAAAGCTTGGGGGGCGTGTTGATGGCCTTGAGTCGGGGTTGCCCCCACGATGGGTCGAACTCCCACATGTGCTCGGAGGAGAGGAAGAAAAATTTCTCCTTCCACCCACGAATGGAGGAAGGAGAACCTTGGAAGAATGATCTACCACCCTGAAGGGCAAGGTAAAGTCATTCTCCATCCGTGGGGTTGGATTTCAGCATGAAACACCAACGGAAGACGTTTACCGAGGCCGGTATCCCATGCGCGAGATAAAGAGATAAAAAGCCGATGATGGTCTTCCACGAGTTCGGAGCGAGCTGTGTTGCGATGAGCTGATATGCCACCAGGAGCTCATTCACGAACCCGTGCAGAGAGAATCGTAGGCCGGCCCAGAGTGTCTCTATGTACACCCCGATCCGACTTGGAGGAGGTCTCGTCACCTGGTCTTCCGGCCTCGCAAGCTTAAGGCGGAACCCGTGCTGGGGGAAAAATCGGGCTCGAATCAAATTCAACTCCTCCTCAGCCAAGTTCGCCTGACTCCTTTTGGGCCATGGCCCATCTCCGATGCGACCTTCCTCCTACGAGAAAGGTCCCTACCGGAAGATGAAGCACCACCTGACATTGATGTGCTCACCAAATAGAAGAAAATAAAGAAAAAGGAAGGGGAAGAAGGAAAAGAAAAACAACAGTCCTCCACGCAAACGTGGGTAAGAGACCTATTGTGGGTTTCACCGAAAATACCGCCGACCGAAAGCGAGGGATTAAGGCGATCACTAGGAAATGCCTCGGAGCGTCGTCGAAGGAAACTAAGCAACGATTGGGAAAAAAAAGCAAGAAGAAGGTGGAAGAAGAAGAAGACAAGAGTTGCGGAGGCCAAATGAGAGCTTTTAGGGCCGAGCCAGAGTTTATATAGACCCCCCCCAACGGCTCAGATCGACAGAGCCAAACTGCGCTTCCCGTCTAGATCGCGCCATGTGTCGGCCTCGAAAACCGAAGCAGCGTATTAACTTGGATCGACGCTTTAAAAAGAGAATCGAAGCGGCGTCTCGTCGGATATTGGAACCTCATCATGAACCTGTGGCCTAAAACTACCTCGGAAAGCAAAAGGCCGCCGCCTTGTGCTCTCATTAAAGACGCCCCTGAAGCACGCAAAACGACAGGGTGATTTAAAGCCATCTGATTCCACCAGCGTGATGAAGATAACTACTTCCTTTGCCCGAGCTCGCAAAAGGCTCGATCGACCTCAGTGCGCCCGGCCTTAGAGCTTGCAGCCTTGGTCTCGGTTAAGTTGAACCCGATCGACCTCAAGCTCAAAGAAGATCCAATCAAAGGAAGAAGCAGACCCCTCCACTCCACCAAAAATCAAATCCCCCTCCTCCTCATCCGGAGTCCAATCTCGCGATCTCTGCCTCAACGACTGCCAACGATTAAATGCGCACGATCTCAACGGACTGCCAGCCAGTCCAAAATCTCGGACCGTCTATGATAACTCATTAATTCACACGATCACGTCCAATCACCACGGTAACTCATTAATTCGCACAGTTACATCACAGGTAACCCATACACCCCTCTTATAAAAAGAGGGACTTCTTCCTTCTGAAGGGAGATCTTTCTTTTACGTAACCTCTCTGCTTGCTCCACCAAAAAACCCCTATGACTTAAGCATCGGAGGGCTGGTGCCGGAACTCCAGGCCACCGGCTTCTTTCAGGTCCCCCGGAGGAAGCTGTCCACCGCCGCATCCCCTGCCGAAGCTCCTCATCCTCGGTCCGCGGTCACCCTCGGGTCCAGTTTCCAGCAACAGGTACTCTGCCCCCAACTTTTTTAAATTAAAGGAAAATATTATAGAATAGTGGGAAGAGAAAACAACTGAGAGAGATTATACTAATACACTAGTTGAAGATTTGAAATAGGCAGCAAAAGGTTAAGAGAGTTCCAACACTTAATGACCTTTTTCTCTTTCCAGTTAATAAGCTTTCCAACCGCTGGAAAATTTGAAGAACTTCAAACAATACGGAAGTGATGGATGGCTTCCATGAAGAAAGACTCTAAGGATACGTTTCGTTCGCAACAGAAATCAGAATTGAAACCAGAATTGGAATTAATTGGAATAGAAATCGGAACGGCTATATTATCCTATGCATTTGGTTCTTAATTGAAATTGAAATCAAAAAAAGAATGAAATTTGAATTCTAGAAAAAAAAATCAAGATTGAGTTTTGGAGAATTGAAGCATTTCCATTCCTCTCTAAAATCGAAATCGAAATAAATTTTGGTTAGAATTGAAGTCGCTTATTTTAATTTCCATCACATAGCTCAAGTTTCTCCAACCAAACGTGCTCTAAAAGTTTTTGTTTTTTTTTCCGTTCTAGATACGTCGACAATTAGCACTAGCCGTCCACAGGCCTTTCTAATCTGCCAGCAGATTATTTTTGCTGAATCTTAAGCAGTTCTTACAAAACCAAGTTCTTTTGTGAATGAGTAGTAGATGGAAGAATGAGATGTTGTTTCTTGGTTCTTATCACGCAGCCGAAAACTTAAACTCACCAGAGACCCTTAATTTGAGAGAACCATGGTTGTATGCATCACTGCTTTCGAGGGAACCCAAGGGGAAAGAAGACCATCGTTATAGATGGATTGACAGCAGGAGCCTGCTGAGAATCTATCTGAGTAACCTTCCAGATTGAAACATCCACAATTCTTAAAGGTCTTATGATGGATAAAAATTCTATTATTTGCTCAAAATCTATAAATTTCCCAGATGAGATAGGATTCGCAAGTTTAACAAGTCGTTATGAGGATTGGTGAATAATGAAGAGAGAGAGAGGGAGAGAGACTGTGAGGCCTCGTGCAAGCATGTGTTTAGTCCCATATCGGTTATTCGGTGGGTTTAATTTGGATACTTTTATATGATCAAAACAACAAATAATACCTTACGACTAGTCATTTTGGATGAGATCTTATATTGTGAGTAAACAAAGTATAATTAAAAAGGCATCAAGCTTCTTAAAGTAAAAAAGCAGCTTTAACCAACTTCTTCCCCATTGTTGCATACATTAGACTATTTCACCAGACGATGAAGCCACCTACTTTCTCTTTACCTTTCTAGAAAAAGGACCTTTTGGTTGATGGCTTTTTTTTAAATTTATTTCACAATCTATCTTAGAAGCCTAAGAACGGACAAAGTTAGAGTGCGAGATAGTTAAGACTGAAGAACAACATACTATTCAAAGTAGATCGGCCGTGCCAATATAAACAAAATATATATATATATATATGCAAAGAATTGGGATAAGAAAATAATAGTGCAAAAAAAAGAGAAAAATAAATTTATTCAAATGAGAAAAAAAATTGAAACAAATAGTTTCACTCCTCTAACAAAGATGCCTCAGTGAAAAAGCTCCACATGTAAAAAAAATTCTCTCCTAGTTTCTTCACATGCCTCTCTCCCTCATGTTTATAAAAAACCACTCTCTCTGTCCCACTACAAGATAAAAATGCCAGTATCTCCTACTAAAAGGCTGAATCATCAATATCTCACGCTGAGTAAAAACCAAGCTCAAATAAACTAAGCTTAAGATTCAATTTAAGTAAAATATGACCTGAATCATAAAGTTACTAAAACTAGCAACTTACTAAATATAAATCCTAATAGGATTAGGACTTGGCAATGAATCTCCACAAAAGACCGTATTAAAGAAGGGTACGTAGTTCTTTCTCCTATCAATGCTGATCTCCCATCCACCTTTTCTTTAAAGCATCCTATTTTTAGATTCGGTAATGTCAATTAACTTTAGCTAGTACTTAACAAATCACCATCACAACAAGTGTTATTGTTGGAGAACAAAGTTCATTGCCTGAACTACAACATGTCATCTCAAACTATATAACTTTGATACATTATCCAAAACTGCACTTAGCTATATTATCTCTAGTTTTCTAAAAGCTTCTCAGCATTACAATGTCTTTTTTTCAATTGATTAAAAATGCTCAAACATATAAGTAAGAATGTCAATGAACTGCACCAACCCAAAGATCCAACCTGAAAAGGCCCAGGCTAAAATTTAGACTCAAGCTTGTGTTGGATCAAGATCTAATATGCCGGACGTCCCAAATCTGTGACAACTTGGGCCTAATTCAGCCCATCCCAACGGATAGAAATTCCTTGATTCAGGCTCTGCCATTCTTGGCATCCTCAAGCCAATCTGGGGTCAGGACGAACTTAGAATAAGGTTGTAACCTCAAGCACTGTTTCATCCTTTGCCTTGAGATCATAATAATAGTGGCTGTCCCTTCTGAGCCCATTAGAAATCAAAGGAGGTGTCCGAGATCTCACTCCATAATAGTCTTCTGCCCTGCTTCAGGAAATAACCTCTCTCCCTCTCTCATCATCACTCAGAAACTCCTGTCTTCATGGAAATTTTTATGAACTGTTTCTGTTCTAAGTTTCAACAATGTTTTAATAACTTTCATCAAGGAAAAAATAAAAGTAAAAAAGATGTTTCAATAACATTTTGTCCCATTGTGAAGGCCCCTCAAGGTTAGCTGAAAGAACAACCTCGATTTTCCCATTCGATCTTGGGGACTACTACTTTAGAACAAGTTAAGAGAAACCCATATATAATAATAACAAATAACAATATTATTTGCTTGAATCATTATTCGTAAAATATAATTATGTGTATATTAACCTTTTTTCATAAATCATCAAAATAGACTTTGAATTACAAATACTGTTTTATTCCGTAAGCAATGGAAGATATCATACAATGATTGTTATGTCCATTGTTTGCATGAGGTTGTTATGATGCAGTAAACAACAGAATTATTATATTATTCCTTTTTGACCAACGGGACTGGTGAAATATTCCTTATCTGCACCTCGAGCACTAGGGAACAAACCAACTCATAACGGCAGAAAAATTATTACGGCATTGGTAGGGTGCATGGACAAATTGTCATAACAAGTAAAATTGAAGAAGTAACGACTTATTCTTAATTCAGGAGACTCTCCATAATATTAATATGAACTACTTTAGCCATTACGGGCAGTACAAAATTTAGAAGCAAGATCCGTTGCATCGAAAAATCGAGTCACAGGCCAAACTTCTGAAGATCATAACTTGGTCATACGATGTCCGATTGAGATGATTTTTTTTTTAAATCGAATAATATTTTAAGATCTACGATGTGACACCTCACACTTTGAGGGGTGGCGCTCCTAGCAATAGAGCCCAAATTCTATTATTTGGAATCCGAAATGAGCCGGTCAAATTGAAAGTTTTCTTTTCAGAAAAAATTTTGATCGGGCATATCTCTCTATTTGAAAAAAATCAAACGAAGCGATAGAAGGCAAAGTTGATATAAAAGTCGAGATCTACCTCCTCAAGAATTTTAGCTTTTTATTTTTACTAATAATGTCTATTTTAGGAAAAAGAATCCTACTAAAACTAGGAAGAGAAACCGATCCAAATTGTGTAAGGACGGACCTCACCATTATAAATAGACTATGTATCTCAATTTTTTATAATTATCAATGAAAGAAAAAGCGACTTAAGCTCTACTTTCGAAATTCTTCTACCTTCTTCTAGTTATTTTTTGAGAGATTATGGTTGAGCGGATTGAAAAAAAAATTCTTTCTTTCCTATCGGATCAATTCTCTGCCTTGATAGGTTAGTCTATGATTGGTGGCAGTTATTGCTTTTGAAATGGAGCAGAAGGTTCCGAGATCAGGGAGTATGCAAAGGTACGTAGCGCCATGGAGATCCTATGCTAAGAAAAGGCAGCGGCTGTGTTTTTTGATCCTATCAAATGCTCCCAACGTACTCAGTTCATGCCTAATCTTCAGGGGACTGGGTTGTATCTTAAGAATGGTTGATTTTCTTTCACCATATTAACCGTTGGAATGCATCTTGTACAACTCTCAAAGCATCCTGAACTCTTTTTTTTTCATCCATATGTACGGATCTTGAAGCGACCATTGCACTATCCAACAACTGACATCCCTAAGAAGACGAATCACTCTTTCACACAAAAGATACAACCTGAACTCAATCTTCATTAGTTGATCCTCATGAAAAGAGGCCCACTAGTTCATGTTCACTTGTATCCAATCGGGTTTTGATGCTTTTTTACCCTTTTTTTTTATGATTTGATGCTTCTTTTC
Organism: Phoenix roebelenii; assembly: GCA_025769935.1. Classification (NCBI taxonomy): domain Eukaryota; kingdom Viridiplantae; phylum Streptophyta; class Magnoliopsida; order Arecales; family Arecaceae; genus Phoenix; species Phoenix roebelenii. The sequence continues at coordinate 8,195 of JAOXJJ010000492.1, forward strand.
ATTAGTTGGCACAACAATGGCGGTAACTCTTATGGATGTTTATTGCCATCATAAAAAATTGCATAAGAGATGTCTGTCTCTTATGTATGCTTCTTTACATAATTGCATGAGGTTGTTGATGCTTCTTTTCTTGTTTTCCTTTTAGCACATTGACCCAGATTAAAATTTGGAATTTCCATATTCATAAGCTTGTTCTTCATCGTGGCGCACAAGCATATTACTGCATCCACACCAATGAACCCTTCAAGTACTCTTTGCTTTCTTTCCAATTTTGACAAGAACGACCGCTCCGAGTATGTCGATGCATGCATTGAGCTTCCATGCATCGACCGGCCACTTTCCTATTGGTGCCTTGGGTAAGGGGGCATGGCTTTAGCTGTCGGTTGTGGGGTTGCCGAGAGTGAATTGGCATTTGGTGGTGGTGGTGGTGATGGTTTATTTCTTAAGAAGGAAGAGCGGGTATCAGCAATACCGATTGCCATCAAGAGGAGGGAGCGGTGTTTGGTTAATTAGGAGAAAGAAGAGAGATACCGCGAAAGTTGAAAGACATAGAGGAGAGGAGTGGATTGGTCGAGAGTGATTAAGGCAGCAAGTTTTAATTGAGATGTTATTGGAAGAGTTAGGGTTTAGCTTGGTGGTGGGCCGGTGGCTCATTCATAATTTAATCAGCTAGAAGACGGGCCAAACCTAATATTTTTAATCATCAACCCGTCAAGCCTAATATATCCTAAAGTGAAGGAAGTGAGAAACTTCCCCCAATTTATTATAGAAGTATTAAAAAATTACCGTGATGTCTTACAAGAGGATATTGGAAAAAAAAACATAAACTGAGTAACCAGAGGAAGACAATCGGTTAGAAAGGTCCATGTGACTTTAAGATAATTTTGCAAGCATAAGTTATGCCATATTGGGATTGAGTGAAAAGTTTTATAAAAAATAGGAGTTGAAGATTGCCAATTCAAGCTCATTTAAAATGATACATGAATGGAACTTGAACATACTTGGCCCAGCCCGGCTAGGATATGGTTAACCCCTTGAACTTGAGCAGATTGCTATCCAAACTCTTTGTTGTTTGGGTGACCTTCTCCTCTTTTTTTGTTCTTAGAAAGAGGAAGGAAGCCCTGCCTCAACATGCAAGTAAAATAATACAAATCTGTTACCTAGAAAGTGAAAGAAAGATACAGATTACAGAGGGAATCTTGGGTGACTTGACCAGACGCTAATAAAGTCTTTGGGTCTTGTCTTAGCTGCTTTCCACTCAATCACTAAGATATTTCTTAGACCACGTCCAAGAATGAGACTAGGAGTCGCATCGTACTTGTAGCTTGTTTTCCTTTCTTTTTTGTCAAAAGATTCCGTGAAAACGTAAAGTTGGAAACAAACCCCACGTATCTTGCGACGTCTTTGTTGCATTAATTAATATGGTCTGGTTTAAGCTTGCATATTTCAATATCAATAAGCCCTCGTTTTTATAATTAATTTGGTCTTTTGCTCTCGGCACCTCATATTTTTATGAGATTTTTTGAGATATTTAATCCTGGCATCAAAGAAAAGAAGGGCAAATTTTGTAACCAGGCCAGGCTATATACCGGTGCTCCCAGTTAAGCAATGCAAAGATTTTAGTATTCTAATTACATGAGATTACAGATTGAGTGTTAATTCATATATTTTTTTTATCTAAAAATTTAGTTAATAGCCAATGGATGATGAATAATTGAAACCTATCGTCGAACGATCCAAAATTTGTCAAAACAAGTGCAAGAGAGAAGCTTCTCTCTTTGAATGATGAATGGGGAACGGAAGAATGTAATCAACACAACTTTTAGTTTTTAAATAATTTATGAGTAATTTTATCGAGTAAGATTAAGCTTATCTTAATAATTTAGCAACTAAAAATTTTGGATCTGATTTTTTAATAGCACATCTGAAAATTATGGTCCTACGTAATTATAATATGGACAGGTATACCCCTTTCTCTCTCTCTCCAACAGCAACAACAACAACAATAATAATAATAATAATAATAATAATTCATTCTTAAAAATAAATAGAAGCAGGCTTGGAGGACTTTGATTTAAAACTTTCAAATAAACGGACAGAGAGGCATTTAAACCTCTCATGATGCCGAGCTTCAGACCTGTAAGGATGCAAGCAAACACAAATCAAAGCATATCACAGAAGATAATAATAATAATAATTCATTCTTAAAAATAAATAGAAGCAGGCATAGAGGACTTTTATTTAAAACTTTCAAATAAACGGACAGAGAGGCATTTAAACCTCTCATGATGCCGAGCTTCAGACCTGTAAGGATGCAAGCAAACACAAATCAAAGCATATCACAGATAATAATAATAATAATAATTCATTCTTAAAAATAAATAGAAGCAAGCATAGAGGACTTTTATTTAAAACTTTCAAATAAACGGACAGAGAGGCATTTAAACCTCTCACGATGACGAGCGTCAGAAGGTAAGGATGCAAGCGAACACAAATGAAAGCATATCACAAGACATGATACAAGCTTATATAACCTAAGAAGGACACTGATAGTCAGATGGTAAGTGCTTGCCGCAGTCCACCAGCACCTCAAGAGCAACAGGCAGAAGGATGTTTATGCCCAAGAGCTTGGCCTTTATGGTGGTGCACAAGCACAGAGCTGCGTCCAAGTCGGCGAGTCCTTCGAGGACCGGGCAGCACTTCTCTTTCACATCCTCGCCGATTCCAACGTGCACAAGCCCTCCAAGAAGGTCGACGCATGCGTCGAGCTTTAGTGTGTCGATCGGGCAATTGGATGATGGCGCCTTAGGTGGTGGCGGGCATGGCTTTGGCTTTGGAGGTGGTGATGGTGGTGGCGGGCATGGCTTTGGCTTTGGTGGTGATGGTGGTCTTGGGGGTTTCTTCTTAGGGGGAGGAGGGGTTTGGTAAGGACAGTAGGGACAAGCAAGAGAAGGAAGGAGTGATGTGAGGTTAATTAGGAGGATGAGGCTAACCACAACATACTTCCCCATGCTTCAAGAGAACTGAGAGCTTATGTGTTTGGGCTACTGAATATAGAGAGGGTAGGGCTGGATTTATAGACACCGCAGGGGACACTGCTTGTGGTTATCCTTTAGTTAGGTGGCTTCACAATGCCTTTCTAATGCCGTCGTATCTTCTCCTTGCTTATCTTTTTAGCTTTTTTTTTGTGAATAAACCCTTGTGAGAATTTGGTTTTAGAAATAAGCACCTCAAGCCTAGAATTTGAAGTCAGAAGAAACAAATCACTCAATTCTATTTCTTTGGGCAAACTTCTAGCATTCTAACAGTTCATATTAAAACCATCATTATGATATATCATAATCGCTAGCTTTGAAACAAGAAAACTCAATTCAATTTTATGCGTTGGACAAAATTCTAGTGCTTCAAGATTTCATATCAAGACCATCATTAATTATGACATGTCACAATTACTGATGGCTGTCATATTCCCGTTTAACTTTTAGCTTTTAGCAATTTATATGGAAAGATAGACCTGACTAACATGTTTGAAAAATACTAGACAAAGAATCAAAGGGTTGTTTATAGAGACCCATGAACATTTTCTAATACGATTCTAGCTGGACAATATCATTGCGAAAAACTACAAGTTAAAAAAGAATCGAATGGTTGTTGCATCAATTTCACTTTCGAATCGAGAGGTCGTTGCATTCAATTTGAATTGCATACGATTACGTAAAACTACAAGTTAATAAAAAATGGAGTTTTGTTGAGAAAAAGGAAAAAAGGAAGAATGGAGCTTTGTATAAATTTAAAGTCTTCTAGGGTTCAAGCAGAAAATCCATTCATTCCTTTCTAGGGGCAGGAGAACATGGAGGGTGCGGCATCACGCGGTTTGTTGCTTGGATCGTAGTGACGGTGAGGCACTTGGAAGGTAACTCATCTCTTTCATAGAATTGGACAATGAAAATAATGCATCATACCATTATTTTCTCCAACTTGAGCTATCCTTGGCTTCATTTGGGCATTCTTGGTTACTATTAAACCAAAACAATATCCATGGTGGAAACAAGCTAGAGGGTAAAAACAAAAGACTTAATTTAGGCCACAGCCAGTTGTCATTGGTGCTTGCAATTGGAGCAAGTGACATCCAATGGCCTCCATGAATTGATCCTAATCGTCGCACAAGGGACAAAATTCTCACTTATACAACACTATGGTTGTGGGCCATGCATCACAACTGGCCGTGCCACTTGAAGCTAGAGAACAATCTAACCCCGGGCACCACGGTTGCATTAAGTATTATTTCTAACATGTTTTTAGTAGGAAAAAAAAAAAGATGCATCTGAAAATTATGCTAAAAAGCAAGGGGAGCATGTGAGTTAGCTCGATCCAAGTTAGCTTTGGGTCGATGAATTTGACCAAAATTTTAACCAAATTAGGGTTTTTTTTAGGATGAGATTTCGATCACATGTTAACTTTGGGTGTAGTTTTTTCTCTTCTTCTTAACTTGCGCCTTCTAATTAGGCAGTGTAACTGGTGAAGCGTCCAGGGGACACGAATTTCAATCAAACCGGCTACATGATACACTTCAAACAAATAATTTTAACAGCAATCACATGGTGTTTGTTCTAATTAGTTTCCTTCACTATGTCTTTTTGCTAGTAGTCCAAAAATCCGGCTGCTATGCTATAAAATTCGGAGAGTAGTTGAGAAAATTGGTTTCATTGGGAGTTTCCAGCTCACTTATCAACATTCTTCAACTTACCTTCGTGAGTAGTCACCATAAATAAAGGGAGATATCCAACAAAAGTCAAATCTAAGAGAAATTCTTTTGTAATCTATCTTAATTTATTTCCCCAACAAGATTACCTTCTTCTTTGTATGAGAGTGTGACTTGTTCTTGAAGCTTTTCCGATGAAAGGACGGGAAATTTTGGATGTTTCATGATGGTAGATCATGCATGCATCAACTCTAATTGCAGAGGGATTGTCACATTTATATGTTGATGTAGATGTATTGGATCTATAGGAGCCATGATGTAGAACGGCTACGGGAAAGGAGAGGAGAGAAAGAAGGGGAAGAATAGAGAAGGGAGGAGGAAGAAAATAGAGGGAGGCAATTTAATCATTCATCATCATTAACTCTAATCAAGTGCATGAACCCATATATAGGGTTACAAAATAACAAAAGGTCCCTACAAATAAAATAATCTCATAAAAGCCCTAAAATAACAATATGCAAATAAACCCAATCAACATAAAATAAAATAACATAAAATCAAATCAATCCAGTCATAACGAATCAAATCAATCCAGCCATAAGAAAATTGGTCGGACCCTCCTCCTACGACGATCGTGGCCTCGCATGACAGGCAGTCCGGTACTGGTGTCCGCACCAAGCCGCTCGGCTATTGCCGTATAGTTAGGGTATCGATATATAATATCTCCATGCTGTGGTCAGGTAAGCTCGCATGGATGGGTCATCAAGTTAAAAATGTTGGATTGGCTATAACTATGATAGACAAAATTATATGGCTGTAAAATCCAACAAAGCTCACCAAAGGAGGTCAACCTTGCACTTCAACTCATAAAGTTGGATCTCAGATGAATTTGGTTGAGCTACTTAAGCATCTACATGTGGCAAACAAAAATATTTTCCATTTTCTTAGAATGTTAATGAGGTCTATGTTGGATCCCGTTTTAATTAAACTCTGATTCCGTTTAATTAGAACCCACATTTGACAAGTGTCCCTTGAATTTCATAAATCCTGATAATCACAAGGGCATTAAGGTATTTTCACAGCAGTGAAAGGTTACCTTGATGGGGGGTGACTCTTCACGGGTGTAACCACCTGCAGCGTTTGATCCCTGAAGAGGACTATAAATAGCCTGTTAGACCCCTTCCCTTCTCTAAGACACGCATTAAGAGCTCTCTCTCTAGAAGATTTTTCGCTAATCTTTGTCCAGATCAGAGCAATCTCGATTAATAAAGACTGCGCACGCATCTCAAAATTTAATCCATGGATATAGCGACTCAAGGTATGATTTATTAATGTTAATTATTCCATCAATGGTATCAGAGCAATCTCGATTAATAAAGAATGCGCACGCATCCCAAAATTTAATCCATGGATATAGCGACTCAAGGTATGAATTATTAATGTTAATTATTCCATCAATGGTATCAGAGCAGATGGATTCCAAAATAAATTTTATCCGTTTGATCTGCTG
>JAOXJJ010000493.1:0-18898 GCA_025769935.1 Phoenix roebelenii
ATTAGTATAATATAAGATATACTCAAATGCTTTAAGCTCATCAAAATCAAATGAGGGCTTAATCAATTACTCCACACCACCCCTCTCATAAATTAGGAATTGAATGATTGAATAAAAAAACCCTAGCCTTCTTTCTGCTTCTTTTTTTCTTCCTCATCTTTTCTTCTTCCTACGTCTCTATAACCTCTCCTTCCTCCTCCTTCCCTTCTTCTTACTTCTTCTCTCTTTCCCCTGCAGTGGTCCGCCATCAGTGCCCCGCATGGTGTTTTCACCTGGAAGCCCCCACCCCCGAATTTTCTCAAGATCAATTTTGATGGATACGTCTTGTAGGGCGGCAGAAAGGGAAGTGCGGGTTTCATTGTTAGGAGACCGGATTCTAAAGTGATCGCGACCAAGGGCTGCCACTTGTTTGACACCTCGGCGGCAGCGACGGAGCTAAGAGCGACCTGATCTAGACTGAGCTATGTTCGGCATGCTTTGTAGGGAGGAGAGGTCTTCTTGGATAGTGACTTTGCGACGCTCATTGAGTGGATCCTATAGGCCCCACGCAGGGTTGGCGATTACCACCCTCTACTGAAAGACATACGGGCCATGGACTATGATGGGATAGTGATTCAGATGAGTCATATGTTTAGAAAGGCTAATGGGGCTGCGGATTGGATGGCTTCCTTTATAGTTAACCACTTAGGGGATCACCTATGAATAAGGCTGCAAATGGGTCGAGTCGACTCATGATCCTATCGGACCCGCGTAGACCCGACCCGATCTGAATTTTAGGACCCGCGGGTCCAGGTCAGGTCCTAAAATTGGATCCGAATCATTTTTTAGGTCGGGTCTGGGTTTACCGATCCGAATGGATCCGATCCGAATGGATCCGATCCGATCTAAATAGATCGAAGAGAGAGAGAGAGAGAGGGACAAGGTAAATGAGAGTCTTTTTGTGTGTGTGTGTGTCATGTGCCAGTTTTCTGCAATGGAATTGGATTTTGGAAGAAGGTCTGGGATTTTTTTTGCCCTCGTGAGAGGGGGGCTGGGAGACACCAAGTTCCGTCCAATCAGTCATATAGATAAAAAATAGTGTGATATGAAATTTGGCTTGTAGACCGACTTAGTAAGTCATGGGTCGCCTGTTCTGACTGGAGGTCAATTGCAAGCCTTTGAAGTCATGGGTGAACACCTCATAATTATGATATGACCAAATTAGATGACTCGGACCCAATCCGATCTGGATCCGACTCGACCTGATCTTCAACCGGGTCGGTCTAAGTCTAAAATTAGGATCTTAACAAAAAATCGAGTTGGGCTGGGGTCACTCAAAATCTGATTCGATCTGATCCATTTGCACCCCTACCTATAGATAAGTAAGGTGGAGTTGCTTAATGCTCTTCGTGATGTATTGATTTTTGTTTTTTTTGGCTGTATCCATGCACGTTATGTATGATACTTTCATTCTAGCCAACAAAAATCAAAAAAACTAAAATATTATTTTTTATACTTTTAGAAATTTTAAAACATACCCTGCATGGTCAAATATTTAAATATTTAAATATAAATTCTACAAGTGGCGACAAACATTGACATTATTTTTGGTGATGGAGGTAATAGTAGGCACCTCATCTTTCTTCTCCTCACCCATGAGCAAAAACTTTTATTTGAACTCAATAATCATCATGACAGTCGAAATATTCATGTTGGCCCAATAAACATCTAAAGACATGGATGAAATTTAGTGACTCTCAACGAAATTAATGAGAATAGTAGAGGAAATCATTGCAATGCAAATTGCACAAGGTGGCAGTCGACCTCTGTAGTTTTTCCCAAAAAAATAATAAATAAAAGCCGGTCCGACCGGTTGATAGTGCCACGGCAGTCGGACCAGTGAGCCGGCCTGTTGGCCGCGTCGGTCTCCGGTCCAGGTTTGCTATGTTTGCTTCTCGGTCCAGGTTTGCTATGTTTGCTTCTACGCTAACACACGGGGCGCTTATTATCGGCAAAACTGTTAGCGACTTCTCCTATATATTTTTTCTTTTTTTTTGACATTGTCGCTTGGTGGTTACTGCGGCGGCATGCGATCGGCGTCGCGGAGAGACGACGGTCGGTGATGACGTCGAGATCCCCATCCCCTTTCTCTCCTCCGCCTTTAAACCCTAAACCCGTTTACACTCTCCTTTTTCTGTTCTTGAATTCTTTCTTCTCTAGGGTTTTCGTCTCCCTCCCTCTCTGTCATTTCTATCTTTATTGCATGTCATTTTACTCTGTTTTTGCTGTTTTCTTGAAGTCAAGAAGAAGTCCTGGTTTTGGTTTCGGGCGTTCGGAGGCGAGTCTTGAGAGGCTTTTCTTGGTTTTTCTCGAAAATCTCTTGTTCAGCTACGAGTTCTTGAGAATAAAAAGGGACTTTGTTGCCCTTGATCGTCAAGGAACACTTATTGCAAAGGTGTAATCTAAACCAATTTTAGCTTAAAAAATGGCCGGGTGCAAATTAATTTTCAATTATGTGTTTGTCTACAACTCATTTCCCAATTCCAACCACCTTTTTATCGACTCTTTCTCGGTTGCTTTCTTCCTTTTCCTCTTTCTTTCTTTTTTCCCTTTCTTTGTTGTGTTATTGTTTGAAATACCAAAAAGTAATTTTGACAGTTGAAGTCAAGAATTTTCAATAGCCAATCGTAATCATTTTTTGTTCTTTCTGGCCTTTTCTTTTTTGCTGGCCTTTTCTTTTTTGCTGCTTTCTGAGATCTATATCATTGTCAGTTCTTCATAGTTTTTATTTTTTCCCCCTGTTTGCTCGAATCCTTGGATTCCTCTAATCCATATAATAATAGATTGTCTTCTTGAATTCACTACAGGTTGTGCATAACTCACATATTTTATAGCATTCCTGCTTCCATTGTTTTCTTGGAGTTGCTTAGGATTTGGTGGAATCATTGAAGCACACAAGAATTTAGATCATCCTTTGCCCGAGGGTATCACTCTGTCTCCCTATGTCTTGTTGTTTTTCCAAGTTAGTTTCACCTTTATTTATTTACTTTTCAATGTCTTTTGCCTGTTTGGTTTACAAAAAATGCATGTTGGCCTATTATTTTCTTGAAGATTAAGAACTTTATGCTTTATCTTATTTATATTTTAAAGGACGGGTTAACTTCATGCCTTGATTCATACTGCAAGGCCTTTCTTTCGTTCTTGCTTTCTTTATTTCTTTCTTTCTGTTTGAAATTTGTCCATCCGTATATCTGTTATATCTTTTTCTTCATTTATTTTGAAAGTATTTCATGCATATCTGTTGATAAGTGATAACTTGTTATTTCTTTTAATCAATCTATTGAATTAGTTGTTTCTATTGCGACATGTATATATATTCTTATTTCTTAGCATGTTTGAATCTATTTTTTTTTCATTACAGCAAGAGTAATATGAGTTCCTTATGTAATGTTCTTAGCATGGGTGAATATATTTTTTTAGAATATCTCCATTTTGCAATAATAGAAGAAGTTGAAATTGGAACTGTAGTATGAGTTCAAGAGAAGTAGGAATTGGATGATAATTTTAAAGAAATGCAATATTTGTAGGAAAGCTTTCTAGGAATTGTAGTAATGGAATCACAATCTGAGAATGCATCTGGAAATTTGTTTATTATCCCTGTCCACCTAAAAGGAGAGAGAGGGGAGAGAGGGAGCTTGATGTGAGGTAACAACTTTTACTATGTATGCCATCAATAATTGAATGTTATGAGTTCTATCAATTATCCACTAGGATTATTGCACAAGAATAATTTTATTTCATGAAGTTTCATTTTCGTTGGTTGATTATTTTTCATAAAAATCCAGAAATTTTCATCTACAGTCTAAATCAAGGGTTTAAATTGTGGTTCTAGGCCATGTCACAATTTAATTCTGGGATGGTACATCATCAGGAAGGATGATACAGTCCAAATGTATCAAAAGGCCAATACCAGCTGAAAAAGGAAAAATAAAAATTTGCATCTTGGTCCATCCCGGTCTATCTTTACTATCTGGTGCATCCCAAATCCTGGGATGGTAGAGACATCCCAGTTCAAGAAAACCGTCTCCCACATGTCTTGGTCCTGGTCCTATTGGAACAGTATGATGCCGACAATACTGTCCCTTTCTGGCAGGATATAAACCATTGGTCTAAAATTTTGTCAAAGGATGCCATGTAAGTAGATTATTTAAAGTTGAACAATCTTGAAAAATATAAATTTTGTGAACTATTTCACATGCTTCCTAGTAGAGCTGTACTTGCGTAAAAATACATGGACCTTGGAAACCATGGAAGGATATGTGTTCTTAACTTGATACTATAATGATGGTGAGCAAGAACTTTAGAAGAATTTAAACTTTCTTAATGTTGAAGCTCCCCATACCGGAGAAGAACTTTCTAAAGTAATATTGAGAGGTTGTGCGATCGAAACATTGATGGAAAGCTATTTAACATTGCTTTGAATAATGGTACCACTGATGATGTACAGATTCTCAAGCATTTAAAGTCACCTTTTTTCCCTCACATGTTTTGTTTAGGGCAGTTTTGAACCTTTTTCGTTGGGGTTATTTATGTGAGATGGTGAAATATATTGTATCCTCACAAGCAAAACTCAAGAGGTTTAAGCAGAAAAGCACATGAAAGATTGAGTCCCATGGAACACATTTCTATGTGACGTTCTAACTATATGGAACTCTATAATTTAAATGCCTGCAAATACCTTCAGCCCTTCACTTTTGCTTGGTTACTGAAATGCGACAAGAAGTAGTCACATGCGCTGACTTTTGAAGAACTGCAAAATGTGAAGATTGCAATTGACTGTTTGAGGGTACTATAACCAACAAACAAACTCACAGAGTTGAGAAGATAGCACTGCTGGTAAGGCGAGAGAGAGATAGAGACTCTAAGTTGAATATATCTGTTTATAAAGCTATAATTAAATCTCAAATCCACAAATTTTCCACCAGGTGTTCAAAGGAAAATATATCAAAAATCCATGCTGGATGTTGGATTCTGAAATCATCTGTTTCACATCATAAAATATTTTCGAACAGTCAATCTCAGCCATCACATTTGCTCATTCTTTGAAAGATGGTGTTTCTTATTGTCATATTGCTGTTAAGCAGGAGATAACATTTTGAAACTTGAGAGCGAGCATTTTAAAGTGTTTAAAATGTAGATTTTCGCCTAGGTGGAACACCATCAAATTCGAAGCCTTGTGGGGCTTAAACATGACTTGCCATTCTATTCATTCTCTCAAGTTTTGCTTTCGAGGACTTTATGTGCATCAGTCTCGCCTACATTAAGATTAACCTTGTGAATAGGTTCCAACAAAGTTATTTATCTGTTTATGGATGCATATTTCTATCTGTTAGACATGTGAGTGTGTTATCCTCATCCACTTGATTTCTGCTATTTTCTCTCAAAATTCACCATCCAAAAAAAAGATCGAAAATTTCAGTCCTTGTGCAGGCTCTTAATGTCTTTGTATTTTTCTCTCTTAATTTTTCCAATAATTGTGAAATATTGGACAGGAAATTCTCCTACGACTTTCTCCTCTTGCTTTCTCAGTGATCAAACAAACTCTTAATGCTAAGTTGTATCTGTTGCTGTGGTATTGGGCTGCTGTTTTTGATTGTGTAACCCTTTTCTCACTCTTTTCCAACTATATATCTGAGGTCACTAGCTTGTTTTCCTTGCCCCTGTTCTACAGAGTTTTCAAGGAACTTTAAGTATGTTTCTATAACTGCATCATTTCTGTCAGACTATCTTATCTGGCATCCAATTTTCATCGATGTCAGTTTACTGGTCTAACTCATACCACTACAGTACAACTTACTGAAGGGTAGAATATCTGTGTTTTCTTTGAGTTATGTTGGTATTTTGGTTCTAATTTTATTATTCTCCTATGTGAACTTTGTAGCAAGTGGAAACTCTCTGATGAACTGCATTGCATACATATCTTCAGCAGCTTTACTTTCACACAGTAGTCATGTCATCATGAGGAGTTTTTTATATGGCTTTTCTAGTGCATCATGGAAAAGATGCATATGGCATGCTGGCATTAAAGTGCCTAAATTAAATTTCATCTTGACGGGATTCATGTTCAGTGCTTCTCTGCTCGGTGTTCACAGACTTCGCGATAGCCGACGGTGAAGCAACAACTATCAATGGAGGCGGAAAGCAATGCCTTCTATGTTGTTCGAAAAGGGGATACTATTGGTATCTATAAAAGTTTAAATGATTGTCTGGCTCAAATTAGCTCTTCGGTACTATCTATAGCACTCTAAATGATTTTAATGTTTTGTCTCCTAAAATTTAGTTCTGATATTTAAATTTTTACCTTGTAAATAATTTATAATTGATTTTTTTGTTTGCACATGTTTCTTCTTGAATTTATGCATGATGAACTACTAAACAAGTTATTGTAAGCATGCTTGTAGAGAACATGTGGTGTACGATGGTCAATTCTGCAGCTTCATAATCCTGCATAAATCAGAAATGTATTCTTTCCTTCATATTTTGCAGTTTTTCTAGGGCTCCCACTTGTCTTCTCATCGATGTGGTTGACATACTTTGGAGATCTTACTGCAAGCAGAATTTCTCAACTCAATTCTCTTTCATTCTCTCTTAAAGCTTTCATTGGGATGGGAATAATTAATGTTGAACTTTACTGGTCAACACTTGCGACTTCTCACTTTTCTGTCATGGTTGTTTGCAATTTGCTCTTCATTATTTCACTATCTATATCATTTTTACATTCTACCCTGACTGTTTTAGTTAAATTCTCCTTATGTTTGGATCTTTATCTCCTATTCATTTTTCCACTCTTACTGTACCTGTATTATTGTTAGAGAATGTTTTGGGCTGACACAATGGATCAGTTTTATGTTAGCAACTATATTTATAAATGGTGGTCCTTATGATAGAACTGCAGGTCCACCTTTATTGTTGAAGCAGATGACCTGATTATAAAGTGCTAGCAGCCGCCGATCACTTTAGGATGGTATTCTGGTCTTTTTGCCTTCTTAATTGGCTAACCCAAATAATAGATTACAGTAAAATGCCCCTTGGGCCATTCATTCTGTGCAGAAACTCTTCATTTTTTTTCTTTCCCTTTTCTCTTTCTTTTCTGAAAACCTAGTCTCTACATTTCGTTTCAGATTCGATTTCACATTCTATTTCCCTTTTGTATTTTCTATTTATTATAGTCCAGTACTTCTTGAAGGGACTATGTAGTCTGTGTTTTGTGAAACTACAAATAATGCCAAGAGTTGCTTCATTTTTATCTCTTTGAACCAAAGGGGGCGGCTTGTGAGAGATTGAATTATTTAACTTTTCAAACTTCAAAGAAAATGATTAGTATTCGAATGCTTGAAATCGGATGTTGCCAAATCGCCTTCTGTATTGGAAGATAAAAGCTTATATGGGCTGAATGGCATCTTTATTTTTTTAACAAGATTATGTATCATTTCTTTCTCTCTTGCCTCTTTTTATAAAACAGTTGATTCTTTATGCATATGCTTTGTGGTGGGCAAAGTGCAAGATATAGACCACTTGTTAATCTCTATCAAACCGCATAGTTTTAAAAAGTAATTGCTTAAATAGTATAAAATTATCACATATTGGGCTATATATGGTTTGGATCCATGAGATATTTGGATCTGAAGGCACAAGGATATGATAGGATTCAAATAAGAACCCGATAAAAATATAGGATCTAAGCTTGGGTTTGAAATTGCATCCTCATTATATTTTTCATTTGGTTTGGTGTTTATTACTAGAGAAGGAACTGGGTGGAGGGTTAAGCATGGATGGAAGAGGATTGGGAGGCCAGTGGAGGGTGTAGGAAGTGATAGCTTGTTAGTAGTGGGAGTGAGTTTGAGGCTAGAAGAAAGGGAGCTTTGCAGGGGAAGTGGAAGCATATGGTGTTTGTGAGAAGGTGAGTGATGGAAAGGGATGCATGTTGGAGACTAGATGAAACGGAGGGTGGGTGTTGGAAGAGGACACATATGGAAGATAAATGGGGAGGTAAGTGGAGGGGGAAAGAGAGGAGGAACATGGTGGAAGGAAGAGTGAGGCAGTGTTGCAGAGTTTGATCAGACGGGTTAACATGGACCTCTTTTTCTTTTCTGGTGGTGGGAGGGAGGGGGAGGCAGTGAAAAGGGAACTGATGGAAGCTGGTGGCTGCTGGAGGTAAGATGGACCTTGAGGAGAAACATAATAGAGGAGCAGGAGATGTGGAGGGAGAGGCAGAACTAGGAGTTCCAAGAATCATTGCTTCAAGTAATATCTTATGTTAATGATAGCGTCATAGGAATATACCTTGTCTAGAACATAGTAATTAATATGTAGATGAGACTATCTATTTCGGACTAAAATATAAGATTATGGTGAGGGCTCTAAACATCCAAAACTAAAAGGTGGGCATTCACCATATGAATTCACAATGAACCCTTTTTTGTTTCAAAGTTTTATGAGGATTAGTAGGTGATTAACGGTGTTGGCCATTCCACTTATCCTGCACAAGTATTATATTGTTATCATCAACAGGTACCTAAGAATTAAAATCTATCTTCTACGTGCTGATGAAGGCTTCATTTTTCTTGCTAATATATGCTTGTAATCCTAGTTGTTAAAGCTCTAAGCACTCCTTCCCCTTCTAATTCCTGTAAAGTTTATTGACAAATGATGCTTGCTTTGTTGGCTAGTTAGTAATTGTGTTCTTCTTGCAAATTAGATGTAATCTATCTCTAGTGATATACTATGATAAACTGTCACAATCAATTGACATGGTATATATAATGCTTCTGAATAGTTAAATGTTCCTAATATGTATCAGTTAAAATTTTTCTCATATAGGTATCCGATCCTTCCGTCAGTGCATACAAAGGTTACTCTCTTTGTAAAGAAACAGAGGAGTATCTTGCATCTCGGGGGCTGAAAAATGCTTTATACTCCATGAATGCAGTTGACTTGAAAGATGATCTTTTTGGAACCCTAGTCCCTTGTCCTTTTCAGGTAGATACTGATACACCCATTCCTATTGTTTTGTCATCTTCTAGCTTGCTGTAAGAAGAAGTTCTTGTGATAAATATTTTAGTGGATCATCATTCTTCTAGAGATTTCCCATTCTTGGATTTCTTTTACCTTGGATTTTCGATATGTTAAACTAGTTATTGGCAGAAGGAGACTCTTTTCATATGTCTTTTGCCTTTTTACCTTAACAGTGGAACTTGATTGACAATATGGTGGCCATAGGCAACATGGTTTGTCTTGAACCGGTACGAACCGGTCTTGAACCGATCCAGTAGGCGACCGGTACGTCTGCCGGTACCAGTTCAGTGTACCTTGGTTCATCCATGTTTGTCTCATAGTGTTTCAGGCTCATATATGATCAATTAAGTATGCATTTGCTAATAAAAAGGTCTTATAAGTCCTATCCATTAGAAACAATTCTCATTATATTGACTATTCTGCTAGGTATTATTAGATATAGTGTTCTTAAGTATGGTATTACGATCTCATGCCTCAAAGATCTAATTTTGGCTTCGGACAAGGTTTTTACAAAGGTTTCTCACATGGTGCATCAGTTTCATATAAAAAATTAGTATTCTTTGACAGATTATTGGATCAATGCTGAGATTTTATTCCGTTTCTAAAAACGTGAAACTTGGAAGAAATTTTGAATTTTATTGGAACCTTCAAAATGTAAACTAGATCATGATTTTAATGAGTGCTTTTGAAGTTATAATGTAATACTAGAAGGCTCCTGAATGTTCATGTCCTTCTACTAGAATGTTTAGATATTCATTATGAAAATTGACCTCAGTTATTTTGAAAGCTGGGACAGTAGAGTTCTAATTCTCATTGGCATCATTTGATGGTGATCATGTCTTATAATCCCACTGTCTTATAATCCCAGACAAAAATATCTTGGACAGCAGTATTCCCTCCCTCTTCCTCTTGAAATTTTTGAACTTCTGTTTATTGTAAGAAATGCTGGTGCTTTACTTAATTATTGTTTACGACAAATGACAATATCTATTACTTACTCTTCAAAGCGAGTAAAACAATGGAAAATAATGCATACATAAGCCTTACAATATGTATCAGTCATAACTCACAAGTCACGGTTCTTGTTGTTGCGCTGTAAGCCACTTTCTACTCTTGAAGAGTTTCCATGGTTTTACAGTGGTATAAAATCTTAATTTCTACCCTGCTTTGATTTTCTTTTTTAGTTCTAGTAAAAGGATTTTATATTTTGATATTCTATGCTGTTAAAATTTTCAATAACATTTTAATGATGAAAATTATTTTATCTATTATAGATAATTTGTGGCATGGTGATTTATACCTATGAAACTTGTAAAAAGATGTTTCTTTGTTGAAAAAATTCTGAGGGATTGTCTTTGGTAAGCATGTTGCAGAATTCCTTTTTCAAAGTCAAAATGCATGATAAAAATATGTTTCAGTTCCGTATATTTTCATTCATTTATATTTGTTGCCATTTTGGGAATTGTCTGGTCTTTATTTTTCTTGTTATCTTGCTTATGTTTGTAGTTTTTTTGGTAACTGCTTATGTTTGTACTTGGTCATAATACTTTTCTTTTGCTTTGTGCCATATCTCCATTTGTCCCACTTGAAGACAGTGTAAGAAGGATATTTAATTGTAAACATCATTGGTCATTTTGTGTTTGTTGTTCTTCTAATTTTGGTTCCTATGATTTGCAGTTCAGTAATGGTGCATAAATCTCTATAGGTTAGTGATTTCTAATTGAAGTTCGCTCCCATGAAGTGTCAAACTAAGATTGTAATTGTTTTGCATTAGTTATAAATTAAACTTATTGTATCATTAGCTTACATATTGTAGATGAAATGATTAAGCAATCATGCTTAGGCCCATGAATGAAGTTAAGGTGGCTTGGTGCCATGGACAACCACTCCTACCCAATCCGTGAATGGAATGACTTGTGAGACCACACTTACTCCTAAATGTGGGTATCACATGGGGTGAGCAGCTATCATTAGGCCTTGTTTGGCATCGCTGTAGATAGCAAAGCCTTTCTCTATGGAGCTATGGGCAATAGAGCTTTCACTAATAAAGCTTTTAATGAAACGTTATTTGATGTTTGCTACCTACATTTCTAAAGTATTGTAAAACTTTAATATCAATTTGGTAACCAAATTGAGAAAATATTTTTAATATCAGAAAATAATAGTAAAGGATATTATATAGTGCTTTCAATTTTCTATTGTGCTATAAAACCAATTATTATATAGACTATTTTTAATTTATAATTTTTATTTCGATATTTTAATCTAAATAATATAATAAACAATTATATTATTATATTTTATTATAAAATATAACAATATTTTTATAATATTATTATATTATAATATTAGTATAATGTAATAACATGATATTATTACTTATAATATTATAACAACATTATACTATAATATTGTTTTAAAACTGTAATATTATATTATCATAATATGATTATTATAATATAATAATAATTATAATAAGATAACATAATGAAATAACTTTATTTTATATTATATTATTATATTGTACTATCAAAAATAGTTGTAAGTATTGTTAACTTGTTATAGGTATGGTTAACTTATTAACTATATTATAATGAAATAACTAAAAGCAACATAAATGCTTGACTTTGTTTATCCGGATACAAAATGGTAATAAAATTGTACATATATAGACAACTATAATAGCAACCAAGGAATGCAAAATTGATCTGGACTGCCAATTTGAGGTGTACCATACCGAATCAGTACAAAACCAAGTTAGTTTGCTGGTTGGGTAGGAGGACCGTCCGTACTAGTGTGAACCAAGGTATGCCGAACCGCCCCCTCTAGAAAGGTAAAGCAACGAGGATATGCCAAAATCCCAATGTAATGTTTTTTGAATTAGCAAGGGCTGACGATTTTGCTAATTCAAAAAAGGAAGAGGCCACCTCTGAAGAAAGAAAAACATGGTTGACGTACCGGTGGAGATCTGAACTGGCTCGGTATCGGTATCAGTTCGGTATGGCCGAACTGATACCGAACCGGTTTGGACGATTCCTACGCAGAGGCGCGTGCCCGCGCAATTCGCAGCACGCTCGCGTACGCGGGCGAGTTCGCCTTCCCCCATGTACGGGCGCGCTGCCCAAAGCGCGGTCGCATTTCCCACGTGGGGGCTCCTTTGCGGGCATGTTTGCCCGTGCATGGGCACGTTTCGCCGCGCCCTCGCAAGCAGGCGTGCTTCCCCGTTTCCTTAGGGGCGCTCTTCCCAGCGCGCGGGTGCGCTTCCCCGCGCGCCTTCGTACCCAATTCGAACCGGTCCAGTTCGGGCTGGTTCGGCATACTATGTTGTGAACTAATTTGAAACCAAGTGGAACTGTTTGATATCAATCCATATCGCTCGATTTTGAGCAGCACCATGATAAAAGGTAAGAAAAAGGGATCGGGAGTTGTCTTGGTGGAGGGTGCTACCGGGCCGGTTCAACATACTATGGTGTGAACTAATTTGAAACTGAGTGGAACTATTTGATATTAATCCATATCGCTCGATTTTGAGCACCATGATAAAAAGTAAGAAAAAGGGATTGAGAGTTGTCTTGGTAGAGGGTGCTACTGTCTCGAACTGAAAAAGTATTGGCACGGTATTTGGTGCCTAGATTGTAAGCTTTGATAGCTTCATAAATGTTCCCCCACATTTCTCAATATCTATGTTACAAGCACAATATCCTAAGTAAATAATTGAATGACTTATAAGAAGAGTCATAATATGGTCATGCAAAACATCCATCTCATGGTTATTCAATGTTTGACTTTGTTCCATACTGTGATTCATCAATCTCTAAAGATTCAGGAGGGAGTAGATCCTCATCATCATAAGGTTAAAACTCAAAATTTTTAGTTGCATGATTATGACAATAAAAAGAACCAACTTAAATGATTACGACAATAAAAATATTCTAAATTTATATATTTTTTAAAATTTCATTGCTGAGATTAGAATCCGGGTCTCTTGGGTGTGCTTTTGTCCAAAAAAAAAAAGCTTCACTATGCATCTCAATAAAGCTTTTGTCCAAAAGCTCCAAATTAGAACTTTCCCTAGTAGACATTTTTTAGCTTTTAGAGGAGCTAGAAATCTGTTTCAAAAGTTTTATAAAATAATTCAAAATCACCAAAAGGAGCTTCTTGACCTCCAAGAAGTGCTTTTTGGTCCTCCTACAACAATGCCAAATGGGGCAGTCCATATGTGAGTTTGAGATGGCTAAGCTTGACGATTCTAAGTGCACATGAGGATTAGCAATGACTAGGTGCATAGGCTTGGTCATTTTCTAAGCTAAAAGATGGCTGAGAAAACAAGGGCAGAGTTATCATTTAGTAAGATGATTTTCTCATCCCTCTTATGCCTCAAAATCAACCAAACCTCACATACTTACATGCGGCAACCACAGTGGAAATAGAGGTGAATCAAGCAGAAAAGCACCTTATCCTTGGGACCGAAGTTCTACATGGGGATAACAATCTCTATCCCCAAGAACGAGATGAATGTGGAGAAAATAAAGTTGAACATGTTTTTATGAATGAAATCTAATGGTTCTGAACTTCTGATTATGATCCTATTGCACACACACACATGTTTGTAATATTGAAGGTTAATGTTTTTTTTGCTTTCAGCAACCAGATGGACTTGGCTCTTCAGTTGATAAAACACCCAAAATGGCGGCTTCTGAGAAAAGACCTAAGGATTTGCTGAATAACTTAGTAAGTCAGTACGTACTACGTACCATTAGTTATTTTATGTGCTGATAACTAAATCTCTTGATTTGAAGTTGAATTTGTGGAGAATTTAATCTTTACCTATAAATTGTTGCTCCTGAATTAATCTGTGACTAAAAAATTGTGGCCTTTGTAATTTAATTTCATTCTTCTATAAGAATTGAAGGTCCAAAGCATCTTCTTTTTTTATTTATTTGGCATTTGGTAATTAATCTTGCATTAACCTTACATATATAATGTGGTCCATTTCGTTAAATTCTTGTATCAATTATTTATTTATTCTATTTTACTTTATCAATTTGAGGGTGAGCCATGGCCCAATGGTAAGGTTGCTCCATTATGACTTGATCATAGGTTTGAAATATAGAAATAGGCTCTGCACAAGGGGGTAAGGCTGTTTACATCTGACCCTTCCTAGACTTATAATGGTAGGAACTTCATGCACTAAGCCATCTTTTTTAACTTTATTAATTTTCGGCCCTCACATGTCTCAACCAAGGTCGGCCGAACCAGACCGAACTGTCTGGTTCAGCTATTAAAATCGGGACCGGTCCTGAACCTGTTGAAAAGGGTCGAAATCGGATTGAATCGCCTGAACCGGTCGTGAACCGGCTTGAGCCGTTCGGAAGCGGCTGGTTCCCCCTCCCCCTTTGTTTAGTCATAAGAGGATGTTGGGAAGGCCCAAGAAGGCCTTCCCAACATTTATTCTTTTCTCTAAACCTCTCATCCTTCCCTCCACCGGGAAAATCACATCGATTCAACACGATTGATGAAAAATCTAAGCCTAAATAAGGTATGTTTCCTCTTTCCTGTCTCATTTTCTCTATTTTTTGGAGCTCCAAAAATAGCTTGAAATTTACAAAATAAGAAAAGATCATGCTAAAATTTTTGATTTTGGCTTGATTTTATGCTATGTTGTAGATCTATGGATGATTTATACGATAACATAAAAATTTTTATAATTTTTGGATTATATATTAGTTTTAAAAATTTGAAATATATTTTTAGATTAAAAATAAAAAAGATAAAATCAAAAGCGTATTTAGGAATATGCAAGCTACTCTGGCAAAATTTGGTATCCATTTATTCAAGTTTTGACCCTATTTGGAAACAATATGGTGTGAACAGTGGCCTAGGCCTAAATTTAAAAAAAATTGAGAAACAAGTAGTCTTTGATGCATTCATTGTTAGGTTCTACATGGATCTGAATTAAAATTAATTTTTTAAAATATTTATATTTTATAATTATTTTTTAATCCAAAAATAATTAATATATATAATTAATACCAAAAATATTAAAACTTAGTAGTATGTAATACATATTTCAGAAGTACTTCCTGAAGTAAAAAAAATATTTTTTTGAATTTATGGTATTTAGACATTTTTAATTTTAAAATTATTTATATATTAGATAAATTAGATATATTTCTAAAATGAAAAAAATATCTTCATCGTAATAAAATTTTGCTATTTTTAAATAGTTAATATATTGACGTACTTAATAAACCTGCAGAAATAGAATCATCAAAGAAAAAGAAACTAGAGCGTAACATTAGTTAGGATCATGGGCAAATGCTCTCGGATCGGCACCATTGGAAGTGCAACTGGTGCAACGCAGAGTTCAACGAAGGAGGGTAAACAGATTGAAGCAGTTTTAGCTGGTGGTTATCTCGACATATTTATATGCCGAAAATGTCCACCAAAGATTCGACAGCTGGTAAAGAAGCACTTTGCTAATTTGAATGCAGCGAAGGAGAGGGCTGCTAAGAAGAAGGCGGAGATGGACCGCCGAGCGACAGAGCCACCTTCCTATTATTTCAGAAAGTTGAGACGTTCGCTCCAGATGACGAGGAGGCATAGATCCAGGTTGCTATTCAGGCGAGTCTGGATGATCAGTGGCAGCAGGATGAGGTGGCCAAGCATAGAGCTTAATTTGGGCCCTCATACTACGAGTTGGGTTTCGGTTCTGCGAGCAGTAAGGCAGATCCAGAGTTTAGGAGGACCTCTTTAGTCAGAAATGTCGTCAGTAGAGGCGGTGGCTGTATTTGTATCTATACTGAGAACTTTTGGTAGTGAAAAAGAGTCATATAGGGAGATTCCACTAGGAACCACCGTCCATGATTAGCACATGCCTTCTCCAGCAAGGATTCGAAGCAGTAGAAAATTGACACAATGCTGACAAGGATAAAAAGAAGGAAATGTGGTGAGCTATTAGATCTTGGTTCCACTTCAGCCATATTCCAGCGAATCTGGTAGACAATACGTACTATAAATTTGCCCTTTTTTTCATACAGACTGCTGGTCCCGATGTAAATTCTCTAGGACCGAAGGATATCTACGGTGAGCTTCTTGACAATAATGAGCTAGAGAAGTGGATTTCCTCATATAAGAGCAAATGGTTGAATGATTGGATCGATCCTAATAGGTGGAGCATTATCAACTTTTTGACATACTGTGATGTGAAGATTTTCTTTCATAAGTTGGTTAATACTTTCGATCAGGTACACGATGCTATGTACTTCCTCAAATTGATGAGGGAGGTGATTGATTAGGTAGGAGAGGAGAATGTTGTGCAGGTCATCACGGATAATAGGTTATAATATAAGGCCGCCGAGGTGATATTGATGGAGCGACGACCATATATTTTTTGGACTTCATGTGCTGCACGTTGTATCGATCTTATGTTGATGGACATTGCGAAGATTCATAGGGTGCAGCAGACAATGGAGACAATCCAAACCATCACCATATATTTATAACCATACATGGGTCTTTTCACTAATGAGGAGGTATGCAGGAGATCTTGAGATCAGGAGTCACATGGTTTGCTTTTTTGAAAGGAAAGCAGTTCTACGTCAGATGTTTGTTAGTCCTGAATGATAGAAAAATAGATTTGCGAGGGTCGACTTTGAAGGAAGCTACGTTTCACTTGATAGCTTTTTTGAAAAGCAGTTCTACATGAGATTTTTGTTAGTCCTAAGTGGCAGAAAAGTAGATTTGCGAGGGTCGACATTGAAGAAAGCATCGTCGAGGGCTTGGTGACGAGGGAGATATTCTGGCAGCGGGCCGAGAAGATAGTGAAGGCTATCAGACCATTGTATGAAGTGATTCGGACCATGGACAATGAGAGGTATTCTCAAATTTGGGGCTTATATCATATGATGGAGAGCAAAGATTCAGATTAAGAAGGCAGATCCGACATATGCCCAGGAGTACATCAACATTATTGAGTGGTTGTGAGACTACCAGATGGGTAAGGACTTGCATCTAACCGGTAAGCAAGAACATCAAAAATTAAACCGCTCCTGTACTTGTACAATTTTACTAAGACGATAATAAACTTTATCTGCAGCATACTACTTGAACTTGAGGTTTCACTACACTGTAGTTGGAACTGATATGGATGACGAACTTCTAGCCGCTCTGCATAATGCGATTTACAAGATGGAGCCTAAACCAGAAGTTGCGACCCTATGTGTTGCCCAAGGTGACAACCCAAGAGGGGGGGTGAATTGGGTTTTCTAAATTTTAAGACCTTAAATTAATTTTTAAGTGAATGTGGTTTGGCCTATGTGATAAATATAGGTGTAGTGGAAGCAATAGTAGTAAAGCTCTGAACAATTGTGATTAAGTCACTTTTAGAATTTAAGCTAGAGCAATTCCTTATAAATGAATAATTTATACCTAAGTCAAGTATGCGTTAGTACAATAATGAAACGACAATGCAAGAGTCACAAAATTAAGCACAACACAAACACAAGGATATATAGTGGTTCGGTGCACCCCAAAGCACCTACATCCACTTTCCAAGCGTTCCTTTGAAAATTCACTATAATCCCTCGGATTACAGTTGGATTGTTTTACCGGGCTCACAATCCAAAAACCCTACAATTGGTTTTACGGGATCACCAATTAAACCTAACCGTTGGTTTTACGGTTCACCAACAACCTACGTTGGTTTTACGGGCTCATCAACAACCTACACCATTGGTTTTACGGGCTCACCAACAATCTACGTTGGTTTTACAGGCTCACCAACAACCTACACCGTTGATTTTACGGGCTTACCAACAAACCTTATAATGAATGAGAAATAAAAGGTTCAAAGCTCTTAAGTGAGCAAATAATACAATAATGCACTTAGAGAAGAGTTAAGGAAATATTTATCGCTTTGTAGGTTGCTCTTCTCTTCTTTACCAATGTTGCTTCACTCAAGGGGTTGGTAGAGCTCTTGAATTCACTTGAAGACTGCTTAACCATCTTCTTTCAGAATTTGAATGAAGCAATGAATGAAACTGTCTTGGATTTTCTTTTCTCTTAAATGCACACTTTAATTTCCACCAAGATCACTTCCTTTGATGAATAATGGCTCTTAAATACTTCTCCAACTTCCAAAGATCACTTCCTAGCTGTTGAAATGGAGAAACTAGCCGTTTATAGTGGTTGGGGACTTAAAAAACAATTATGCAGAGCTAGCCATTGGGCTGTCACCCGTGCTGGGGTCGACCCAAACTTTTCTGGGGTCGGCTCAAGTCACTGTTCATTAATCTAGGGTTGGCTCAAACTTTTCTGGGGTCGGCCCAAGCTACAGTGGGGTCGACCCAAGCTACAGTGGGGTCGGCCCTCTCAGGGTTCTAGAGACATGTTTTTTGAGTTCTCAACCTGAGGTCGGCTCATGCTTTTTTGGGGTCGGCTCCTCTGGGGTCGGCTCCTCTGGGGTCGGCTTAAGGCTTCCTGGGGTCGGCTCCACCTTGGGTCGGCTCAAGAAAGCTTGGGGTCGGCCCTCTCAGTAATTTTCAGAAAGCTATATTTTCAAAAGGTTGAAGCTGGGGTCGGCCCGAGCTTTTCTGGGGTCGATCCGAGGGGGGTCGGCTCCAGCTTTCTTGGGGTCGGCTCGAGTGGGGTCGGCCCGAGTACTGTGCCTGTTTTTCTGGAGTCGACCCGAGCCCTGTGCCAAGTGTGCCAAAGTGTGCCGAATGTATCAGATTGTGTCAGGATCGACTCCAATTCTTCGGGGGTCGACTCTAACTCTGATTTTCTGCATCTTAAGGTTAGTTTAGCACATGAGACCAATAAAAATATTGCAATTGATTTTGAA
>JAOXJJ010000495.1:14707-45247 GCA_025769935.1 Phoenix roebelenii
TCTTCTCCCCTCTTGGGTGGTAGAGAGAGAAAAGGAGGGAGGGGGTTGAATGGCTGCTGTGCCGTGATGTTGCAGCTGCTGCTTGGGTACTCACTTGAAGGGGGAGATGGTGGGATGAGACTTTTATTAATTAGATGGAGTGAATTTCCCATAATGACCCTACTTTTCTCTTATGGAGAGGTTCTTTTATAGACAAATTCTTCTCCTTTACCTTGACCTTGAAGTGCCATGGGATGACCTTTTCCTATTCGGCTCACATGGTAAATAGTATTGTCAAGCATTATCTCAGTTATTTAATCAGTTTCATGGCCCTTCATTTAGAGTAATTACTTTTATATGTTTCTATTCAAAAATTATATTAAATTGAAAAGACTTCTTGTCTATCTTTGTTAGATTCGTATCTTTGTTGAAATAGTATACTCGATAGCTATTTATTTTCACATATTTTTTTAAGTATTTTATATTTATTAAAAAAATTATTATTAAAAAAAGCGGCCTCGTTCATTGGATTTGCCTTAGGCCCCAGAATGTATTGAGCCGCCCCTAGTTTCTATAAGAACGTGAGTACAAGGCAATACACAACACACATATTTAAACACAAGGACAACCAATAGAAATTTATAAAATCAGCAGATTAATATACTCTTCATATCCTTGATTGGTTTGTTTCTAATGCACCTAGACTTGAAGAGGCTTCTGTGCATTTACCAGAATTAATTTTCTTGATCTTGTTCTGGTATTCTTGGACTACATTGCTGGAGTTTCCACATATGTTAGACTCTCATCTTGGTTTGAATTTGTTGACATTTGAACTTCATTATCTCCCAACGTCTCTCCACTTATACGGGTGGTATTGTGTGAGCTTGCAACTTTATCACTCTTATAATCTTGGGCCACCTTATCACTCCATTGACTCACAATAATTGATGTTGTCGAGCTGTGATGTGCTAATAGGGAGATCATTCTATCCAATTGATTCAAGAATTTCTTTGAGCCTCCCAGTATGGTATGCTATTCTTCTCTTTTTTCTTTTACTTCTTCTTACTCTTCCGGCTGGGTAAAGACCCTGATGTTCTACCTCTTGCTCTCTTCCTTTCTCTTTAGCCTTTTCTTTTATTTTCTATTTCTTTGCAGTAAGGGGGATTTCAAACAGAAGGTTTGTGGCATTTTGAAGTAGAAAATGATTAATTCCAAACAGCATGGCAATCTAGGATGACACATTGCTAGCAAGAAATCGTTCGTAACTGATTTGGTTCAACGCCATGTTGGATTCAATCATGAATTCGAACCTCATTTTTCTTTCATTCTTCACTTTTCAAATTTCTAATCTTATTCTTTCCCATAAACTAAATTGAACCAAATTTCTAATGTCAATTTGAACAGGTTTTTGCAAATAGTTGGTTTGGTTTTGATTTTAGTTTTAGAAAACCGATTTAAGTCAGCTCCGTCTCAAAAATAGCCCTAAGCTGACTCGAGTCGAACCATGCACACCCTACCTCGGAGTATTATAAATGAGAGTTTCAGATAATTCTAAAAATATAAGGGCTTTAAGTGTGTAGGTCACATGTGGGGACTGGTCCTTTCAGATGAAGCGGGATTTTGTGTGATTGAGACCCAGAAGGATATGAGGGACTTTCTTAGGCATCTAACCTTAAGGGCTCGTTTGGTTCGCGTGAAAAGAAGGGGAGAAAGTGTAGTCAACGGGAAAGTAATGAGATGTCTCTTGTTTGGTTGGAGTTTTCAAAGGAATGAGACGGGAAAGTTGTATTCTCATGGGAATACGATTCCCACATTTCATGGGAAAGTCTTTCCCATGAGAAACATAGGAAAGTTACTTTCCCATGA
This sequence comes from Phoenix roebelenii, assembly GCA_025769935.1. Lineage (NCBI taxonomy): Eukaryota > Viridiplantae > Streptophyta > Magnoliopsida > Arecales > Arecaceae > Phoenix > Phoenix roebelenii. The sequence goes on from JAOXJJ010000495.1 coordinate 16,553, forward strand.
GGCGGAAATCACTCCATTTTTATTTTTTTCCCAAAAAAGCCCTTCAGCATTAAAGAAGCATTAAAGACTTAATTTTTATTAAGGGCATAGTAGGAATTATACATAACTTTCCTAGGAAAGTGGATGGCCAACCAAACATAAGCACTTTGGAAATTTGTCACTTTTCAATGGTCAACCAAACATGCCAAAAGTATTTTCCTATGCATCCTCTTCTTAGGAATTTGTTTCCTAAGAATCGTATTCCTATGAGAAAAAATGCTTTTCGTGAACCAAACGAGCCCTAAAGTAAAAGCTGATCTATCCTAGATATAAGGACACCAAACAAAAACATAAGGCATCTAATAAACATCGCACCAACTCTTACTACTGAGTATTTCATCTATTCAGTCTCTTACTACTGAGTATTTCATCTATTCAGTTTATTTCTCAAGACTAGCCACAAGTAAACTTTAAATTTCATGGATGCACAATAATTCCATCTTGTTGGTGAAGAGAGCAGATAATTTCACATTTATTTAGAAATCTGTTAAAGAAGTTGATTGAGAAAATACTAGAAGTTGACCACTTCCAAGGGTCTTATTTATCCTGAACTCCACATTGTTAAAAGGAAAAGAACGTTATTTAGAGCCGGAATGCAAAGAGAAGCAACCCTATCAAAGTGTCCCTCCACAACTTGATAGAGGAGCCATCTCCTAACTGGAGGCAATCCTCATCTTGAAATGATCAAAGACTTTTAACAATATTTCTCCTCTAATGGATAGCATCGATACGTTCACTCCCAAGCACACTTAGGACCAAAGACTTTGGCAATATTTACTCCTCTGTCAAATTGAGAACACTTAGGACCAAATCCTTGCTTCGGTTCGCAAGCAAATATATATTATTGCAGTCAGAAAGAACTTTGGATTTCATCAATTCCTAAGCAAGTTGTCTATGGCTCATCATATGCTTACATTTTTTTCTAAGTAGTTGATTTAGTTAGAACAGCTAGGGTGGTTAATGTTTTCTTAAAGTCCCAATGAAATTTTATGCACTTATACCTTTATAACATGCTTATACCGGTTTTCTCCCAATCTAAAATGCATTTATTCTTGCTTTGATACACAGCCTGGGGTTAGTTCAATAAGCATTGCTTGATCAAAAAAGTTGGTCAAAAATCCCTCGACTAGTATTCTCATTAGTCCCTTTGACTCGTTATCACCACTGGTGTCGCGTAACGATGCACAGTGAATAGTACAAGGTAGCTGGGTGACATGTTTTCAGCAATCTTTTTTCTAAGTTAGATCGTAGCGTTATTTTAATTTCTTATTTTCTTATTTCACTCGCGCTAACGAGCGAGACACCAAATAGCAGATCCTAGCTCCGCCGCCAGCAGACTCGGAAACATACCATATAAAAATTCTACGCCATTGTTGCAGATGAGCATATCTCTACGTATCTATATGTACCTATTAAAAGAAATGGGAGAAAAAACTCAAACTTTTTTTAAAATTCAAAAAAAATAAAAAAACTCATAACAAAATAATTTTTTTAATTATTTTTAGAAGTTGTGTAAAAAAAATTGTACATGAAATTCCATGTATAAAAAAAGAAAAAAATAATTTATTTTTAGTGCGGCTCGTCAAAAATGGTAAAAGGTAGAGAAAAGTGTGGAGTACGGAGCTTGACGAGGGGACAATATGTAGTTTATTGAGAGAGAAGAGAATTAAGATATAGAACAAATAGAGGTATACTTCAGTTTTAGAAAAGGGTGGAAAAAAATGAGGGGTAACCAAATGAGTGGATGAATAAGAGGGGGGAGAGAGAGAGTGGGATTTTTTTTTTCTCTTCATGTTTTTCTTTTCAAATTGACATGTATATTTATAGGGAGAGAGAAGACCACAGGGTTTTATAGAGATAAGGACATTTCTATTTTTTAAAATTTTTAGAGACTATAATATTTTGATAGATAAAATAAATTTGATAAAATATTTTTAAATCTTTTGAATTAAGGAAAGAGATCGAAGGAGCTAATTACAAGAGGGAGAGAAGAAGATGTCAAATATAGGGAGAAAAAGAAAGTCACTAATTAAAGAAATGGGGAGGGAGCATGAGTATTCTGTTTTCTAATAAAAATATTACTGGCACGGGATAAGAAAAATTATAGCAATGAAGGAAATTCTGTGAAATTTTGACTTTTTTTATTTTTTAAGAAAAAAAGAGTTCAACCCTTTACATAAACCACATCTTATCTTGATTTTAAATTTTTTTAATTCATAAATAGATATATTACTTTTATAAAATGACTATTTAAATAAAAATTCTATTTGCCTTATTTTTATAGTTTTCAGAAAATTGAAATTTATCTTTTCTTTGAATGTTAATTTTTTCATTAATAAAATACCTGAACCAAAATTATCAATCAATTACTAAATTCATTCTATATAAAATTTATATATCATTTTTTATAAAAAGTATTTTTATATATTTATAATTTTATTATCCCCCCGCATATATCATACTAATTGATTGTTTTATATATATATGAATAAAAAGAGGAACACCTGCAAGGGAAACAAACCGAGAATATTCAAACTTCAGCCATGGCAGCTAAATCAAGCCCACCAAATCGCAGCTAAATCATCTGGAGACACGGGCAATGAATGAGTCCAGTTCAGCTCGAGACGATCCTCCTTCAGCCATGGCTTCTCGAACCGCTTCACCCAAAGCCTTCGCTCGCTTCCTAAGCTCCTTCCCTCCATCATACACCATCACCTTCTTGATCGACTCCTCTATACCCGCCGACGACACGATCTCCTCACGGCGAGCCCACTCCCTCGCCATGATCCCAACCTTCAAGTGTTGAGTCACCAGCACAGCGTTGCTGGGCTGGTCCGACTGCATCGGCCACGCCAAGATCGGCACGCCCATGCTGATGCTCTCCATGCACGAATTCCACCCGCAATGGCTCATGAACGCCCCCGTCGCCGGGTGGGCCAAGATCTCGAGCTGCGGCGCCCAACCTCTCACCACCATTCCCACTCCCTCTACCATCCTTTCGTACTCGGCCGGCAGCTTCGTCTGCAGCTGAGACTCGCCGTGAGCAAACCCCCGGTCGGCTTCTCTGCAAACCCAGATGAAGCGCTGCCTGCTGCGCTGCAGCCCGACCGCGAGCTCTTCGATCTGCTCGTCGGGTACCGTCGACAAGGTTCCGAAGGAGACGTACACGACGGTCGCCGGAGGCTGCTTGTCGAGCCATTCCAAGCAGTCGTGCTGTCGCCGGCCAAGATCTTCTCTGCTAAGAATAGTAGGATTCAAGGGGCCAATTGCGAAAAGCTTCTTACCTTGGAAAGAAGGTTCTCGAGCTAAGCGGTCAATGAATTCACCCTCCACCGGCCTGCATGTGTTTATGAGAATTCCGGCTTCCGCGACGGATTCGCGTAGACGATGATTCGTGATGATAAAATCCACCAAAGCTGGCGGGAAGCAGCCCTCGAAGGAGGCGAGGATCTCGTCCGGCTTGCCTTGAGAGGAGGCCGAAATGAAGGAGAGAAGGAAGGAAGCCGGGGTTGTTCGAAAGCAGTAGACCTCGGCGTTGGGGAATGCCATGGCTTCTTGAGCGGCCAAGGAGACGAGGGAGTCGTAGATGACGACGAGGCGGCGGGAAGCGGCGGAGAGGGAGCGGAGAAGCGAGGCGAGGGGCGCTCGGAGGTTGGAGAGGAGGGCTTCGCGCAGGGGCTGGAGATGGGAGGAGAGGGCGCCGGGTTTGGGGGGTGGAGTGGAGACAGGAGGGAGGGGGAGGTCATGGAAGTGGATGGATTGAAGGGAGTTTGGGTGCCAGCCTTGGAGTCTTGACTTGGATTGGAGGATGTGGGAGGGAGAGGTGGCGTAGTGGACGGAGAGGCCATGGGAGGAGAGGTGGAGGGAGAGGTGGAGGAGCTGGTTGAGGTGGCCTTGGGACGGGAAGGGCACCACCACCACGGCCACCCCATGGCGTTGGGTCTCTTCCGGTTCTCCAAGGAGTGCCATGGAAACGGTGCAGAGGTTTCCTTCCTCCCTCTCAGCTGTGGAGAAGTTGCCAGGGAGCAAGTTTGGTTGGTGCTTGCTGTGATAAGCACTAACGAGGCCAGGGGTGCTTTCTCGCCACCCGGGAAGGCAAAACCGTGGGCGCGGTCGGTGGAGCGTGTCGGAATGTCGATGGGCTGCTCCTTTGGAAGCATGTTGGTTTGTCAAAAAAAAAAAAAGAATCATAGTGGTTTGGTCCATACCTTGGACTGAAATGAGGCATTCCATGGCAAATGACGAGTGCAAACAATTAGTGATCAGAAAGAGAAATTTGACCAACTTTTGCTGCTTGAGAATTAGGAGTGGAAAGAGCTATGGTTTTCATTTTACTATTTTATCAATTGTAGTGATCTGTGATTAAGGAGGACATTCTAAAATCGTTTGAGGAGCTGAATTGTGGCAAGATTGATTCAAGGTGCATCAACTTCGCTTCTTCTAATTCCACGAAAGAGCATGCTAGTTTTGTTAGAGAATTCTGGCCAATGAGTTTGTTGAATGGAATTGGTAAAACTACGGCTAAGGTTTTGGCTAACAGATTGAAGGGTGTCCTACATGATTTGATCTTTGAAAATTAGCTTTCATTTATGAAAGGAAGGTCAATTTTGGATTCCTTCCAAGAAGCATATGATGTAAGTGTCCACTTCTTGATTGATCTTAGGTAGAATAGGTGCTTCTCGGGTACGTAGATTAGCTGGATTCATTGCTTTCTAATGTCACGCGGCGCTGAAGTTTTTTCAAATGGCAAGCTAGAACGATGGATTTCTTATTAAAGGGGTCTTAAACAAGGAGATCCTCTCCCTCCTCTTGATCTATTAGCCAGAATGTTCTTGTTGGCTTAAAGGAATTTTTCAGTTAATGGGCCTGAAAATACTATGGCTGATGAAAAATTAGTCGACGATGGTATTTTTTAAAGTTGACTTGGAGCAGGTCGGAAATTTCGTTGCTCTTAATTTGAAAATAAAGCATTTAGAATTATCTATTAATATGTGAGGACCCATGCATGCGTTGTTTAATCCCACATCGATTATTCACCGAGAAGATTTTGGATACTTATACGGAATCAAGAAACTCAGAAATTACCTTTCGGCTAGTTTTTTTAGGTGAGGTCCTTGGATATGACAAATGGTATTAGAGCAAACTCGGTCCATAGCCTATATGAACTAGGGGACACTGTAGCACGGTTCATAAAGGCTGGTCGTGGTACTTGTGATTAGATCTAAATGGATTTGAACTTTTAGCCTAACGAAGATATCAGGGCATAAACGAAAAATATATGTAAGGACTTATGCGGGTGTATGTTTAGTCCCACATCGGTTATACGCCAAAAAAATCTTGGATATTTATATAGAACTAAGGAACTAAGAACTTATCTTCTGGCTAATCTTTTTAAGTAATCTTCTATAATTCTCATAAGATAGTAATTTGGAATTAGATTGTGCTTCTTTACTTGGATGCAGAGTTGATTGTTTTTTTGTTAATATTTGGGTCTTCCTCTGACGAGGTAGATTACTTGAATAATTGATTGGCATTGATTGGCAGTCATTGATGGAGTGTAAGGGAAACCATCTAGATGGAAGCATGAGTGTTATATATTGGTGGTCGACTTACTCTCGTGAATTCAGCTTTTATATATATTATTTTTCAATACGTTGGCTTCGTCTTGGTTGATTAAAAGGATTGCTTCTATCAGGAAATCTTTTTTTAGTAGTAGGGGAAAAATATAAGTCGTCATGCTCGTGTAGAGATCCGAGCAGCCCCTCCGAGCAGGAGGCGACCGAGCAGCCTCTCCGAGCAGGAGGCGACCGAGCAGACCCTTCAACCTGGAGGCGATCGAGCAGACCCTCCAGCCTGGAGGCGCTCGAGCAGACTCCGACCTGGATGCCCGGATGCGCCTGAGCGGCCCCTCCGAGCAGGAGGCGACCGAGCAGACTCCGATCTGGAGGTCCGAAGGCGTCAAAGCAACCCCTCCGACCTGGAAGCATCCGAGCAGCCCTATCGATTCAAAAACGACCGACCCGCGCGCTGTTGTCGTATCTCCCCGCAACGCGAACAATAAACTATGCCTTGCCTTCGTCAACAATCGATGTGCATGACTCCTACAGGCATTCAGCTTACGCAACAATCAAAGCGTATGGCTTCTCCAAGCACTTAGCTTACTCAACAATCAATGGATATGGCCTCTGCAGGCACTCAACTTACTCAACAATTAAAGCGTATGGCCCCTGTTATCTACGGATTTCCAGCTCCTCACGGCAAATCTGTTTGGCTATGAATGGCAGCATGGCTCCGCAATAATTTGAGAGCTTCGGCCTGATCTCCTATGAAAACAGCATTGATTTACACGATCGAGCATTAATTTCCATTGCATGTCCAATCGTACGGCAGTACGTTTGCCCTATCGCATCACAGGTAAACCCGTTGCCCACCTATAAAGGGGAAACCCCCTGCAGGGGGACGGGGACTCTGGACTCTCTCGCTCTCTTGAACTCCAGCTATTCACACATCTTTTAGTCTCCCCTCTAACTTAAGCATCGGAGGGCCGGCGCCGGAGAATCCGGCCACCGGCTTCTTGCAGGTCTCCCGGAAGACGTCACGCACCGCCGGACCGCCGCCGCTCGCCGATTCTCGCCGGAGCTCCACCTTCCTGGCCCAATGGTCACCCCCGGGTCCAAATTCCAGCAACAGAACTCAATTGAGGTTTTTGCTTGGTAAACTGCACAAGTGTTTGTTTGTCCGAAAATCGAGGTTTGTGGGTCAAACTTTGGGAGTTTGATTTGGCCTTACTTGGTAAGTAGTAGTGGAAGTTATTGCCTAACTTTTCTTCATTATGGAATGATTTGGCGATGAATTCTTATTATAAGAGAAGATTTTCTTTGGCATAAAATTTCTATATTCCTTATGCTTCTGCTTTTTTGAATGTTGTCTAAAAGGTTAAAAAGCCTTTAGCTTGCAGCATTTCTTTTTCTCTTATCTTGAGTAATCTCATTTCGTTTTGGGAGGATATAAAAATTTCTTGAATTGTTTCGGGCTGTTGCTCCTGATGCAGTTGATTCTATCACTTGGACTTCAAGTTGTTTCTCAATTAATTCTTTTTATAATTTGTTAGACTTCAAGGATGTTTCGGCGGACGATTGCACAAACCTAAAGCCCCAGCTAAAAAGATTAGCCCAAATGTATCATATGAGTTTCTTAGTGTTATATAAGTATCTAAGATCTACCCAGTGTATAATCGATATAGAACTAAATACCCATCTATACTGGTCCACACGATGATTTTCACTATAACTAGAATTCAAGAGTTCCTTAGAAAGTCAAAATTTTTGGCTCATTAGTTGCTAAAAATAGATTATTGATGGCTGAAAATCATCCAAACAGGAATTGTTGTGTTCTTTGCATTCTTCACCCGAATCAGCTTTTCACATCTTTTATGAGTGCTTTTTTTTCTTCTTTTTGGTGCAACAGCGGCTCATACTTATGAGTGCATTTTTCCAAACCAGATGATGCAACTTTTTACAGATCAATTATCTATTAGAAGTTGGCTAGAATTTTTTTATTTCCTTTTGGAAGGGTTGGAGAATGATGCTATTGAAGATGGTTCGCACTTCTGGAAGGGCTAAAATTTTGGAGTCTAACTGCTTCTATTTTTCTTTTTTACTTTTTTTTCTTTTCTTCTTTTTTGGCTTCTTCTAAGTTTTCCCCCATCTTTCTTCTCCAAAAAAAAAAAAAAAAAATTATTTTACTCTGGTGACCAAGTTGACACCATTAGCTAGTGAGAAGAAACTTTTCATGAATGTCGTTCATCTCGCTTCACTTAATTATTGGTTTTGGGAGAGACGCTTGAAGTTTCATTTTCTTTAGAGTAATACATATTGAGATGTCCCTCGATTTTTATCCTTAAATCTAAATAAAAAACTAGCAATAATCTAAACAAATATATAGCACATAATAAAATATATGGATCATATGGTTAGTAAATATCTATCATCAGTAAATGTGTATGCCTGTCTTGTATGTTATGTAGTCCCAAGGACAAATTTTCCTAGGACACAAGAAAATATATTGTTAAAAAAAAGAAAAACTTTTTTTTAAAAATTTGGGCGATGATAATTGACGAGGTGGCCTTTCAGGCTAAGCATATATTCATAGAGATCAATGGGGCCGCGGACTAGGTGGCTTCTTATGTAGCCTGCCACTCCGGGATACTGTGTGGGTTGAAGAGGTGGAGTTGCCTAGAGCACTATAGACTTATTATTTTCTCATTGTATTGGATATATTCATCCTCGTAATGTCTAAAATGGCCATTTTAGTAAAAAAAAATCTTAAAAATTTTATAATTAAATAGATTCTTTATGCAAAAATTTTAAATTTATTTGCATCAGAAATTCTAATATCTAACCCAAATCTATAGGGAGTTTAAAAATCCGTGTCCAACTCGGACAGAACTCACTTTTTACGGTTACTTTTTGAGCCTGGCAATTGAGCCCAAACCTGCTTTCGGGGCCCGGTTCGGCCCATCGACAGCCTTCAAAACTTCTTCCTCTCTATCTGTTTTTTAACAAAAAAAAGTTGGGTAGGGTTTGGCGGGTGGACATTTGAACCCCAAAACCCTCGAAGGAAACCGGCTCCCCCTCGTGTCTGGAGGATACCCATTTCTTCTCTTCTCTCTTTCGAGATGTTAGAATTCTAAACATATCTTTCCTTCTTCACGGAATCTATACCTATATTTCTCCTTTCTATTGACCCAATCCATAGCAACTGAGAAAGTCGCAATCTTTTCTCCCCAGATGTTCCCGTACTGGAATCCCAAACCTTTTCCCAGACGTCCATGCGGCGGCTCGCCAAGATCCCATCTTCTCTTCTCAGAAAACCAACCACCACTCCGATTTCCCACCGCTTCTCTTCCTCGGCATCCGCCTCTCTTATTCAAGTAGTCCCGGAGGAGAAAGAGACCTCCAGCTCAAATTCAAGCCCCTCTTCGCAAGATTCTTGTGGATTCTCTTCTGTTGAGGTTCTTCAAACCTTGAGCAGTCTTGAGAGGAAGCCCGACGCTGCTTTCGCCTTCTTTAACAACACCAAGAGCCTCGGTTTTCGGCACAACCTTTCCAGCTACTCGGAGATGGTTCGCATCTTAGACAACTCGGGTCACAAGAAAAAGTTGATATCTTTGTGCTCGGAGCTCATTTCGTCGAATACCAATATGGGTTTTGAAGTCTCAGCTCTCTTTGATGCCCTTTTGCAGAGATTCCATCGGCCGGAGATGTTACTTCTTCTGTTTGATGCATTGATCAAGGCGTACGCCATTTGTGGGAAGCCCAAGGAGGCTGCCCGCGCTTTCTTCCAGCTTCCTGGACTCGGTTTCGTACCGTCAGCAAAGTCTTGCAATTTTCTTATGAATTTCCTGGCTAAAGTTGGTGACTTGGAGATGGTGATGGCTGTTTTTGATCAGATGAAGAGGTTTGGAACGAGCCGGGATGCTTGCACATTTACCATTTTGATCAAAGCATTCTGCCGAGCTGGGCAAGTAGAAGAGGCGCTTGACGTTTTGAATGGAATGAAGGAGATGGGAATTAAGCCTGATGAGATCACTTACCTGACGGTTATAGAAGGGATGTGCAACAATGGGAAATCGGATTTGGGTTATCTATTTCTTAAAGAGATTGTAAGAGAGGGCACCCCTTTGGAGCACATCGCTTATAATAAGGTGATTGGTGGCTTGTGTAGAGAGATGAGGCTTCAGGAGGCTGAAAAAGTTTTGGAGGACATGGCGAGACAGAATATGCTCCCTGATATGTTTAGTTACAAATTTCTTATTAGAGGTTATTGTGCAAGCAAGAACCTCTTAAGAGTTCTAGATCTTTATGAGGAGATGATTGCGAAGGGTATCGGACCGGATCATGTCGTTGTGAGCCTTTTGCTCCAATGTTTTTGTAAAGCAGGCATGACGTCTGAGGCTTTAGTCTACTTTAAGAGGTTTAAGGACTCAGGACTTTACCTTGACAAGATTTTATATAATATTGTGATAGATGTTCACTGCAAGATGGGAAATATGAACGAGGCGGTTCAACTGCTTCAAGAGATGAAGTGCCAGGGCTTGGTTCCAGATAGAATCCATTTCACGAATTTGATAAATGGGTACTGCTGCAAGGGTGAAATGTATAATGCTCACAAGGTGTTTACTGATATGGTGAACAGCAATGTGGAGCCCGACCTTGTCACCTACAATATACTTGCTACTGGATTTTGTAGGAATGGGCTTACGAAGGAGGCATTTGATCTTCTAGAATATATGTTGGACAGAGGTGTTGAGCCTAATGCTACCACCTATAGTATGATTATTGTGAGCCTCTGTAGAGGTGGCAAGTTAAAGGAGGCAACTGTACTATTTAAATCCTTAGAGGGGAGGGGGATCGGTCAATATTTAGTTCTTTGTAGCGCTATGGTTTGTGGGTACTTAGAATGTAGTTGTACAAGAGAAGCTTATGCACTTTTCATTAGAGTCTCTAAGAAAGGACACCTAGTGAATGAGATTGCATGCTCCAAACTTATTTCTGAGCTTTGTAGGGAGGGAGATGTAGAGAGAGCTTCCATGGTGTTTGAGTTGATGCTCAAGATGGATGTTACCCCAGACGTAATTTCCTATAGCAAACTTATTGCAGCTTATTCTCAGATTGGAGATATGAGACATGCTCGGGTTTGGTTTAAGGATCTGATCGTACGAGGGCTTTCCCCTGATGTTGTTTTGTACACTACACTAATGAATGGGTACTGCAAGGTTAATCATTTACAAGAAGCCTGCAAATTGTTTGTTGATATGATAGAACGAGGGATTAAACCTGATGTAGTTGCATACACAGTTATGTTGGATGGTCATTTGAAAGAAATCTTGAGCCAAAGTTGGTTAAACCGTGACAAGGAAAAGGGGAGAGCTGAAATAAGAGCCAAATCTTCAACATTGTTAAATTGGATGACCACCATGGGGATCAAACCTGATGTCATTTTTTGCACCGTATTGATTGATGGACAATGCAAGATGGATCATGTTCAGGATGCCCATAAATTATTTGAAGAGATGATGGTAGGTGGGGTGATGCCTGATGTAGTCACCTATACTACTTTAGTAAGTGGTTACTGCAGACAGGGAGAAGTATGTAAGGCTGAAGATCTGTTAGAGGATATGCTAGATCGAACAATACCACCTGATGCTGTTACATTTTTTGTCCTGAATCGGTGGAGCTTGAGGTTCAGATGTTTACAGCTCCGACAATGATTCTTGTTTTGGAAAGTTGTGAGGAGACAAACGTAACATCTTGTCTTAGGAGGCAATGCAATACCTTTTATTTCTCAGACTGCATAAATGGAAGCTAAGAAGCAAAACTGAAAGTTCCTTTTGTGACAAGCTAATAGGTAACACATCAAATGCTCACAAATAATATCATATTCAGGGTGGGCATTTCTGAATGGATGGCACACTAACATGATGCAGGCCTTAAAGTGCAGTGGAAGATTCTACCACAGGATTGCTAAAGCTCCAATGTAACAGGTGCAAAAAACGTTTGCATTGTTGTTATTTATGAGTTTGTCAGATAAGATCGGGGCCAGCTTCAAGCTGAATTTTGGGGCCTAAGATCTGGGTTTTCTATGCTTTCTCTTATCCAGGAGTGGACCTATGACACTTCCGGCTTTTCCTTTCTATCTGTGACCATATGTTGTGGTTGATTAAACGTTCCATTTGCACATCAAACAAAGTCCAATTTGAATTACCCAAAGTAGTTTAGAGATAAAATCCAATTTGAATTACCCAAAGTAGTTTAGAGATCCTGTGTCCGTGATCTTAGCATTTTCTTTGTGAATCTAACTTATTCAAAATTGTGCATGTCCTAAAGATCCATTCTAACTGAATGACATTGAATCTGGTTATTAGTTTGCCCCTCTATGTACTTCTGAGTTGGGACAGGTTCCTTTTTGAAGTAAATAGAAAACATAAATCACGCCAATTGCTTTCAAAAGTGTTATTCTGCAAAACCTTTATATATCAGGCAGTGCCGAGAAATGCTACCTCAATATGGTCTTGTGTGACCAGGTGAGATTTAATGCATTAATTATTACTTGCTTTACTTGATTGATAAACTTTATCAAGATCCAATATTATATACAAGACCTAAACCATGCATTTGCAACCTAAAACAATATAGTTCAACAACATCTCAAAAATTGCAATATCTGTACGGAATGTATTATCGTATTTTAGTATCTGTTATTCTGTATTCTAATTCTCGTGCAAGGATTTGAAACTGTGATTGCATGCCTTATCTAGTTAACATTGACCTGTCTTTTGAATGTTAAAAGACCTGCAATATTGACTGAATTAGCATTTGCTTGAAAAATGTTTGCTGTTCCTAATGACATTCTACAACATTAATGAAACATTTATAAATGTGGGAAACCTTTCAAGAGTCAAGATCTGGTTTATCACCAGTTTCTAATTTTGACATCTATTGCTACTTTATTGCTACATTATTGCCTTTCTTCTTTAATTTGAAAGTTTATTGGAATCAAACCTTTGGTTAAATAATCATTAAGCTGAGCTTGTTGTGACTTTTGCAGGCTTAAGCTTCTCTGTTTCCGTCCATGGTCTATGTTGAGCTTCAGCTTTGACATTGAATTTAGTACAAGATGCCTTATGCCATATTCTAGGAACATCCACATGTTTGAACTGGTTAGTGTTTGCTTCTATAAATAATGAATAAAGATTCGTCTAACTTTTAGAATGAAAATAGATATGCCTTTGCATGTTATTTTTTTGCATGCTCTTGTTCATTCAATTTCATCGTATGCCCATCCCATGTCCTGACATGGATAAATATTCCCATTGGAGGCATTGAATTTCTATATCACATCCTTGTACTCGCTACTTCTTACAACAGATGAGTTTTCCTTTTCCATGCTTGTGATGCTTGATTGTGGGTAGCTGTTTTTTTATGGTTCTCTGATTTTACTACAAGAAATTGCATCTTCAAAGTGTTTAGTTGTAACCATATAGAAGAATTAATGGTGAAAAAGAATTAATAAAGGCAACCATTGGATGGTAGGCTGTATAAGGAAGGCAGATTTACAAATCTGCACTAGTAAAGCCATCATTTTCAACTCCCTTATTCTTTCTTTCATTTTGCTTGAAGAAAAAGTAAATATCTGAGACCATCTTTCTTTTCTTTTGCTTCCACAATATTTTCCTGGGCATTGGGTTGTAAATGAGATAGTTAGATCTGCTTAGTTTGTGCACTTAGCTGATCAAGAATGGCTTCTAATTTGTTCTTTTTTGGGCTTTGGCTAATCTCACCAGCATGCTATAGCACAAGAGACTCGATCAGTCCTAGGGTACCATCTTTAGATCCACTTTTGAAACACAGGGTTGTTTATTATTGATTTGATTTGATTAGAGAAAGAGAGAGAATCTCGTATGTTTTTGTTGCATATCAACTCTGATTTTTCAGTGTCATATTCTTATATTGATGGGAAGTAAGGAGAAGATGATTTACATTGATAGGAAAATGATAATCTGAACATGGCTCTAAAGATGTTGTATCTTGGAAGAATTTTATTGATTTTAGTGGAAACTCTTTGTTACTTGCTCCATGATTAATAGTCGCAGCTGTTTCCTTGTTGCAGATTGTGAGTGAAATCCAATGGTCAAAGGTAAGGGATCTAACACCTTACTTGAAGATCTTCTTGTGGTAAGCTGAATTGTTAAAAAACCGAGACCAACTAGGTTTGAATTATTTGATGTTATGGATGTTATTGAAGACAAATGAAATAATACTTAATTCATATGTCTGTTTTGCACATTGCAGGAAATTTGCTGTTGCATAATATCCACAGTAGCATTGAAAGATGTTGGTAGTACTTGTATTTTTCCACAGAGATGGAGATATGCTTGGGTACATATCCCCAACCTGAACTTTGACAACACTAACATATTTAATGATAACATTGATCCCATATAAGAGCAAGATGCTCCACCAAGGGACTGAACAGAGAAATATTCTTTAAGTTCTAGATGCTTTATTAACAGAGAAGTTCGTTGGATATGTTGATCTTGTCTTGCAACAGCATCAAAGTAGTGAAGTACAATCGTTAAAGTTTCAATTCTTCCTTCAAAAAAAGCATGCCTGGTATCTTGATAGATGGGTTTTCTTTGCAATTGCATCACAGGCCAAAGAGCTTTTTATGATCATCTCTACAATATATACCTATTGATGATCCATATAGATTTGTTGCCAGGTTTTTATCAACCAAAGAGGATCCTGTATACTGTATAGAGTGTTTGTGTCTTGAATCTACATCTTGAAGCCTCAATAATCTTAAAATGGTTGAGTATACAGTATCCTGTATACTGTATACTTTGATGCTTTCAATAATCTTAAAATTCTTAATTTGAATAAGGTAGATGTAACTGGTGAAGATATTCAAAAGACCTAAAAGTACTCCCACCAACTGGAAGACCTAAAAGTTTCCCAGCCATCATGCAGAATGAAATATGTGAATGTTGAATGGTGTATATTGTTAAGGACGGTAGAGTTCAATGCTATAAATCTCATCAATTTTGAGTATGTAGGGTATGTGGCATATTTTGTACTTAGAGGAGCTTTGCAATTAGTTAAGGCATATCCTGAATTGGACACAGATTTAGATGCTATGACCTATGCTCTGACCCAACTTTCTGGTGATCTGCCTTCTCTCTCAAAATTCTGTATTTAAGGATAACGGACAACTTTAAGTTTTACCTGCACAATCTTCATAGAGTTTGTTTTTGAGAGATTTGTAGAGATTCACTTTAGTCATTCTTTTTAATATTCTGTGTTTCAGGTTTTGATTTACCAACAAGCCCCAGTGAATTCATTCAATTAAAACACTTGGTGCTGATCTTTCTCAGTGGCTCGGATGAGGAAGAAAACTGTTTTGGATTGATTTCTCTTCTTAATGCTGCTCCTATACTGGAGAAATTTGAGTTGCATGTATGTCATTTTATCCTGACCATTCTATGTTAGCCATATAGAGAATCTGTTATAGATGATTTCTCTATGATAATTCACCACTTAACTATAAATCTGAATAGCCCATTCCACAGGCACCTTGGAGAGTATCCTAATCTAAAAGCCAAGAAAACCACAAAGTTCATTTTCAGTTTAGGTCGTAATAGCATTATTCAATATGCCAAAATTTAGAACCTTTCAACAAACCATAAGCTTCTACTTTGGGTTGTAGAGTGCTGAAACCAACGAACTAATTATTTTTGTGCATTAAAAATAGATCGAGCTTATGTTACTATATTAGTTTTCTAGAAATATCTGGAAAATAGTAGAACATTGAGCAACATAAAACTATATATAAGAAAAACCTGGGACAGAATTCTGCATCTGCTTGAATCAATTTTGTATGTCTTCTCATGGTTCATGTAGTTAAGCTTGAGCCATTCATTTAAATTTGAGCAAAATTTGAGTTGCCCAAGAACAACTCATCTAATAGATTCAGCGAGAGTAAAAGATTCCTTGAGGTTTGAGGCCACAAATCTATCCCTTAGATTTGGTATACGCAGAATGAGAGATGAGAGTGATTCTTTCAAATTAACTAACTTATAATTGCTCATTTTTCCAAAACATTTCAAATAACTATTTTAATGATGTTATCCAGTATTGATTGCAGCTGCCTTTTCCCATCTTGTAGTTCTAATGGCATCTAAGAACTTTATTATCATCATCATCTTATTTTTATTATTTTCAACCTAAGTGATATTTATCAGAAAACATCAAGCTGTTAATGGGAGTTGATTTTTATCTTAATGGAGCAGTAATTGTAAATGGTAGGCTCCTGTCAATTACAAGGTACTCTATTGTTTTGCACTGTTGAATATGGGGCATCGCCGAAGGAGTGCCTTTGAGGTATTAGCCAGTCTTGATGTTGGCTAATATAATTCACTGACATAGAAGGCATGGTAGCAGAGAGTTAATAGTAGAGGCATCTATTGCATGTTATGGACTTGTTCTCTGGTAAGTGCTAATGTAAGTCAAAAGTCTTAAGTACTTTCATGTTGATCACCAATCTTGCACTTTCATAAGGTTTTTTTCTGGATTGACGCTGTATAGGCAAACAGTTTGCTATGCTTTTACTAGCTATCAAGTAATCTTCAATAGCAACAATTCTTGCTAAATCATTGTTGTTTTAAGCATGCAGTGTTTGATGTACGGACATGCAAGAGAAACCTGCCTAGTGACACCATGATCCATTAGACCTTTCCTCTAGATTTAGGCTGAGCCTTGTCAAGTTTTACCTACATGTTTACCTCTGATTTGAGTCAACTTTTAGATGCTATTCTAGTCTTAGCCAATCACCATGTGGAGCTGGTGGCTGGTGTAACACCAGCCTCTTTGATGTAAGGGCAGTATTTTGTTCTCTCGAAGTGAATAGGTGGAATTTTTTCATGCCTTCTGTGATGCAATTCACAGAAGATTTCTTTTCATTTTCCCCCTCTTTTCTTCTTCTTGTTGTTGTTTGTTGTGATGTAACCAAGACATGAAGGTGCAGTTGGTGCAATCATGATTTCAATCTTGAGAGCTTGCCTGCATCACTTGGCAGGCAATGAGGCCAAGGAGCTTCTTAAACAAGATTAAGGCTTGGTCATTGAGCTAAGCAGTTTATTGTACTAGGTTTCTGTAGGCCAATGTCATGACAAGAGCTTTTCATTTTTAATATTAGCTTGGGTTGGGTGCAGATCATTTGGCAGTCAGTCTGAATCCAATCCAGAAACATAGAAAGTCATCTAGTTCGATCCGATAATCAAATGAATAGAGTTGTTAAAAGTGATTCTCAGAGCCATCCAAATGCAAATAACTGAATCCAGTAACTGTCCTGCCAATGCTTGACATGTGAGGGAAAAGCATCAATGACTATGACGAGAGATCGAGGAAGCATTAATGATTATAATCTTTTAGCTAATTTTTTTTTTTTGATTTTTTCAGAAAAGGGGAAGGGATTTATAAAACCTCACCTAAATGTAGGTGGGACTCAAACCTAGATCAGTACCTTACTGACTATTAGTTGGCAACTGCGATGCGATGCAGCTCTCATAAACAGATAGATGACCATAATGGCCCATATATACAAATCAAATTTAAATGCTGAACCGTGAACCCAGATTATCTTGTAAGAAATTAAATTGTTGATCTTGAGAGCCATGGCTGTGCCATGTCATACTTTTTTTCTGAAAAAAAGAAATTGGAATTCTGCAGCGCTATTTAAAGTATAAGCTAGTATTGCAGTCTCATAAATTTTATATTGCGCATGAAATGTTAAATTGGAGATATATGTTTGCTGGTAGGAATAGACTTATGTAGTATATGTATGTAGTCTCCAATTTGCAGCTTTCAAATATATTTTTTTTATAATTTCCTTTTTTTCGGTAGGAACATGATAAAATAATGTTAATTGCATGGGGTATAAAGCGCTGAAAAGAGAAATTATATATGCATGGCAATTAAGTTCAAGATGGGTGTATAAAAGAAAATTATATGATTGCTTACTTGATCTCCTTGTTTAGGTTGAGTTCAGATATATGTTGGTGAGATGGAATTAACTTGCACCAAGCTAGGCTAATAAGCATGGACTTGGCTGAGCAAGGTTCAAGTCTGGGACCCATGCAAGAGGAGAAACATTTATTGGAGGTCCCACGTACATGGATGGGTTAACTGCTCTGACATCCTGGTGGAGGATCCAGTGTTGCATCCCTCTCCTTTTCTAGCACTTTTGTCCCTATGAAAGGTACTCTTTGTTCTTTTGCCTGTTTCTACCATTCACCTGTCCCTATAAGGGTAGCAAGTTTTAGATATTCCCACAACTGATAATTTTTGTTATCATCATCGTTTATGAGGAGATGGCATTGGATTCTGTAGAAAACCGAGCAATAATTGAAAGGATATTCTAGGAACACTCTCCTGCCTTCAATAATTTGAAAGTGCCTATCGATCTCTCTGCATCTTTTCTCAACTTATCTTCCGATGCCCGTCACATACTAGTTCTTGATGCACGTATCTTTTTTATGAGATGGATTTGATCATCATGGTTTGTAGATGCCTTGCAGTATGAAGAGTTCGCCTTAGAGCTTGTCGACAGCCATTGCGAAGGTAGGCATGTAGACAAATAACTTGGATCTACATTTTTAAAATAATCCAAAAGATATAATCAATGTCTTTTATATTCATTTTTTATTCTTTCTAATTAATTGTTAACAAAGTAGTTTGAATGAGAGTAACCTCTACTGTGCAAAAACTAAGTTTATAAGGGCTCAACTATAATCCATTTTACGTTAGCAAAAACTATAGAGTGTGATTCCTCAACCTCATGATTTCTGATTAACCAACTTCTCATATTTATCGACAAACTATTTAATTAATTAAAAAATTAAAAATTTTATTTATGTTTTGAAATGTATATTCTGTCAAAGCTCCTAGGCAATATGATGCGTCATACGTTTCGCTATAACTTAATAATTAAAACTTCTTATTCCTATCTGTTCGAATCATGTTTTCATTACTTTCTGAATGCTTTAAAATTAAAATGCACTTTGTTATACACAACATCTTATCTTGTTTTCAAACAATTAATGATTTCTAACAAGCCACAATTACTATGCAGGTTTTGCATTGCATTGTTTCGGAAATGCAGTCGAGCAAATTAAGCTGCATAATCTCAAGGTTGTTCTAGCTCCCTACAGGCTTGTCTATCCTTCAACAGAAATTTCAATAATTTGAGGGAATACTCTTAATGCTGAGGGTTGATATGGTCAGACTGGCAAATAAGACCAGCGAACAACCCATGAGAGTTTCCTAAGCATTCCCTTGTCTGCTTCCATTTCCAGCTCATCAACCTCGCTGTTGTTGGCTAGTCCATCTCAACATCCCACATGGACATTGGTGCCTCGCCGGCCCCTCGCTCTCTTCCTCTCCTCTCTCATACCATCCATCTGTTCTTTCCTCCAAAAAAAATATCACATCCCACCAAACAAATCTTCCCACATCTACAAAAACCCCACTATTGTTTCCCTCTCCTTGCAAGCCTTCCTTGCCTCCCCTCTCTCCTTTCTTCAGCAACCTCTTCTATCCTCCGTTCCTCCATCTATCTTTTTCCAGTTCCATTTCCTCCACTCCATTGCACTCATCCTTATCTAATATTCATCACTCGTCTGTTCCAATTCACTTGCACCACCTTGAAACCAAGCATAAAAAACCATGAGGGAAATCCTCCACATCCAGGCAGGGCAGTGCGGCAACCAGATCGGCAGCAAGTTCTGGGAGGTGATCTGCGACGAGCACGGCATCGACAAGAAGGGCATCTACGCCGGCAACTCCCCCCACCAGCTGGAGCGGGTGAACGTCTACTACAACGAAGCCAGCGGCGGGCGGTACGTGCCGCGGGCTGTGCTCATGGATCTCGAACCTGGGACGATGGACGCGCTCCGCACCGGCCCCTACGGCAAGATCTTCCGCCCGGACAACTTCGTCTTCGGCCAGTCCGGCGCCGGCAACAACTGGGCCAAGGGCCACTACACCGAGGGCGCTGAGCTCATCGACTCCGTCCTCGATGTCGTCCGCAAGGAGGCCGAGAACTGTGATTGCCTCCAAGGTATATATATATAAAATTCCAAGCAAGGAAACTGGAAATGTTCGGCAAGAGACTCATGATATATATATGTACAGGGTTTCAGGTGTGTCACTCACTGGGAGGGGGGACTGGATCGGGGATGGGGACGCTGCTGATATCCAAGATCAGGGAGGAGTATCCTGACAGGATGATGCTGACGTTCTCGGTGTTTCCATCGCCGAAGGTTTCCGACACGGTGGTGGAGCCGTACAACGCGACGCTGTCGGTGCACCAGCTGGTGGAGAACGCCGACGAGTGCATGGTGCTCGACAACGAAGCGTTGTATGATATCTGCTTCAGGACCCTCAAGCTCACCAACCCCAGCTGTAAGTGCTATTGTATATTGTCACGGCGATTTATATTCTAAGTTGTTACCCTTTGCTCAATCTCGATCTAGTCTTGGCTTCGAATGGCTATGGCTATGCTTTTATGTTCAGCAATTAATAGTCAAAATTGGGTGGGACAAGTAAACTCGCTAACGGACTCGGATCTGGACTGCTAAACCACAATTTGACCCACTTACGTGGGGCTTACCAACAAAAATCTTGGACAACTAATCTAAATATTTGTTCCAAAATCTAGATTTTTTTTTGTTTGCCATTTGATAGTACTGAATTATTTCATCGTGATCATTAAAAGCTCACGACGTGTTTGCATATTATTATTGACATGCAGTCGGGGACCTGAACCACCTCATCTCGACGACGATGAGCGGCGTGACGTGCTGCCTCCGGTTCCCGGGGCAGCTGAACTCGGATCTCCGAAAGCTGGCGGTCAACCTGATCCCCTTCCCCCGGCTCCACTTCTTCATGGTGGGCTTCACCCCTCTGACCTCCCGGGGCTCCCAGCAGTACCGCGCCCTCACCATCCCGGAGCTCACCCAGCAGATGTGGGACGCCCGCAACATGATGTGCGCCGCCGACCCCCGCCACGGCCGCTACCTCACCGCCTCCGCCATGTTCCGCGGCCGCATGAGCACCAAGGAGGTCGACGAGCAGATGATCGCCGTCCAGAACAAGAACTCCTCCTACTTCGTCGAGTGGATCCCCAACAACGTCAAGTCCAGCGTCTGCGACGTGCCCCCCGCCGGCATGACCATGTCCGCCACCTTCATGGGCAATTCCACGTCCATCCAGGAGATGTTCAAACGTGTCTCGGAGCAGTTCACCGTCATGTTCCGGAGGAAGGCCTTCCTGCATTGGTACACAGGCGAAGGAATGGATGAGATGGAGTTCACCGAGGCGGAGAGCAACATGAACGACCTGGTCTCCGAGTACCAGCAGTATCAGGATGCGGCGGCCGACGAGGAGGATCTCGGGGCCGAGGAGCTGGAGGAGGATTAGGGAACTTTGCAATGTGATCTGGAAGGAAGCCTGCTGTTGGTTTATCCCATCTCTCTGTTATATATATGTTGTGTGGTTTGTTTTGGTGTCAAATTGTTGTGATTTATCTCTCTTGAGAACCTTAATTTGTTCTGTATGCAAGTATACCATGTGAAATTGAAGTCCGAGTGTTCAAATAAATGTTTGGCAGTGCATGCCAGAAATAAATCAAGAACGGGTTGGAGCTTTGACCATGTTTAGCTTGAGGTTTTTATTTGTTGGATTAGATCAAGTCAGATTGGATCCTACATAGCAGTTTCTTGGGATATTGTTATTTTTCTCGTTGTAAATTGCACCAATAAAGATTATATAAGATATCCAAAATCATAATAAAGTTGAATTTAATAATTGTAAGAAAGTTTGTATTGAGTTAGAATGAGTACAATCAAGAAGGTGGATTGGGTTGGATTTTGCAAAATAGGCCATAGTTTGAGTTAAAATTTAGGAGCCAATTAAAGAGCAAGTTTGGATTTGGTAATTGAAATCAATTGTCTCATGTATAATAAATGGCATTGTCCTAAATTGACCTGACCTGAAATCGACCCAAAATTCTTAGTTCAGTTATTAGGGTTTAGATAATAAAATATTAGTTAACATAAAAATTAGGTAGAATTTATCCTATTCTGAGCATAAAGCTGAAATCATCCAGTGTAAAAGGTAAAACAATTTTATTATATGGACATTTTTTTATGTTGCACCATGAAAAGATTACTGAAAACAGCAGAGTCCGCACCTTCAGTATTAATAAAATAGTACCATCCACTTGGCCAACCTAGCTTGGTCTTTTCCCTCTCAATATATTGCTGGTCAAGTTGGGTAAGGTTAAATTCATGCACAATCCAACTTGCGATGCTTCACTTATCAATTATATATCCTAGTAAATAAAAATAAAATTGGCAATGAATAGGAGATTTAGGTTCAATATCCAGAAAAAAAAAGGTGGAAAAGAGGAGTAAAAGAATTTCTAATAGAGTAGACAATGATAAACATTTAACACACTATTCTCTTCACTTTTTTTTTATTATCTTATTTTTGGATAATTAATTAAATAAATCCTAGGCCAGGCCACAAGCTATCGTACGATTACTCCTATGCTACTAGTTTGAGAGTGGATCTTATAAGTTTCTAAAATCCATGATAACTCATTATACACGACCATTTATAATAAAGTTAGTTTTAAACTATATGATAAATCCAACTGTAAGAAATTGTCACCCAAATCTATTTATTTTGAGAGAGCTCAGATCAAATGCATATGTAAATCCAAGGGTCCAAACATTTATGTGCATCGGCTAGTCATGTGCGAATATTTGATACCATATGGTTTGTCCATCACCTAATATTAGGTACTGTTATATGGAGTTATGCAATTTGTAATTCAAGCGGGTCCATAGCTCAGTGGTAGAGCATTTGACTGCAGATCAAGAGGTCACCGGTTCGAACCCGGTTGGGCCCTTATCTTACGAAAATTTTTGGATATTTTATGTTTCCTTATTTTTGAATTTTAAATATAAGTTAAACATTTTCTATTTATAGTCATTAAATTTTTTATATATTAAATTATATTCTATTAGAATTTTTTATTGGTAAATTATCTATTTTCCTTTAATTTTTAAATTCTAAAAATTAAACCTTTGGATATTAAATTGAAGAACGTTATTTAATATCTAAAAAAATAATAACAAAAAAGATTAAAATTCTAGGTGGCCTAAAAAGTGGTGAGAATCGTTTGAATCCTTGTTCTCCCTCTTTATCTCCTCCCCCTTTCTCGTTCTGTTGGTAGCCATGGCGGCGGAGCAGCAGAGACACCAGAAAATGGTGGAGGAACATCGAAGACACGCATGCAGCCGTGCCGCTTCCCCATCGAAACTTTGATTCCAAGCTCTTTCCCACGCATTTTCCTGTGGAACGGCTGCATCCATATATCCAGTTCTTCATTCAAATCCAACATCGAAAGCGTCCCTGAATCACAAGATCCATCACTTGCTGACATTAGATTCTTCAATAAAGCACTCGACATCTATCAACACATTCGTGTTTCCGACACAGAGCCCGACCGTTCCGCATCCACTTATGCTTCTCAAGGCCTGCGTCAGCCTATCAGCATCCAGCCATGAAGCTGAAGGCATGTCAATTCATTCTCCCATGGCTGTCATGATTTGGGTTTCTTTGCATGAATTTCCACTTAAATCTTAAATATGGTATAAATATTCTTCCAAAATTAATATTTACATATATATACTCTCATCAAAATCTTATTTTTATCATTTTATTTTTTTTTTATTTTTACATATATATCTATGCTATCTAATACTATTAAAAAATTAACAGTTTCAAATTAAATGACTAAAATACTTTTAATAGGTAGATGTGCAAGAAAAAATATTTATAAGACGATCGTGATAGAGGATAAACAAATAATTTCAAAATTTTATTTTATATTTAATTAAGATAAATATGATTTTAATTAATGGTGTTAGAAGGATGGTTAATAGGTTTGTGACATAGATACTATGATAAAGATAAGAAATCCTTGTGAACACAAAACATGATATCCAAGTTATTTGGCACTTACAGGATTTAACAATTACATATTCAGCAGTGAGAGGTTCCCGGAAGACTCCATCGTAGGCTGTTCCATAGATGATGTGGAATACATCCTTAAAAAGGTGTAGTGATTGGATTCTGAGATTAATGATCAATCTTCTTTCTTGATGTGTAGAATGAGCGGAAGAGTAGAACCTAAGCACAGTGAAGTAGAACTTCAGCATTACGTGTATAAGAAATTATATTCCCTGGCTCTTCAATAAAGGATCTAGGATCTTAGAAACAGAAATGGTTGAGGAGCAATTTGACCTCCTTTGAAATTGGCAGTCCACAAATTATTATTTCCAACTTGCATGGTCATTGCTTCATTGAGTCACCAGAACATAAGGAAATAAGAAATTGGAGTTTTTGACCTGAAACTGAAACATATCATCTGGAAATGGGACACTGGATCCCTTTTTTTTTTTTTTGGAAGGAATAAGGGATTATGAAAACTCTATTACATGTGCCTGTTGACAGATAAGTTCTGATACTAATTCAATCTGCTTTCTTTCTCTTTACATCTGTCCCTACATTCAAACTAGAGAGGAAAAACCTGTTTCTTATCGACAATATAAGATTATTTCCTGGCATCACTTGTAAATAAATAATATGAACACTAGCGGGCACACAGCATTATGATGAATAAGGGTTACAATGAATTGAATACTTTATCCCCACCTACGTTCAATCGTACCCAGTGACTGACCTAAAGATTCCCCAAGCCTGAATTGGTAGCACATTCTAGCAGGTTGAAATTGTGCAGTGATTGATTTTTGAGAAAACATGCAGTGCTCGATTGGACCTTCAAGGCATCTAGTTCAAATGCCATATAACATTCTCAATCTAGACTCGGCCCATTGGAGAAAAAGGGGGATCGAGGAAAAAAGATTGAGGGATTTGTTCTACCCTCTTCTTTGCTTTACTTTTCTCTTCTACAGCAACTGCTTCAATTAAGTGTCTCACTTCTTCCTCAAGGAGTAACTTCAATGAATCAGAATATAGCCTCTGCTTGTTCTTCTCATGACCAACAGCTAAAGAAGGTTCTGAAACATGTAATAAGGCAATGCAGATCGAGAATGCCTGTAACGTAGATAACCGTCCATGAAAATCAACTGAATACTGTCCTTTCCCATCAGCCATCATGGATAATGCAGGCAACTTTTCTTTGCTTCCCTGTTAAAGAAAGGAGTATGTAGAACATGTGAGTTGAGATAATGCAATAATGAGACAATAACCAAGAAAATTACCTACTTCATGCATCAACAGAGTAATTGCAGTCTCATATAAGAAGAAGAATTATTTACATAGATACATGGCACATTTGGTTTAGAGACCCCCAGCGCAATGCTTCTTGCATGACACAAGCAAACAGTTATCTAGTGAATGCTCCTTTTACCAAAGAAAACAAAGAAACTATGATACGACTATGATAATATGTTGCACACAGCACGCCAATAAATGAACAATTTTCTCGACAGTTGCCTCTCATTACTTTAAGCTTTCATAATACTAGGAGCCTAAATATTGGATCTGACCCATCAAATGGTTTTCAGGGACCAAATATTCCACACTCCGTATCTCAAGGCTAGCAGATGGATCTTCCACTACTTCAAAATATTACATCTTAAACCTTGTAGAACAATTATTCTACCCTGCATAATAAATAATTGAAATGACGTGCATGTTATTATAAGGAAAAAATATGCAAGGATATTGAAAATGCACCATTATAATTTAGAATTTTTTCCTACCTGTTCAAAGTTGATAACGATCAAATAATATCCCAAATCCATCATATTTCATCAAAAATCAGATAAACAGCCAGATAAATTTACACGTAAAGTACCTCGACAAATAGAGCCATGGGCTTTTGACTCTCCATTGCTGAATAATCTGCCCAATCATCAGCACCGGAATTACCAAAAACAACAATCGGGCAGGCCATGTCCCAGCCACCACAATCACAACCTCCACCAAATCTCCATCTATCTAGTAATGATGATGGACCACCTTCATCAGTGCTTGGCAACCCATGTGTCCCACTTGGGATAACCACATTCATAATTCCAGGACCCAGGCTACCGGCCATCATCTCCCTATATTGATCAACTCCAACAACACTTGATAAATTAGAATATTCTTGGGAACCGACCTCTTCTGTTTTCGTATCTTTTGATCTCTCCTTCTTATTAAAAGGAATTTGAATTACAATAGCAGCAATTTCCAGGTGTGGAAGCAAATCTGCTGGTGACCAAGGGTACGATGTCGAGGCATCTGAATCACAACTACTAAAAGCATGTCTAGCATGATGTTGGTGCTCCATTGAATTACTTCCCGCTAGAGGACCATCTGTTATTGAGCTTTCAGAAATAATGTTTGTGGAAGGTTGAATGGAATCTGAAGAACACTGAGACCTTTCTTCAGCAGCAAAGCTCCTTCTTGCCTGGGCAACATCATATAAAATGAATTCTGTTACAGCAGAGTTAACCAACAATCCATTTTCTCTCACTTCCGAGCACAGATAACAAGAGACCTGCATCTGTCCAATCACTGGAGCTGACTGTCCATGCCTGTCTTTAGTACCCTTCCCAGTGTTATTGATCTTTCTTTTATAACTATGGAAGGTGTAGACCCAGTTAAATGCATTATCCGTTCTCCATGTCTTTGCAGAAAGAACATTTTCTGGATCTTTTATAGAGAACTCAAATGATGGTGCGCCATTCTTAGTCTCCAATTTAAGAATGCCATGTAGGTGAGCAGGTGAGGAAGTAGTGGCCAAGGCTTGATCTTTACCGCTCAACTGCCCATCATACTCTATTTTTTGATTCAACTTTGAAAAATCATTCAACAAAGATCTGCGAGATAATCCATTCCTTCTAATGCTTGCAAGATTGGTAGCTGTGCCCTCAGCAGTTTCTGTTTCCATGACTGATGGGTTTCGCACAGACTTGGATTTCATGATCGGATCCAACATCCACTTGAATGGGCTAAACCGATTTTTCGGGCTGGCATTAAGAGACTGACAAGATGAGCTAAAATTTCCAGCCTTTGCTGATAAGGACTTTGGGAGAGATTTAATCATCTCTTTCTCATTAATGACATTTCCATTATTTTCTGGACCAAGCATCCGATTACAGTTAGATCTTAGTTCTCTAAATGAACCTGCTTGTAACAGCTCAGGAGCTGCATCAGTATAAAGATAATCAGCATCTTCAGTGTGCAGACAGATCTCCAAGAGATTATGTGCCGAACTATTTTCTTCTGTAACAAAACTTGACCATGAAGTGTGAGGATTCAAGGGCGCTTCAGGAAGATCACGGAAGGAAAGATCTAGGAACTCCATTGATCTTCTTGTAACTGAGTGACTTGTGTCAACACATGGTGATGCTGGCTCAGCATTTAAAAGAACAAGAGGTGATCGGTTTTGCTGCAGAGGCATAACTTCTTTTGACATAGGCTCAGGCAAGGAATCAACAATCTCAAAGGACAGGAAAGCACCATCATCATCATTGGCCAATTCTACTTTTCTTCTTCCCTCTCTTAGTTTCATAATTCTTGTTACCTCTTTTGAGCTCTGATATACAGAACCCCTCTTTACCACTTCGTTATCAATCACATCTGCCCCAAGACGCCTGGAAGGAATGCTTTTGCAATGGAGGCTTGGAGAATAGCTGACGCTCGATTCCTTGAAGTCATCATCCAGACTCTTCAAGTGATAATATCTGCTGGTGGGCTGTCCTTTGGTATCTCTCTCTTCTACTTTTGTACTGCAACGAGAGGGACAAACAATTTTGGTCCTTGATTCTGTTTGCTGCAAATGGTTTTCATATTTCAAGGCTACATATTGCCCCATTGATGTATTGAACTGATGAATCACAAGAGAATCAGGTTAGATTTCAGAAATTTCTAATGTAATGTTTATAATTTTAGAGTATTTTTTTCTTAATCTTGGTATTACAATGCATGTACCCGTGCCATAATGTTTTTTAAATTTTTGAGTACTTTTTGGTGAACACATACAAAATTATTAAGCATTGAATGATGGCTTTGATATGTACGAAAATATTATGTACTAGCCATGTAATATTAAGAAAATATTATCAATTATTACAAAATCCATATAAGAAAAAACTGGACAAATGATTTCACAGATAAATATGCCAAAACAACTTAGATGGACAAGGGATTTCCTTGCTCCTTGACTTGATGGATGCTAAATATATAGTGAAGTTTTTGAATACTTATACTGCAAAAAAGAATCCTTACACCAATGATGCACGTGCAGCAATTACTTTTGGCTCACTATCATAAATATTAGCTGCCAAAGGCAGAGGATGGTAGTACAATAACCACCACAAAAGGAAAAAAATTATACAACCCTGGACAGAACTTCGCTTATAAAATCTTAGGCCTGCAGAAGGATATGATATAAATTGAAAGCATTTAAATTCTGGGCTACTATCTTGTTAAGAGGCTCTTGAATCGATAACCACAGTCAAGAAATGTAAAAGCATCCTCATGGATGAGCTCCTCTTGATTGATACCTTAGAAACAAAATTCTAGGTATCAAACTATCAATACCAGCAAATTCCACTCATATACTTCAACACTTGGAGTAATTTTGGTGTAAAGTCCTTCCTATGCATTAGTCATTACAGCTCTTCCTAGCATGCATATCTTTTTTCTTCGGTTAAGGATGATTGATGATATCTTGGGAATTGGAAAAACAGAATTAGTATGTAATAGAATTTTGAAAGCAGATTTTAGCTAAAAGAATCATAAAAGCAAAATTAGTACCTTATAGCATTTACTCAAATTAGTTGGGATTTGAGCTAGAATCTTAATTCAGGCGATATATAAATGGTCGAATTGTTTTTCTCTAGATACAAAAAATTTATTGAATTATATAGCCCTTAAGAGATTGGTGTTCAATTTTTAAGCTGTTTTAGCATTTAGGTAATTGAAATGGGATTTCAAATGAAATACAGCT
>JAOXJJ010000495.1:52107-66326 GCA_025769935.1 Phoenix roebelenii
GTAGAAACTTGTGTGCCTAATGATTTGGTATCTAAGAGATAAGTGCTATTCATTAGTCTAAAAGCATAAATTTGTGATGTCTGGTGCTATGAAAGACGAAAACCTCACAGTAATACAAAAAAAATAGGAATAAACAATATGTACTACTGATGGTTAAAGAGCTAGTGGTAAAATATTGGCAGCGCCCAAGGAAAAACTACTTTGAATTTTAAGATATAAGGGCACTTGTTCAGAATAGCTTATGACAGCTAACTTATTGCCCAGGCTCAAATGTGCAAAAGAAGTAACATAGCAAGTGAAGGGTGCATGCAAGAGGAAATGAGCATACAAAGTGGCACAAAAATGAAGAGAAGATAATCATTAATCAGAAAGCAACACAATAACACACTTAACATCAGTAAAAGAACTAATGCACTATGCAAGGTATTGATTTTTTGACCTTGATAAAGCATGCTTGTCAAAATGAAAATGCAATTCAATACTTAACCATCACGAACACCATTAATGCAAAATTAACTGAAAATATAAAAAAATATAACAGAAGAGAGTCTTAAAGAAAATCATTTAAAAGGAGCCATGTGACAGCATCTGAAGTCACTTGATGAAGTACATGAAGCGCCTTCTGAAACTAGGTTCTTCTGAGAGCCATGCTTTTAACAGTTGATAAGCTCTCCTATAAAACAAGTGGCAGCAGGAATCTACGAATATTAACACAAGAAAATGGTACATAAAGAATCCATGATCTTCACATATCTTGCTCTTTAGTATTAACCAAATTTTTACATCTATAAAAGAAGTAACAATACGACGGATGGGCCTTTCTTTTTCTCCATATCAACACTGGATGCCCGTGCAGGTGTAAGCATCTGTTATTAGTGATGTTTTAAGTCTCAGGTGTTGGAGCATCTAATCTTTAACTGAAAGGGAATGAAAATCAGAAACTATGTACAGATTTGAGAAGGATTTAAATGAGGACAAAATGGTGAGCTGAAAGAAGAGACAATGACATATGATCAGAACCCCAATTCATATTTTGAAAACCAAAGGTAAGATAAATGATATTTTATATGTTAGTCGTATTAATGAGGGATTTTAGGCAGCTCCTCCATGACATGCCTTGAGCTGCAAACTTACATCAGGAAGCCTGCTGGCAAGGATTTGGCTGTTAGTTATTTAGTAGGTCAAGAAAAAAAATCTAAACTATTGATTAACACAGGACAAAGTAATAATTATACAACATGATTTGTAGCATCCTAAAATTTTAGGAATTGTTAAATGTCTAGCTTCTCTATACTCCTCCTTTATCTCTTTTCCTCAAGTTCACTTGCACCTGATTTTAAAGGAAAAAAAAGGTAGAAGAAGAGGGGGAAAAAAATCACTCTGTTACCTAATTCTAACTTGCTGATCCTGGGAGCTCTAATTACCTATCAGAGAATAGCATATTGAAGAATGCATCTAAACACCTTTTAATTCTCATATAAATATGCAAAAACATCATCTTCCAACATCCCAACAACTTGGCTGATTTATGAAAGATGATTCCATCTTAACTGAGCAAAAAAGTGCAGACATTGTAAACTAAAATTATAGTTAACCCTAGCTGGCAAACAAAAGAAATTTTGGAGAGAAAAAATTTAGAAACTTATGCACCGCATCCAAGAAAATTGACCCATTTGCTCCGCAAACAGAACCAAAGCAGCAGCAGCAGCAGCAGCAGAAATCCAACGACCCAAGACCCCGAAACGGAGGAACATCTCTCTCTTGGCAACCTCGTAGCTCAACAAGTTCGAAAATGTGGCTGAAATGGAGCTCAACAAGTTCGAAAATGTGGCTGAAATGGCACCCGGCAACGAGGCCTAAACGATAGTGAATCGATGCAATAAATCCCCAAGGAGACAGGTAGATCTTCCCATATCTCCCCACCTTAATTACGGACAGAGAATAAAAGAGGGCAAAGAGATCAATGACAGAACCCCAAGTCGAGAATTTACCATCTCGCATCTTATCCCCATCAGATGAAACCATAAATGCTGATCAGAATCGTCCTTATGTCAATCAGATCTCAGCAATTCAACCTCAAACATTCACCAAAAAAGCTAAAAAAACAAAACCACACAACAAAAACAGCAAAAAGATGCATTTTTTCTTCTAAAAAACAATCATCTGCATCACCACTCTAAGCTGGCAGCAACAAAACACTACCTTGCTTCAAAATCCATCAAGGACACCTCGATCCAACCCCAAGAACCAAAAAAAATCACAAAAAAAGAAAAAAAAAATCCACCAACGGAAGTCTAGAACCAAAAGTAAAGAAAACAAAACCACAGAGAGATGCGAAGTACCTCCGACCACTCGAGAAGCCGCCGGTGAGGGAGAGAAAGAGAGAGGCGTCTAGTGATCACAGTGGAGGAGTAGAAGAAGCCATTGGGGAGGAGAGGAGGCGACGAACGGCAGCATCGGGACTCGCTAATTGCTTGCGCTTTTCCTATAAAGAAGAGAAGAAAACGGTAATTAGGACAAATAATACACTAGTAATAACAATAATACTGTGAATTAAAATAGGGAAAATTTTTCCTCCCTCCAGCTCTTTTGCTCTCCGGCTACGAATTAAAGCGGCTAATAATTAATTAATATTTCCAAAGCGGGATTTGTCCTTACTACTACACTGTTGCCGTGGGGCGAAATTACACGAATCTCCTCTCTCTCTCTCTCTCTCTCAGTCTCCTCTGTCTACTTTTATAAAGTTTTCAGTGATAATTTGGTTGGCAGTGAATGACTGATTTGCCCCCCACGTGTATTGATCATGGTAGCTGACAAAATGAGATGACCGCTTGAATTGAAATATAATCTCAGAGGATTATATGTTTATAGATTTCCAACCTTTTTTCAGTTGTTATAAGAATGTGTTTAAAGATTTTAAAAGTGATATTAATCACAAGTTAAATAGTCTCTTTCATATTGTTTTTTTGTTTTGCTTCACACAAGCTAGCCCCTAGTTTCTTATCCTTTTTTAAATGTTATTTGGAGATCTGGCATATGGAGCATATCTTGATATATTTTAAGATATATATGCTAAATTACATTGTGATAGGTTATATTTGTAAAGAAAAATATATTTATTATTTTTTTTGTTTTTATAAGGATGTGTTTAAAAGTTTCCAATAAAGAGAAACATGAGTTGGACAATGTGAAGCTACCATTATATCCCATAAAGATCAAAATCAATGATGATTTTATGTTTCTAACTAAGCAGTTGCATGATATGCGCAACATATCTTCATTTATAATAAGATGTGTGTTTTTATAAGGATATGTTTAAAAATTTTCAATAGAAACATGAGTTGGACAATATGAAACTACCGTTATACCCCATAAAAATCAAAATCAATGATGATTTTATGTTTTTAACTAACAATTTGCATGATATGCTTAACATATCTTCATTTATAATAAGATGTGCGCATCTACATAAATCCTTGCCTAATCTTTTAGGCTATCCATAATGAATGTCATGTAATAAGGAATTGAAGGGATTCCTATTGCATCAATAAAATTATTTGAAATCTAACTTATAGGATAGATGTACATATGTTTGAAGTCCAACCTAGCATAAATTAGCTGTGTGAATTCTTAATCATCTGAGTATCAGTCAGCTGCCAAACATAAATCACATCGGATCACTTTTTTTTCTCCTGCAAGCACATTAAACTAAGATTGTGAATCTTCTCCAGGTCATGAAATAATTAAATGATTTACTTATAAAGTTATTCACAATACAAATAAACTAGGATATGTATGATGATTTTTTTGCATTACGGGTTCAAATTGATTATTGACTGAAGTTATAAAGTAAGTAAATAAATAGATCATCCATTATTTCAAGAACACAGAGAATTTGGCCCTAAGAATTTAGAGATCATTAGAATATAGCAGGTGGTAACTCTTTTCGCCTCTCAATAATGGTTTAACATTTATACCTCCTATTTTGCCACGATTAAGCCTCCATTATTGCAAATTTGCAATCATACCATATGTGCCAAACATGGTACCAAATTGAAGTTCTATGCTCTATGGCATAAGAGGATTAGTACAACCATAGATTGGTGTGATACATAGCCACATTGTGATGGTGCGGAACATGAATCTACAAATGAATTAACACAAACAATACATAGGCTCCATGGTCCTGATAGAAATCTAATAGATATTTATAAATGCAATATTTAAATTATATAATGGATTAATTCCCAGAAAGGTGCTTCGTTCTATATATTCTTGAAATTGACTATCTAGCTAACACGACACACCATGCAGTAGAGGCATGAGTTTTGGTCCCATCTTTTCCAATATCAATATTATCCCAAGTATAACTAATAATAATATTATGGACACAATCTTTCCAGCACATATTCAATAACCAACTTATGTGACTTTAGGTCTACTGGATTTTCTCTTTTTTTGCATATTCTCTTCATAGCAGGCATAATTTGTACAATAGAAAAACTTTCTGTATGTTGTACAACAAAAACCATTTGTGTGCTGATGGCTATGTCAAATACTCAGGTAAGGCCAAAGAATGTGATTCTTTTACTTTGATAAATTATAAACAACATGACAAACTTTGAGAGAAGGGACTATAGGATGTTGCTTAGTAAGCTAGCTTGAATCTTCTAGCCATTCAACAACCTTGTTAAACCATTTGAGAACCGTTTGATTGGCAATTTCCAAAATAAGCTAAGAAAACTTACTATAAAATGCATAATATTCTACCATAATGAGGATAGTTAGCTATTTTTTTCCTCTAAAAAACAAATTAGAACAATATTTTAATTTCTCTTGATAACCAAACATGACTCAATTTAATATTTCTTTGTGTCAATAAACTTTAATTATCATCACAAATTGATCGTGGCTAAATTTTCTACTCATTAAACACTTATTATAGATTAATCATTATGGTTGTCACAAGGCAAATTAGTAAGGAGAAATTAGCCACGCACAAGATGAAGTAAATATCTTGCCAACCTAAAAAACTTAAGATGGCATGAATTTGGTGGTCACACTTAAAGAGTTCGAATATTCCTCCTTCTAAGAGCTGAAAACTTTTTTAATTTTGAGCGAAACGTACCATTTTATGATCTTACATTTCATTAATGAATAAAATGAGCTATATGAGAGTGTAACAAGCACCCCATTAAACATCATTCCCAAGCAATTAGATTATAAATACATATCTTACGAATATCATGCTTTGCATGATCAACTACATATATCTTGCTCCTATATATAGATTTGATGTTGTACAGTTACGTCCAATCTGTATTTTCCATTTTTGATATATATTGTGTGGGATCTCACGAATAACACGTCTTGTACTATTAACTGCACATATCTTGCTCCTATATATAGATTTGATTATGTACAATTACATTCAATCTATATTTTCCACTCTTGATGCATATTGTGTAGGATTCGTTCCCTTTCTTTTGTATTGTATATAGTTGTTCATGCCACATAAATAAAATATAAAAAAAAAACTTTTTTTTCTTCAGTACCTCTCATTACCACTTTTATCAACATATGATGTACTATTCGTGCGTAAATCTATATTATCATTGTTCTTGACAGAAGTATATTATCATGGTGTGGACCAATTCCAATACCTTATGAAGAGATAACTCAATCAACCCGAAGCCATCTTAATTATCTCACTAAATTATCAATTATTTTCTAGAGAGATGACGAGGACAGATGTGTAATTTTCTCGGGGTGTCGGTCGCTATCCGCATCCGGATCACGGAAACAGTGCATGGCCAGCAGCGAGGTCACTGTCACATGACTTGCATGTGATGTGGGCGAAGATGTCTCGTAGACCGGGCACAGCTCCGTCAGGATTAAAAAAAAAAAAAGGTACTACCACCGAGCCCGGCTACGTTACCAAACGGGCTGTGTGACAAGAATATTGGTCTCGAAGCGTGGGACACTGATAACTCACCAGTAATAACCTTACACGTGGCATACGAGCTCTGAGGATAAGTTTGTGGGTAAAAATCTTGGGCCTTGTAGCACAAAATTTTACGAAAAAGGGCAGCTTTGGCGGGGGGCCATGCACAACTCCCGCCACCCGACAACGTCATTACGTGTTCGCGTATGCTCCACTCCATCCATTTCACCCATCCATGAACCGTAAGCAAAAAGAAAAAAAAAAAGGCATTGCTTTTCTTCTATTTAGTTCCTTTGCTTTGCATCCTGGTCAAACCTACTCTAGGAGGAAGGGGACCAATTCCCTCTTTAATTTGGCGCCTTATAGACAATGGACCACTTCGATCCAAAATCTTATTGAATTTTGAACATCTTCCAAAGGATAAAGGGTGTCAGTGCTTTCTTAACTATTTGAGTCTGCTTCCTAAATTTTTCATCATGGATTGCCTGTTAACCAAGTGCTACTTTTGTTACAAGCGCCAACCGTTTTGGATCTTCTTTTTAGTAACTTTCATTTATGTTGCAGTAAATGTGTCCTTGATCTAGGTAAAACTAGAGCCAAACTACTGATAGAATCCAATGGATCATAACTTCGAGTATAGGGTACTGAACTTGAATTCATGCCTGCTTGACCCACTTGCACCTTTGCCTTTCATGCACCATTTGGATTTTATTGCGACATAAATAATTCACATACTAACTTCAAAAAAAAAACAAAAGTAAAAAAAGGGAAGATTCCATTAACTAGATGAAATCAGGTAACAGAGTTGATAATACAGGAACAGAAGTACAAACAAAAATAAAGAGTTGCAGCATAGATTTAATTGGGTATGCTGCCCTGCTTTACATCCTGTGAGCCCCCTGGTCCACACATCTACTTTTAATACTGACAGTGGAAACTTCAACTGCAGATAAATGCAGTGAATGATTGCCTTTGCCGTGCATGTTTTGTCAACATCCAGATATTTAATGGGTAATTACGAAGCAAATATGCACGAGGCCATGCGCGAGATAAAAATTTGCCCCGTATTGCACTCAAGCAGTGTAAATAAAGCTTCCACCGCAAGGCCATACTTATGATACCACAAGCGTGCAATTACAATGTCAGCTACAACCCTATACCTCGTGCTACCATCTCATACATGTAGTCATATACTAATGATATCCGTTTCACATGGTTAAATACCGTTTTCTTTCGTCCCAACATTCCTATCTATCAAAGATTACTGTCTACTGTGAACTAGTTCTCCTACGCTTACATTCCCCAAAGGCAGCACTGCACCATGAGTCACAAATTTCATGGTACTACGAAATCAAGAAATCAAGACCCATGACAATGTTTTAAGTTCACCACACAATAAGCCCATCGTCGCACCATTAGAGATTTAGAGTAACTATTCAGCAATGCCTGCTTCCTCTGGTAGCTTTAGTGCAAACAGGCGGACACTTCTGTACACATTACGAAATACCGCTTGGTTCGTTGATCTCAGTATCCTCTCTTCTTCTAAGTAGATTTTTGTAGCTCCCTCTTATCAAGCTCCTCCTCATCGTATATCATTAGATAATGCTTTAAATTAATGACCCAGTTGCTCATCATTGGATACCAACCTTCTGAATTGCTTGAAACCCAAATAACTGATTGTTACATGGGACCCAGATATGCAGACTTCGAGTATCCTTGGTAGGTGCGCTTCCTTAATCAATTTCCTGGAGTTATTGCCATAAATAATTTCAGAAAATCCAGTATTAGTTCAGCTATCATCCCTTTATCCCTGTTTGGTTTTGGAACTAGGCCATCCGTTAACAGGATGTCCATCAGAGTGGCCATCCATTTTGGCAAGAAGTCTCACGCGAACCTGGTTCTCTATAGCCACTGCCTCTCTGATGCTATCGTGAAGCTGTTTACACAGCTCATCAAGTGCAAGCATTGGGAATGGCTCTTCAATGAGTACACCAACCTGATCAGATTTCTATGTAAGTTAGCAGGCCAAAGTATAGCAATGATATGAGTCATATGACCGCTATTTTGCTTTACATATCGTCTAGTTCTGCAAATTGGTTGTAAAAAAAGAGGCATGTGTCTTGTTAGACAATATTTGATAGTGACCAGGCAAGCAATATCCCATGCATGAGTTCTACAAGGAAAAGTTGCACATAGAACTGCTGTCACAAAATTCTCTGAAACATTAAAAGAATCCAATTACTCGATAACTTATGTATTATTAAAAAAAATCACCAACTACTCAATAATGCAGAATAACTATTCTTGAAAGATTTATGAATATTTAAATGAGAATTGTTACTTGTCTTGTTGTGATGACTGTTGGCTGTTGTTGCTTCTTCAACTCTTACTGTCCATTAATAAATATTCAATGTAAGTATGTAACTGTTATTCATCTTGTTGTTACGACTGTTGGTTGTTGTTGCTTCTTCCCCTCTAGTTGTCTTCTATGCACTTGCTCATATAGATCAGTTCTCTCACAATTATTTTAATTCCTTCAGGTTATTTTATTTTCCCAAATTTTATTCCAAACATTTGGTGGAATTTCTGCATCTAATTTGCCAAGTGTGTGGAATTTAGGTGCATTGTATGCATGTTTATAAAGCATGTACCGTTTTATTAGGACCAGCTTCTCACTTCTTAGATGAAATGTCTTTACTGGTTTTTTCAATTAACTATACTGTCAATTTCTGTGATTCCATTGAAGAGAGGGAGAGAAGTCATGTTGCAGGCCATTGGTTTCTTTGACCGGGCATTTCTGTGAGTTGATCCTACACCCATTGCTGGGTATTTTCTGCCACATCTCATACCCATAGTACAGGGTGTTGACCACATAATCAAAGGCTTTAAAAGGTCTCAGAAGTGGAATGTTTTATCGCCAAACGAAATGAAGCAGTGGCTAGCATGCTAAGATAAACCACTTGGAAAAGGCATCGCCTTTCTTTCATTACCACAGTTCTGAGTCATCAAAATGCAGATCTATTAGCACACTCGAGAATCTCATGCGAGGAAATTAAATTGCAATTTGTTGAAAGAGTCATTTTTGTCAACTATACAATTTGCAAGAGTGACAAATATACTTTATATACAAGAAGAAGGCCACTTAGAATCAGTTTATCAAGATAGGGAAGGTTTAAGAATAAATGATTGGGCATTTGAATTGCTAAGCATTAACAATCTCTCATAAGGCACTTGGCGATAGGAAGGCTTGCAGGTTTACAATTGGAGTAGTCGAGCAATCAAGTATAATTGAGTCTCATTTATAGGGTTTTCTATCAAAAATAGCAGAGTTTAGAGAAGTTCAACAAACAAAAAGAAAAGGAAAAGGGAGTCCATAGGAGGCAGGAGCAATAGTGCACCAAGTCAAATATAAAGGAAATAATGTATTTTTTAGTAATAATCTTCAAATAAAAAGTGTAAAGAGGCAGAGATAAGCAGTAGAATGCATGAGAGAGTGATTCTACACTTATATTATCTTGGAAAACAGCATTTTAATTTCTAGCTAGAGCCAACCTAGAAAAATTTATCCACCCTATGAATAGCTGATGATGTTATTATTCTGTCAGAACTTAAATTATGAAACAAATGAGCTGTTTAAGTTAGAAGCAAAGATAAATGAAGGTTATCAAATATTAATATAATAGCTCATCCAAGCTTTATGGTCAATAATTTCTAATAATGATCGGAACTTCGGAAGTCAGACTTATTATAAGAAACAACTCAAGAGAAACATATTTGCTTACTTCTTCGATGCAGAATAGAGAGGCTGCACTGATAAAGGTAGCAGGAACAACAATCCAATTGCAGTCATCCCAAAGTATCACTGGAAGTGTAAGATGCCATAAGACTAGAAATCTCGAGGTTAAGCGAGTATATGATAGAGGGATTGGAGTACCCATTAGCTGTTCGCAGACACCAATCCCTTCATGGAAGCAAGAGATCTTCGACTCCTATATGAAAAGGCAAGATATCCACAATGAGTTAATACCACCACCTGGCTTGGGGAAGAAAGCGTAATAACTTGCATCTGTAGCATGCTGACGTTATTATTAGCAAAGCAAGCAATAAACAACAAGGTTCTCAATGATTTAGCAGAACAGTACCAGAGAGCTTAGCAAACTCAACCAAGAAAATGACAAAAGAAACAAATATAAGGAACAGTTGGCATTTAACATACAGATAAAATGTCCTTTCTCTACATAATGCATATTTTGATAATTAAAATAACTATAAATTAGTAAAAAAGAAATTCCATCATAAATAGATTGAATTAAATTACTTTATAAGAGAGCTTCAATATAGCTGTCTGTTCAATAGCAGCAACAGCAGAATGTAATAAAAAATTGGAGCCAAGCCAGAATAGAAACTTTCTCTTAATATTGCAGGTCGGCATATTAATAGTACTCGTAGTGATCACCAACACAAGTTTTTCAAGAGAAGCTTTGTCCTCTATGTTGTGCAAGTACTCATAGCGTTCACCAACACAAGTTTTTTCACACCTGAAGTTCTTGAGGCCAATTATTGACATTCAGAGAAAACCTTGATATGAAGTGATCATGTATACCTCAACTTTCTCACCAAGGATAGACTGAAATTACAAAGAATAAAAGTTAACTAGATGGAAGGATCTGCATTCCTTTTACAAATAAGACTTCAATCACCTTTTCTTTTATCTTCAAACTTTGATTTTAGTTATTTAAGTTCTGCATACAGTTGTAATTGTACAGGCACCTTTGCTAACCTTGAGGATTGCAGAGTTCCCAGGTCACTAGTAATGGGATTATAGACAGAGGGCATAATGTGAAGCACCCTCATCAACCATTGACACCGTCAATGGTGACATATCCTCAGCCCCACAAGGTGACCAAGTTCCATAAATACATTAAAATTCCAAGAGCTTCACTTTTTTTCAATGAAAATTAACATGGATAAGAAACTTGAAGATGTAGCACAATGTTTCACCAGCCCATTCATGTCTCATACCTCCAAATGGCCCTTGCTACTTGATCAGAAAATAATTGATTGAAATATTCCTTAAACATTCTGAAAGAATGGATAGAAGGAACTATAGATTCAATGATAAAAGAATGTTACTCCTAAAATGTAGTGCAGGAGACCAACGCAGGAAACTGAGAAGAACAACAACAAGATAGGTGTTGGGTATGCCCTATCCAGCAAAGAAATATAACCAACAAAGGACAACACCAAGTCTCACTGCAGGGTTTCCAAGTATGCAGAAGGAGTTTGATAGGATGGCTTGAAAAGAACTATCTCATGGATTGCTAAAAATCGGCCACATTTAGTATGTCATTTTATCTCATGCCATGAGTTACCATGCCAGGTTTGCTTGCACAGCAGATTGATCCCCGAAGTAAAATTGGAGTTGATGGTGCAAGCAGTGACATTTGTTGATAATTGGAAATTGTTTGGCATTGGTAGCTCAAGCCCTTGCATTTATCCAGCTTATGCAGTGGAACTATAAGACAGGTTTGCATCTAATTTGAAAGAATTTTTAAGCCCAGATAAATGCTGTTTCCTATGAGATTACAAAGTTTTTCTTTCTTGCATTGATTCTAGAGAAAGGACTCAGAAATAAAAGGAATAAGAAAAAAAAATGAAAGTCATCCATGACAAAAACCATACCATGTTTACATGGAGGCATTAGAAACTTCTATAGTCTTGACTTTTTCTTTGGAGGGTTCCCTTACATTTTGAATTCTGCATGGAATGACTAGACGGTTTAAACTCCAAATTGACTCCTGTTATTGACCGTGTTTTTTGAAAGATCAAGCCAATCATGATTAGGGAACCAAAACTTCACTAAAAATTTTTCAGAAGCTACTGATGGAATTCTTAGATGAGGACATAAACTGGCCCATCCAGCAAGAAAGTCAACAACATAAGAGAAAAATATGCCAATGACCAAAAATATTATGTTGCAACTAACTCTTATAGCGAGAAACTTTGTATGCATGGACTGTGAGGCATCTGGGTATCTCAAAATATGTTGGGAACTCGGTGTTGATTATGTCAGGTGGACTTCATCTTCATCCACAATTTATCTTCATCCTAAGCACAACAGTGACTAAAAGGTAGTTAATGCCTTCAGGAAGACAACTATAAGTAAACGTTTGCCATTGCAAAAGTGAATGACACAGCAAAAGTCAGACATCACACGCATTCCAAAAAAATAAATAAACTTGGTGTTAGGTCATGCTGAACCTTGATGAGAGAGAAAATTACCTCAAACAAGAACCGAGATGAGAGAACACATTTTCATAAATAAAACTTATCCCACAACGGTGAGAGAATCAGACACTTGGCTGCTCCTTTTTTTTCTTACGGATCAAAAACCAAAGAATCAAAGACATCTAGCAAAATGTTGAAACCCGCAAAACCAAGAAACTATGAGAGAACTGGTAGCATAACAATTACCAATCCGATATTCCTAAAAAATTGATTCTCTTGTCTTTGAATTTTAAGAATTCACTTAGTCCAATATATATTAGAGTATTTAAAGTCAGTAAAGACCATGGTTTACATTAACATAAATCTCAAGTTGATGCAACTAGATTTAAGAATTGATTTAATTATTTTCATTGCAGTACATTCCTCCTTTTCTTACCTTTTTCTTGCTCAGGATCTCAAGATGATTCTTTTATCTAACTTCCTTTTATTATTTCTTTTTTTATAAATCAGTCGATGTGATCTGCTTGTCTTATGGATTACTTTGCTTTCAGCATAGTATGAACAATGTGGCCTGACATACTTACGGTTGGTATGGATATCATTCTTCTATATGTCCAAAAGAAACGAAAAAAGTTCATATGGAAGTAATTAGAGTATACTACAGTGACAAATAAAACTAAAGTGATGTTTGTGCACTAATTAACCACAACTTATCGATGAAATGCATAAAGGAGTTACAGACTTTCTTCAGCTAAACATAAACCATTTTCTTCCTATTCCGCTTCACAGAGAGTAATTAGCTCCAAAAGAAATTACCGAGATGTTTTGCTTTGGTTCTTCTAAATGTAAAATTTGAAGGCTCTGTGAAATAAATTCAATGATGCAGCGAGGACGATGCCTCGATCTCACAACTATAGATAGATCGTCCTCTTCAAGCAAATTCTGCAGATCTGATCTGATGTCTGAACCATTAATAACATGACACTGCAGTGCAGAGCTTTAGTTATCAGATTGATATTAATTCCAGTTACTAGTCTGATAAAAAGTATTTTTATTAGAAATTGGTATAACTAGGAATGGAAATATCAGAGGTAGAGCATACTCAAGAAAATGTATAAAGTACTAGAGCATACATAACAAGAACAGAAAAGAAGCCAGGTGTAATAACGAGAAACCAGAATCAGTCTACATGACAAAACCTTCGACAACTAAAGAGATACCAATTGATTTATCAGAAAAGGCAACAGAACACGTATAGCAAGCATGGATTTTGTCGTGTCCACATTCCAAACTAAAGGAGTAATAAATGAGCATGTATTCTTCATTGTTTCCACAGGAAACTCTAAGAGGAACCATTGGAGTGAATGCAATATAACAACATCAGGCAAGCACCTCGAGATATACATGCATTTAAAAGTGGCTCATGTCTGACATATAAAAAGGATGCAACACAAGAAGGTGGAATATGTGTACAGATTGAACTGAAACTCATTCAAAGAATGTAAAGTCACACACAGCCAGCTCAGTAATCATGCATGCATTAAAACATGTATCCAGAGCTATAGGCTACTACCATCTACAAACCCTCCCCCCAACCTACTAAGAGAGAGAGAGGGGGGAGGGGGGATAAACTCTACAAGAATTTGCAGTAAAAGCTTACCACAAACCACATCAAGCACAAAGGCAACCACTAAATAGCAGTTTAGGTCTAAAACAACTGTTTAGGTCATTACTGCTTGAATCTCTGTCATCTATTTATCTCCCATACACATACAAGTATCGAAAATCATGATGCTTATGCACCAAAAATTTACCTACCAATAATTAAAGTTTTACTACAAACCTAAATTAATAAAGTTTCATAAAAAATGGAATCTTGTTGCTTACACAAATCAATAACATTTAGATAGCAGTCCTCTACAGATAGCAGAAGTGTTATGATCTTGTTCTGCCGTACCGGTCCGTACCGGCCGGTACCGGATCAGCATGAAATCCGGTACCGGTAGTTTATTATTGAAAAACCGGTACGGGACCGGTTCGGACCGGT
>JAOXJJ010000495.1:69807-161737 GCA_025769935.1 Phoenix roebelenii
TCCTGTATAAGTACCCAAGATCTACCCAGCGAATAACCGATGTGGGACTAAACACACGCCCGCACGGGTCCTCACAATATCATAATGGCGCTCATCATTTGATAACCATCAATTTTTTTTTATGAAGACCATTGTATGCTGCACAACATTCTATGGTAAGACCCAACCTACCTGGTTATTAATAGTGATGGACACTTAATTTGGAAAATAAATTTTTTTCCAAATTTATAATAAATCTCTTCTATTCATTTACTGCATACAAAGAAGTCTCACTCGAACTAATATAACTTGACCGATTTATATTTATGCTGATATTTTTTTTCCTTTTGGGTTTAGAAGTTTGTACTCAAATAAGGTCTAATTTAACTAGTAAAACTTAACCAGCGCAACTCAATTTAATATGATCGGATTGAATTTGTATTTAGATTTAAAATTTTGGGCTGAGATTGGATTCATGTTTAGTTACTTAAGTTGATGAATGGGTCAAATCAAACCAGGTTAAGTATTTTGTTGATTGGATTGCACTAGTTGGTCTTGACTAGGGATGTAATTGAGCCGAGCTTAATCAAGCTTGGATTTGATCGAGCATGGTTTGAAATTATTTTATAGCTAAAACTCCAAATCAAGCTTGATTTGTTGACAATTATTTTCGAGCTCACTCTAAGCTCAATTTTGAGTTGAGCCAAAAAAAAGAACATTTGATCGACTTGTAATCCTAAATCAAGCTGAAATAAACCCAATATCAAATGAAGTTTTAGTTGAAACTTGAATGAGAGCTTAATTCTTGATCTCAAGCATGGTTTATGATTTGGTTGATTTAAATTAACATTTAATTAATCCAAGAAATAAAAAACTTTAATTCGATGTTCCATGTTATATAAAATATGACATTTTAAATGTCCTTATATAATAATTTCATGTCTTAGTCTCCACAATTTTAAAATAAGTACTTTGTTTTATGACAACGAAGCAATAATGTTATCTTATTATGTTATTCATTATATTTTTGTTGTAATGATTAATGGCTGCCACAATTGCCATTGTCTTATTTTATAAAAATCTTTCGCGGTGTATGCAGGTGTTTTATTTCCATGTTCCAACTTTATTATTTTATGATGCTTATATCGTATTTTTTTATTTTTTCTAGATTAAGAGAGGCTAATTCTTACTTGCTGCCCTACACTCGCTCCATCCTCTCTAAGCTGAAGCTCGGACTCGTGGGCTGAGCAAGTCCTGCTCACATAAGCAGGCATTTCATAATGGAAGTTGAAGTTGGGGTATTATCGGCCATAATCGAATCCCGACTTCT
Organism: Phoenix roebelenii; assembly: GCA_025769935.1. NCBI lineage: Eukaryota > Viridiplantae > Streptophyta > Magnoliopsida > Arecales > Arecaceae > Phoenix > Phoenix roebelenii. The sequence continues at coordinate 71,117 of JAOXJJ010000495.1, forward strand.
TAATGCTGCTCCCTCGCTTGACTCTCTATTTGATGTCGAGCTCTTCCACATCCCGGTCGCTGTTTTTTATTGTTAAAAAAAAAGAATTAAACATATTTTCTATTTTTACAAATATGAAAAAATAGAAAAAATATATATATTTTTTGATTTTTGTTAAAAGATTAGCAGCGATGCCAAACATAATCTCAGTATTATATTTTTAATTCTTATTTTATAATAAGTTATATGAATCAATGATTTAAATTTTATATTATTTAATTAAATCTTATACATCTCAAAATATGGTCCCACTTCTATCATTTGCAATCATAAGCATCTATGTATCATAAATAGCCCATGATAATAGATTCTTCATGTATAATGTACTAAATCATATGATGAAGCTCAATAATCATGGGTTATTGCACTCTATATAAATAGTCACAATTGTAAGATGAAACCTCTCTAATTCAGCCTGAGATCGAAATCACCTAGCACATCTGCCCAAATGGTTTAAAAATGGTACTTATAAGTTAAAATGCAATTTATATAGTAATATTTATTTTGAATTTTAGACACCGTAATCATTTATCTTTTTTTCATATATATCATGACAACATCCATGCTTTAAGTCCAGTTTGTTAGTAGAGCTTTCAAAACTTTTAAAAATAAAGTTTTTGAAAAGTAGGATTTTTGAAAGTCAAATTTTTCGAAGTAAAATGAAATTTTAATGTGTGTTTGGCAACCAAATTATTAAATTGTTTTTGATATAACAATAGGACAATAAAAAACATTACATACAAATTATTACATATTAAATTTTATTATATAATATAATATTATTATAATATAATATACTGTAATATATTTTTATAATATAGTTTAATATAATATTGTATACTATATAATAAAATATATTATAATAATATTATATAATTATTATAATATAAGATAGTATAATATAATAATATAATATAGTGGTATAAAGGAAAGTTCAATGACCCTTACATTTTGGTCAAACCGCTCACGGGCAGGCAGATTCACAAATTGTTCCGACATGCAAAGCTGAGACAAAAACACGAAGCCTCGTTAGAATAAAAAATAAGTAAAAGATTATCAGATGAAGAAAATTCTAAAAATCTGATCCACTCACCGCAAACTCCAGCCTCTCCCATCCCGCCGGCCGCAACGGTTTTCTCGCCAGATCCGAATTACAGCAACTTTTCGGTTTTTTCACTCGAAAACCCAAATTCCTATTTCCGAAATATATAAAAAAACGCAAGAATTTGATTCCGAAAGGGGAAAGAATCTGGTTCCGATGCAATGCGGACCGTTACACTATATAAAGCCGCCAGCTTCGACCGATTTATTCGTCTCACGGCTGCAGTCGGTATCATTTTCTCCCCCTTTTCTCTCGTCCTCCTTGCTCCTGTTCGGCGGCAGAAGACGGAGAAGGCTATCAAGGCTAAAGAAAAGAGGCGCAATCATTAGGGCAATGCCTTCTTCTTCTCCTTCTTCCCCTACTCCCCCGCCCTCCGAAGCGAAGAACAACGCCCTCGGTACCTTCAAACTCAGCGAGTCAACCTTCTTGGCCTCTCTGATGCCGAAGAAGGAGATCGGAGCCGATCGCTTCATCGAGTCCCATCCCGACTACGATGGAAGAGGCGTCCTAATTGCGATCTTTGGTAATATGTCTGGATTTTTTTCTCCATTTTTGATCTTTTAGGGTTCTGGTTGTGCTTGATTTGACTGGGAACTGAGAAAAGATAGGTTTTTCGACGAAATCTTGGAAGATTTGGTCCGATTAAATTGAAAAGATTGTGTTTATATCTTTTAGGGTAACTTTGCCAGGTAAAGCTGTATTATTGTTTGCTTCTGATTCTTTTTCGTTGAATGCCATGTTCTTTGTCTTTTTTTTTTTTCTTTTTCTTTTTTTTTGAATGGAATGTCATGTTCTTTGTCACCTGTAGAAGCTAAGCTTATACATGTCTAGCATGTAGAGGTTGGCATTGTATGATCCATGTACTTAGACTTCTTTCGTTCAGTGTCAGTTGATGAGTTTACAAGAAAAGATTGGTTTTGTTGAAATATTGGAACACTAGAGCGAAAGTTGCTTTTTTATTTTTTATTTGGGTGAAATATTGGAAGATTTGGTCTCTTAAAGGTGAAATGATTGAGCCTTTATCAGAACCGTTATGACTGGTGTCAGTAGACCCAATCTTTTAGTGTTACTTTACCAAATAAAGCAGTATTATGGTCTGCTTCTGCCTCCTTTTCGTTCGGTGTCATGTTGTTTGCGACTTGTAGGAGCTTACATATATGTCCAACATGTTCCTCTGACTCCATTTTTCCAGTTTCAGTTGGTTAGCTTGGTTTGATTTGGGAATGAGAAAAGATTGGTTTTTGTTGAAATATAGAAACATTAGATTAGATTACGGCGGAAAGATTGCAACTTCTTTATATTTTGGAAATACTGTTTACATATTAAAAAGGAAATATACAAATCGTAATTTAGCGGGGTCATAAACCTAATCTTTTAGTGCTATTTTACTAGTTAAATCTGCATGGTTGTTCGTATTTGATCTTTTCTTAACAAAAAAAAATATTCTTTTGCTTTATGTGGGATGATCCGACACATTCTTAATCCATTCATACATTATCACATTGTTTGCCACCTTTTGAAGATTATTTATATACTTGACACTTTAAACTTAGCCTATTACAATTTTTCTGAGGGTTTTTTTGAATTTGATTGCTGTGTACAGATTCTGGTGTGGATCCAGCTGCTGCTGGCTTACAGGCGACATCAGATGGCAAACCAAAAATTATTGACATCTTAGATTGGTAATTTGAGTATTACTTGCAAGTTAATGATCTCTTGGATGTTGTATAAATTTTCTGACTATCACTATGTCTGAAGTATCTGTAAACTTGTATTCTTGCCTTCTGCAGCACAGGGAGTGGTGACGTCGACACCTCCAAAGTGGTGAAGGCTGACATTGATGGTCGCATTGTAGGGGTATCAGGTTGGTATTGCTAGAAACTGTGCTTACAATGAATTGTGGGAGCAAATTTGTATGGGGAAATTAAATAGTCAATTACTGGAGAGGTCCTAGTAAAAGAATTCTTTTGCAGCAATGAGGTTACTTTGTGGGCCCGACCTGGAACAATATAACCTCAGGTCTCCGGCTGTTCATTTCTATTTGAGGCACAGCACTTAATCTGAGGAGGGTATTTTTCTTATATATCTTCTGCCATTCTCAACACGTGGGTGGACATTACTGATGAGTGTTTCTTGATCATCTTAAATACTGGGTCTAGGTAACTTATTATGAATGGTCGTTTTGTACTACTCGGATGGTTATACAGAATCACATTTCCACTCCTTTTAACTGTACCGCTTTTTTCTCCTCCTACCTTTTTTTTTCCTGATGCTGAAGACCAAATTCACTGGAGCACAATTAGTAACAATACCAAAGTTGTCTTTAAGAAAGCTAGTAAAGATGCTAGAAATGTCATCCATAGAACAAAAAAGTTATTATGGAATGGTTATGCATGGATTTAACTACTAAGGGAAGTTATGCAAGAGAAGCCATGCATGGAGACTTGGCAATAGCCACCAAGAAAGTTATGTATGGAGGTGGTTACCGAGGGAAATTGTGCTGGGGCTAGCTACCAAGGGAAGTTGTGCATGGGGATAGCTACCAGGTTCCCTTCATTAAAAAGTTAAAGGAGGCTATTAAAGGCTCTTCTACACCACAGTTCTGAATGGATTCAGCATCCACAAGGCGTCTTAGGTGCTTATATGTTTTTATCTTAGATTATATAATTTGATTATCAAATATTTTTGTAGTTTTTAATCTTTCAGTTAAAAGAGCGGTTCATAGTTTACACGTTTTTAATATTCTCTAATTGCTTGTATATGTAATCTTTTATTCTATTTGAGTGAATGCATCATTATTAAACTGTAGTTGCACTTTTCATGCAATCCACTTCTTACAAGGCAAATTCAAAGTCCTCTTCTCGGAGGAATAAAAAAGGACATACAGCCAATGGTCGTATTTGACCCAAACAATCCATTTTGGCATTCCAAGAGATATTTTCTGAGAACAATTTAAGATATTATATTTCTGTCGTCTGTATCTTCATAACTTTGATTTGTTGGGTTCCATGATCCATTCTCACCAGCACTTTTTCAACATTGTTGGAATCATGTTTCTATACATTGTCAGACTCCATGCTTGATGGGTATAAGCCATATTTTAGCCATGTCATGTTCTCATATTGGGATTGTGTTTGCTAAAGATTCTATTAATTATATCCAGGGAGGAAATTGGCTTTAAATCCATCATGGAAGAATCCTTCCCAGGAGTGGCATGTAGGCTGCAAATTGGTCTACGAACTTTTCACAGACACTCTCACAACTCGGTTAAAGGTACACCACCGTGTTTAATATCAGCCCTTCCATTCTATGAAAAGCTTGTGCATGTATGTATCTTATTACAAGGCATGGAATTTATTGATATTTTATGGCAGAAAGAAAGAAAGAAGAAGTGGGATGAGAAAAATCAGGAAGCAATTTCAGAGGCTCTAAGGCATCTGAATGAGTTTGACAAGGTTTTAATCAATTTCTCATTCCTTTTCCTTTCAAAATGAAGAATATGCAGCCAAAGCATTTATATTTTTGCAATGTAATATATTTGTAATGAGATGTAGCGACATATCTATGAAATGTGTGTTAGTACATGCTTCCATTTATTTCAACCCTTTAAGTTACAAATAGATTCAAGGGCCATCTCTATATAAAGGAAACGTACTGGGCGTCCTTCTTCCTTAAAATGCATTAAAACTGTTAAGTAATGCAATTATAAAAAAGGTTTCAATAATCAATTAGATGGGGGGAGGGGGGGGGGGGGGGGTGTTGGTTGGGTAGGGCTTGGCCATCATGTCTTGTTCTTGTGAGAATTGGGACGGGGGCGGGACCTTGAAACCCTCGGTCCCTTGCATGTGGGGCTTCCCTATCTCGTGGAAACACCGGCTGGGCTGATTTGCAGAGAAAACACATCCGCTACCGCTTTGCCCTCTTTCTCTCTCTCCTGGTCTGGTGCTCAGCTCTTGCTATTAGGTTTGTGAAAGCACATTCCCTTGGTTAAAGGGTCTGCTCTTGTTGCTGGTTCGGAAAAGCACATCCCTTAGCCTTCTTTTTTTTAATTTATTTTTAACAGGGCCTCTGCCTCTTTCAAAGTTGGACCGGGGCCCGCTGTCCCACCTAGCATATTTGATAGGATGATCATGGGAGAGGACAGGATGGAGTGGCTATGGGATGTTCCATTCCATGGGGAAACCAAGACTCCCCCATCCCCCGGAATCTAGAACTTCGATTATAGGAACTAATAAGTTGCATCTCAGCAAATTTCTTAATTATTACGATTCACTGGACCAATGAAGTCCGGCTGTTGGCAGTGATTAAAGTCACTGAACATTGGAAAGATGATGATTTCCATTCAATGTCTGCCTTTACCATGTCAGCTCAGCTACAGTGGCTGCATGCATCTTGGGAGGACAGACTTGTTCCTTTCACAGATTGGAGGAAAAAATATGGTTGCAGTTGTATGTAAGGAAAATGCATATTCAATTTTTTATTAAATTGTTCCATTCTCTTCTAAAAATTAACTTTGCTTTAAGATAATCATAAACTAAATATGAGATTTAAAATTTGAGAAGATAGCTAATGTGGGCACCTTTTAGCAATAGCAAATTTTAGAAGATTAATTCATCCGAGAGACTTTACGAAATTGTCAACTTGACGGGACTGAACATTGAGAAGATGATTGTTGTTCTGATGGGTGGCATTGTCTCCTTAAGTAATGAAGCGAAGTTTATGATTAACAGGATTCTGAACGTACTTTTGGATGAGTCTTGAAGACTCTAATGATACTTATTTAAATGTCCTCTGGTTCTTATTTGAATCTTCATAACTTCATGTGCTTTATTGGGACAAGCTTGTTTCTTTCAGTGACTTGAAGGAGGAAAAAATATGGTTGCAATTATGCACAAACCAGATGCAAATTTTCTTTTTGGATCAAGCTGTTCCTTCTCTGTTAATGATTATGTTCACTTGAAGCTAATCATAAGCTAAAAAATGATAAATACAAATTTGATATAAGTATGTGCCAGCATTTTATTTTTGGTTGGGAGATGAGCATATTAAAATATGAGAAAAGCACAACTATATGGATGCTAACACCTTTTAGAAATAGCACACAGCAGCAAATATGCTATGTTAATGTCTATGAAACTGTCAAAATTTTCAAAAAGTGGGAGCTGTATGCAGGTGACTGGGACAATGCATAGTGCATATGTGCTTGGTGTATTAGAAATACTAAAATGTTAAATAGAAAAGATAACCGAAGGAAAAACAATATGAAAATATTTAGAAAAATAAGAAAATAATAATTATTACAGTTTCACACTTTTTTGAAAGGCTCATTAGTATTCTGACATGTTAACCTAAAAATTTACAATATTCCCCAGAGTTTTATTGTTGCATTTCAAATATGTTAGTGCGGCGAAACCTATCAATTACAAATGAAGAGGATAGGGAAGGAGTAGAATACGTACTGACCAGCATAGGGCTCAGAATGCATACACAGGCTGCTTGAGCATATGTGAGCAACTTGTGGCCAATAATGTGGTTTTCCCATGATGCTGTGAAGTCACGATATGCAACGAAGCTAAGCATATTTTAAGACAGTGACTAATGCAAGTTTTAGTTAAAATATTATTCTAGGGCTATGCAAAACTTTTAGTAATCATGATATAAACACCAGTTACAACTTTTGATGAAGTTGCTCTGGTACATGTATCTTAACTTTTTTAGATCTATCTGTGATATATGTTCCAGGGGAATGTGTAAGAATGTAACCTGCATATGGCTGGGATTGCATCCGTAATTCATAATAACATCCTTAAACTTGTTTGGCTCAATTTGCCAAAAATACTTCAGGGTAATGTGCAACAATTCTGCATATGTCAGGTTTCCGTTGGTCTCATGCTATTTGTTTTGATATCTTTTTCATTTACAGACTTTCCAGTTTTCATAGGAACGCGCAGTCAATTTGATAGCTGAAAATTGGCTGCATTTCTATATCATGCACATGTTCTGACATATTTCATGACATTTAATTTGCCTATGCTTCAACTTCTCTGGATAAATAAGCTCGTTTGGTCAATGTCTATTTGCAGAAATATGGTAAAACAGAAGATTTGAAGCAAAAAAGGGCTCGTGAAGACCTTCAAGATAGGCTTGATTTCCTAAGGAAACAAACTGAAGTAAGAGAACATATCTTTATATGTCAACAATGTTTTTCTTACTAGTTGCTACCTTCTAGGAAAGATTCTTATTTTTATCCATTTTAGAGCTATGATGACAGGGGCCCTATAATTGATATTGTTGTTTGGCACGATGGCGAGGTTTGGAGGGTTGCTGTTGACACACAGAGTCTCGAGGATAGCTCAGAGCATGGAAAACTGGCTGATTTTGTTCCTTTGACAAACTACAGGTGTGCATCGATAACGTTTTTCTAAAACCTATTCATAACCTTAAGCCGTGTTACTGATGTTTCCTGTTTCAGCAACAAGAATAGTACTTTCTTTCCGTGTCATTGATCACATTACAATGTTCATGTAAATATTGCTACTGACGCTCATTTTTTATTTTGGGCGTGTGACCTGGGTAATGAAGCTATCATGTTCTATGTTTTATTAGGTTGCGTTCTGTCATATTATGTTGGGAAACTTTGTTTAGTTCTAGTTTATAGTTCCAAATGTTTTGAGCTGTCTTGATCACTAGCAGCTGCAAGTCTGCAACTATGATGATCACATTCTTCATACATGAAAAAACATTTTTGTACATGAAAGCATGTCCAACCAATGTCTTGCTTCAAGATTTTGGGAATAGTTGTGTTTTGATTTTATTGTTCTTTGGTTCTGATTTGGCTAGTTTTCAATAATGTATTAGTCATAGATGCCCACGATATCTTGATTTAACCTGCTAGAAGTGGCCAAAGAAGCAAATGTGCACCTTAGCATCCTCAAATGCAATTGCTGTTCCTGTGGTCATTGCTCTTAAGTCCATTGTTGCACTTGAGCCCAGGATATCTCGATTTGCCAAGCAGATTCAACTGATCTTACGGAGTATCTGGGATCTTACCAATAATATTAGTGATCTCTTCTTTCTTTTGGTATCTCACTGTTTATTTGTGGTGCGAATCTATGTCACACATCATATGTTATTATAATATCTATTATTCATACCTGTGTTTCATGTACTCTAATGCACAGTTCTAGCTTGGTATGCCTGTGATGCCTACCATCATACCGTATGTAAATATCGAAGGTTTCTACCTTTTTTTTCGTCGTATTCTTATGCACCATTCTAGGTTGATGTTGACCTTCAATGCTGATGTACAACAGTAACCTCTCTTCATGCGAACCCTATCATGCTGCAAGATTCCAACTTATTCGAAGATGTGTAACTAACCTATCATGCCCTGAGATTCCCACTTTTTCGAAGTTGTGTTACCATCATGGATGATGAAATATCACTAATATTAAAACATATTTTAAGGAAATCATAAGATCAAACGTAGTAATAGCGAAAATTTTATCATTGTCCAAATTTTATAAAAATCCATATAGACATGTAAAACAACTCATCACAAAGGCAACTAAAGAGAACATTATATCAAAATGTCAATTTCAAAACATTGACTCTTGTTCTTTAAACAAGTCCATAGGGATCTTACTAATCACCGTGAAAAATTATATAATAAATAAAGTAACCTAGAAAGCTCCACAAGCAACTCCTACCATGACCAAAGGACTTAAGGGGTGCATAGGAAACAAATGACTCGAACACATGATCAAAATATTAAAAGAAGGAAATTCATTGAAATTACTTTTCATGGATTCCAAAAAAAGTGAAGTTTTAGTAATATTAAGTAGTTGGATAGTGTTCAAAGTTCAAACACAAGTTTAGAGAAGAATCCAAATAACTTACACAAAATCATAAGTTGAATCCTAATTCAAAATTAAATGACCAAAGATAATTTTTTATTGAAAACTCTTATATTTCACATAGTATTTTCTTACAAAGTCTCACTTATGCCTTGAGGCCACATAAATCCTCTTTGCAGACAAGGCGACATAAAATCCTGATCAGTAAATTGGATGAGGCCACATAATCCTCCCCAGTGAATCGTTAAGCCAAATGATGCCATATAAATCCTCCATGCTAATGCAGATGAGGCCACATAAGATCCTTAGATCCACATATACCACTTGGCAAAGGTTCGACATATCCCCATCCATAAATTTGAATGAGACCATATATACCAGCTAGCAAGAGGTTCGAAGAAATCCTCATTGATAATTTGAATTAGACTGGATATACCACCTGACTAGGAGTCCACATTTGTCTTTCACATTTGCTATTATTTCCAATTTATAAACATCGCCAATGCCTTACAAAACACTTAGAAAATGCTGCAATGAAATCAAATTGTTGCAGGAGCTTAAAAGCAGTTGATTTTCGAGCCATAACATTTATATACTCATTCCAAGATATCAATTCAAAATCTAGAGCTTCCGTATTAATACCAAAGCATAATTTCAAATTAACACAGCACCCAATTTCACAAGACAGAAAAGATCAAATGTCTTTCAACATATTGTAGGTTTCAAGTCACTAAACAAACTAAAACTAAACCTTATTAGACAATCCAATACCTCAAAAGAAGTCCTAAGTTTGAAACAACATTGTGGTTTAAAACCTTTTTATGTATTCAAACTGAATCAAAATTTGAAAGACAAGGGGACGAAACTGACTCCACTTCCTCATTCAGGCTGATATGAACTGAAAAAGAAAGAAGGCCATCCAACAGGTTTTGGCTTCCCCCTCACTGATTGATGGAGCCCAAGACTGCTTGACGACTTTCGGTGTGGGGTCAGCTTGAGCCAAGGTCGTCTCGTAACTCTGAGCTTTAAAAACTAGTTGAGGCTTTATAGTTCTTCAAACAACTATTAGGTTTAGAGTTGACTATTCAAAAGAATAAGTCCCTTCAAAAATACAAAGCTTAATTCAAGATATGGAAAGATGACTTGGAAAGAATACCATAAATATTGAGAATGAAGCTTTATGTTAGAAATCCAAAATAGTGTAGAAAAAACTAACCAAAATCTTAAATACAAATTCAAGGAGAAAGGTTTTCTGAAAAAGAAAATCATAAATTTTGGAAAAGATGGATAGTTTAGAACTCGAAACTAAGCATAAGTTGTCACAGTACTCAAAACACAGATAATATCCAAACTCAAAGACATGGAGAGAAGTTTACTTATGTAATGAAGAAAGTAAATACACATATCTTATCCAAGCTTCCCATCTTCTTCTTCTTCTCTTCTTCTTCTTCTTCTTTTTCTCCTTCCTCTTTTCTTCTCATCCCCCTTTCCTAGGTTAGCCACTCTTCTTTCCTCATCCCCTGCTTGCTCTCCTTGTCTCTATTAATAGGAAAGGTAGGTAAGCTCAGACAGGTGGGTCACTTTGTCAGTTCCACCCTAAGGTGGTTCTCTTAGGTCGGCTAGCAGTCTAAATGACTATTAGGTTAAGTTGGTTAGATCTAAGTCACTATTGTAATAACGAACAAACTAATAAATAGATAGATAATAGACTAATAATGTTCACTTCTTCCTTTTTACTCCCTTCTATTTCCATTTATTTAAGACATTACATGTAAACAACAAACTACTTAAAAATTCTAATTTCTTAAATAAAAAAGTTGATTTCCCAACTTTAGTTTAAAACCCTATTTTTTACACGGGTAAAAGTTTCAACTTTCAGATAGTAAGGTGTTTTTTAAAGCTTAAGAGGTTTCATAAATTTTATTGTATCTAAACAATGCTAAAACCCAAAAATCTGGTAAGAAGTATGCTGTCTGTAAAACATATTATCTAAAATGATGCTTGATTGCCAAGGTTTGTTGTATGAACGCCCACCCTCTTGTACTAGGTATACTGTACCATATTGATATGGTACTATATGGTATTGAGTATTGACTATTGAGGTTCGATTCGGTATACTTGTAGAATCGGGCAAGTATCCTGTACCACCTGGTTCCATGTTGTAGTGACATGTGCCGCTTAGTTTTGGACAGTATCATGACTAGGCATGAGAAAATACTGTATTGGTACAAGGTGCATACCTTAATGTACCAATTGTACTGGTAAGGTACCCATATGGTTGCTGGTACCAATATAGTGAACTTGTTGACGACACTTACTGCTTCCACAAAATTGGTCCTTTCAAGGGTTACATTCACATACACATGTATACATATGTTCACAAACATGTATGCATTTGTGTGTTTGTGTTTCTAGTTACAGGTGCACTTGTTGGAAGACTATTGTTCCTTTTCGAACCCTAAAAGACACTTTCTAGTTATAAATACTTGTATAAGCATGAGTTATGTGTGCAGGGTTGTTAGAAAACTATTTTGCCCAAGGTCCGCCGTACCGGATTCGGTAGGCGTACCGGTTGCCTACCGGACCGGTATGGTTCCGTTCGTACCGAAACCGGGCGGTACGCACCGGGAAGCTCTTCCTTGCCGGAGCCGGGGAAGAAGAAGAGAACCAGAGAGATCGCGGGGAAGAGAGGGAGGGAGACTACCTTCGGCCGCCATCGGAGAGCTGCGGAGGAGCGTCTGAGGCCGGTGGGGGGCGGGGGAACCCACGGGGGCGCGGCGGAGGCCGAGGTCGTGGCCGCGTCCACTATTTCGAAAGAAACCGATTTGCCGACTTCACTTAAAATCCCTAAATTAAAAACCGCGGCCGCGTCCTCTGTTTCTTTCGAAACAGTGGACGCGGCCGCGACCTCGGCCTCTGCAGCACCCTCGTGGGTCCCCCGTCCCCCGCCGGGCTCCGCCGCCCCCACCGGCCTCCGACGCCCCTCCACGGCTCTCTGATGGCGGCCGAAGGGGGTCTCCCTCCCTCTCTTCCCCGCGCTTTTTCTTTTTCTCTTCATCTTCTTCGTTTCCGGCACGGAACCGGCTTGTACTGGTTTCCACGGCTCCGGTGTACCGGTAGCTGGCCGAACTGGTTTGTACCGTCCCGTACTGGCCGGTACGGGCCGGTTTAGCATACCATGATTTTGCCTTTTCAAACACTAAGGAGTAAGGACACACCGGTACGGGCCGGTTTGGCATACCATGATTTTGCCTTTTCAAACACTAAGGAGTAAGGACACACTTTCAACTATTCATTATTTTGATTTTGATTCTGGAGTTTGGACAAAACATCAAAACCACGAAAGCAAAAGAAAGAGTTTTATAAAGGTAAAGATAACCAAAATTTATAAAACCTTTACCAGTGTTGCACAAATTATACCAATACCCATGATGTTTTTCATAAAATACCAAGAAACAAAAATTTTCCTTCAAGATCTAGAATATATAATTTGATGTATTGAGAACCATCTTGTGATATATTCTTCTATGCGATCTATTTTGTAGTTCCTTTCTCTTGCTGCAAATTATTCTCAAATTATTGATGAAAAATTTGGCTTTGTCAACATATTAGGTTCATCTGATAGGAGTTGCCATTTGTTTGGAAATTAATGTGCAGGATTGAGCGAAAATATGGCATATTTAGCAAATTGGATGCTTGCTCTTTTGTTACTAATGTTTATAATGAAGGAAATCTTGTAAGTATAGTAACAGATTGCTCACCACATGGTACCCATGTTGCCGGTATTGCAGCTGCTTTCCATCCTGAGGTATTACAGACAATGTGGTTATTTCTTTACTTTTTTCTAATGCAATATTATGTGTAATTTTCTAAATATAGGATTGTCATACAGGAACCATTGCTAAATGGAGTTGCACCTGGAGCCCAGTTGATTTCTTGTAAGATAGGAGATACACGCTTAGGCTCAATGGAAACAGGAACAGGTTTGATAAGAGCATTAATAGCTGCAGTGGAGGTAACTGAAATCTTTGAAGTGTTCACTTTAACTTTTGCAGTTACAATGAGGATTGTTTGTGTTACTATGAAAATTAATTAACTATTTTTTCTGATGATGAATTGTTTAATAGATGATCTGGAACCCCCTCTTTTCTTTCTAGTAGAACCCCTTATCACCAAAATAAAACCTTTTGTTGGTCCTGGCAGAGTAGAGTATTGTTACAGTTACAGAAATGTTTAATTGGTACGGCAGTTTTTTTCCCCCCCAAAGGACTGGTTTCTGCAGTGGTGGCCACTGTCTATTGATAAGCATTTGCTCATGTGGGCCATAATTCACTCCATCATGTAGTAAACTTTTTACGCATGCCATAATAATAGGGGCACTAGGCAGATCTTGTACATACAATGATAACTCTGGTCTTTATATCAGGCATTGTTCTGATGTTGACTGAGATTGATCTCCATCAGATGGGAGATATACTTCAGCTGTGGTGCTTTTATAGGAAGCAAACCTCCAAGATGGGGAAGCTAAAAGGAAAGATTCACCGACAGAGATCTGTGTAAAAGCTGAATACAGGAAGCAGCCGGCAACATTTGCATGCTGACAGGACTTCAAATTCTGTTATGACAGGATTTGGACTTTGAAATCAGCAAACTACTACAATTGTTTTCTGATAATTTAGGGCTTATTTGATGATGTTGCTGTTTTTATGTTTTTGTTTCTGGACAGATTACTAAAATACCACATGGAGATTGCTGTTGAAGATATCATCTATGGAGAACTTTTGCCATTCTTTGTGTTTGTTTTCACATTTTTTTGAAAGTACACCTGCCCAATAGGCGGACCGGCCAGGTTTAGGCTGGGCTCAGTCCAAGATATAATAAAATTAGTCAGACTCGGGCCAGTCCGGCCCAGCCCGACCTTCGGGCCTACTTCCCAGGCTCGAGCCTGATACTTACTCGGGCTTCAAGCTACGGGCCCGGTCCGGCCTTCAAGCTACGGGCCCGGTCCGGCCTTCAGGCCTACTTCCCAGGCTCGAGCCCGGTACTTACTCGGGCTTCAACTTACGGGCCCGGTATTGGGCTTCCTTAATCTTTTTTTCAATTAAAAAAAAATGAAAAAGATCAAGGAATTCCAAGTGATTCTCGCTGCAGAATTTTGTCGAATAGCTTGTGAGTGTTTGTGTCCTTTCTTGGGCTCCACCATTACCAAAGTAATTGTGTCCTGCTCCACTAGCCTTGATGCGACCTGCTTAAATGCCCACCCAGCCACCAAAGGCAGCTTATAAGAACAAGACGATACACCTTGATTCGTGCTCATATTGAAAAGTTGAAGAAAAGAATCCCCATGTATTACTTATAAGTACCCACTTTGGGGCTCTTCTTGTAATCATACTTGAGATCCTTGAGTAGTGAAAATTTTACCATATGAATTATTCTTCTTTTGCCTTCTTTCTATTCTCTTTGTCCTCCCTTCTGGTGGATTCCTAGGATTTGGGAGCGATTATGTAAGAGCTGTATCATTGGAATGACTAGCCAGAGTGGTGTTTTTTAGCCTCGAAAGAGAGTGATCCATCCCTGCTCCTCTTCCATCTACGCTCCACCCTTGTTTAAGCCTATGGGCTTACGAGTCACTTTTGCCTTTAGGTTCTAATCTCTTGTATTGTACATGCTGGGTGGGGTTTTTGCCTTGCCACAATCGGTTGCATGACATGCCCTTTCGTCCGTCGACTTTTTAGTCCAAGTTCAACACCTCATCGGGGTTAGTTGGTATTAGATCATGGTTTCAAGATGCCGGCCCACCGCCGCAACATTGAAAAGCATGTTGAACGTGAGCAAGATTTGCGAGACATTGAATCGGATGAATTGCGTCATCGGCTTCAACAACTCCAACAAGAAAATTAGCAACTTCGACAACTTCAAGAACAATGTGAATTCTGACATCTTTAGGGTTCCAGTCACTACAACGAGCAGTCCAATAAAGAAGTCGAAGATTTTAATCTGTTCTACAACAGAAAAGCATCTTCATCGAGTGAAGAAGATGCTCGTTACCAACGCGAACGAAGACCACATTGCAACCATTGTGACTTTAAAGGATGCCTACAACCTGACGAGTTCATTGATTGGCTTTACATTGTTGAATGGGTTTTCGAGCTTAACGATGTTTCCGGCGATCTATGTGTGAAGCTAGTTTTCATCAAGCTTAAGAAGTATGCATCAATTTGGTGGAAAAATCTGAAGCGACAATGTGAGTATGAAGGATGTGGCAAGATTTGAACATGGGACAAGATGTGTCGTGAACTCACCTGTAAGTTCCTCCTAGAAGATTATTGTTGGAATAAATTACTTAAGCTTCACAATCTTCAGCAGCATGACATGACCGTAGAAGAATATAAAATGGAATTTGACCTACTCATGATGTGCGACATCAAGAAGCCTGAAGAGCAAACTATAGCACAACATCTTAGACGATTGAAGCCAGAAATAAGCAAGTTGTGCGTCTCCAACCCTCCTGAACGATGTGATATAATTGGCAACAAAAGTCGAGAAGTAGCCACTAAGAACAATGAATTCACACTTTTCGAGGTATAGAGGCAGAGTGTCCAATCGAGAGAGTTTCGTGTTGAAAACATTGGCACCCTCCAAAGCTAACACCTTCCAACCATTGAAGGACAAGGCCATTCTTTGCAACTGCAGCTATTCCAACACTGTCGCCTTGCAAGTGTTTCAAGTCCCAAGGTTTTGGGCATATTGCAGCTTATTGTCCAAATAGAAAGCTTGTCTCTTTGGTGGAAGAAGAATTATGTGCTGAAGAGGAAGAAGATCAGCCAGTCAAGTAGGATGAGGAAGGCCCAAGCGAGGAAGAGTTAGTGCATCTTGATGAAGGTGAAGCTTTGGTGGTCCACCCTAGCTTGAATACAACCGTAGGAGCTGATGAAGAAGATTGGTTATGCCACAACATCTTCAACACTAAATCCACTTCACATGTCAAGATGGAGGAATCCAGCCAAATTTTAACATCCTAGGTACCTTATGCATGTGAGTATTTACTTTCAGCATCAGAGTCATCAAATGTTGCCGATCATGGTCTAGATTTTGGGTTGGTAGTGTTGGGTACATTAGACAATGAGCACTACTTACATCTTGCTAAAAAACAATATCAGGGTGTTGTGTCTCCTAGGCATTCAATCAGCAATCCAGTTATCGGACTAATGCCACATCATAATGGAGGTGAAATTGATCAGAATCCTTATGAAGAATTTGAAGACAGATGCAAGGAGGTCTACTGTATTGAGATGAATGAGAAACGGAAGTGAAAATTCAAAACCTTTCTTGATTAAAGGTAACAAAAATCTGGTACAGCTAAGTATAGATTCTTTCAAGCATGAATGTGAATGAGAAACAGAAGTGAAAATTCAAATCCTTTCTTGATTAAAGACAACACAAATTTGTTACAGCTAAGTATAGATTCTTTCAAGCATGAATATGTTGATGCACTCTCCATGACCTTCGTAAAACTGCAGCCAGTAGATGAATTGGGCTACCCTGGAAGAACCTACAAGTTCTTCAATGGATCCACCTTGTATCCATTTGGCAACGATCTGAGCTATACAAATTTTTCCTACAAAGTGGTTTAACTTAGAAGTCTATAGAGAAGAAGTTGGCTTTCAATCAAAATTGCCTATCAACTCCCTATAAATAGTCCGCATATGTTCTGCCATGTTCTGTTGTTTTGGTTGAAGATTTGAATTGTAATAGAAACAATTGGAGTGAAGGGACCCATAAAGAGCAAAAGCTTGGATCCAATCTTAGACCTCTTGTAGTCTTCTTCAAGATGGCTGCTAGAGTTTGATAAAATGCAGAAAAAGATAATTGAGCTTGGCATGTATGCAATGTTTCCTTAGTCCAAAGAACTTTCTTTTTCCTGCTCTTTAAAGGTGATCCAACAGATTCTATCTACATGGGAGTGGAACTCAGGAGGTTATCCTTTCTAAAGAATGCCTACTGTAGGTGGAAGTGAAAATACTACTCTCTCATCGTGTACAAAGAAGCTCAGCAGGAAGCACAAGGACTTTTACACAAAAATGCTGGCCTAGTTCGAGTCAAGATTAAAAATTATTTGGATGTTCGGCAGCTTCGTTATACCTACAAGCTGAATGTGGATTGTGAAAAGACCTATTTGCTTTGGATAATCAATGCTGCAATCAATAATCAGCTTTTCTTCAAGGTAGCTGGGTACTCCTTCACCATCGTCAAGATGGAAGCTAGCTACAACTACAGCTTTTATTCTACATCCGAGTACTTGTAGTTTATTGATAACCCAAACTTCTTTGTTGATGATGTGTTTGCAACTTTTAATGTGGTTGACCTATCACCTTTCTACGAAGACTAGGAAGCCTAAGAAGACTTAGACTTGATGGTGAGTCTTCTCCAACTAGGGAAGTATGATGTCGAGCGCTTTTGACACACGTGATGCCACATGGGTTGCAGGTCTCATATTTATGGGTCTCGGAATCCAACATGAGTTTTGTCTCGTTAGGAAAGTTTGATGTTAGTTAATTTTAGGAAGTTTGATTTTTGTGAACTTTTGAGAACTTTTGATGTTATGAGGGAAGTTTGCAATTAGAATTCTTTGAGTTAGAATAGGACTTGGAATCTCACATTGGAAAGTAGAAAGAAAGAGTCCCCGACTCTCCATGTATTACTTATAAATAACCCCATTGGGGCTTCTCTTATAATCATACTTGAGATCCTTGATAGTGAAAATTCTATTGTAGGAATTATTCTTTTCTTGCCTTCTCTTTATACTCTCTCTCCTCCCTTTTGGTGGATTTCTAGGATTTTCAAGTGAGCATGTGAGAGTTGTATCCGTGGAATGGTCGACCAAGGAGGTGTTTTGTAGCTTTGGAAGAGAATGTCCCACCCCTGCTCTTCCATCTACCCTCCACTACTATTAGAGCCTATTGGCTTGTGAGTCACTACAACCTTAAGGTTCTAATCTTTTGTATCGTTCATGCTATAATGGGGATTCCGCTTTCATGCCATAGTGGGATTTATACCTTGCTACAATCGATTGTGACGGCATACCCTTTCATCCTTTGAATTTTTAGATCAAGTTCAACACCTCCTCCGCGTTAGTCATCTTCATCTCCCATATGTGCTTGGCTCGTGGAGGCCGATGACCAGGTCAGAGTCGCCAAGTGCAGTGATGTTGGGGGTCGTTTCGATGGCAGTGATAAAGTTGGTATGGATCAGAGTTTGCGGTATTGTAGTACCGATGTACAGGTGAAGATCGGTACCGGTTTGGTACCGGTTGGAACCGGTACCGAACCAGTCGAGATAAGAAAAAAAATGCGTCCGACGTGCGGACGCTCGCACGCGCCCGCATGCATCCGCGTTGCCATAGAGTGGCATTTAATGTGCGACATTAAGAGCCCATGCGGGGCAGCCCGCATGGGCTCGCTGCCCTGCGCGGGGCCGTGCAGGGAACCACGTGTGGGTAGGTTCCTTGCTTGTGGAACGCGAGCGGGCTCGTAGTTTTCCACTCGTGCTGGCTTCCCCACTCGCCCCCTTGAGTGGGCGTGCTACCCCGCGCGCAGTCGCTTTTTTTTTCCTTTATTTTTCCCCTCTTCTTCTTCCCGAACCCTCCTTCCCCTCTCTCTTCTCTTTCCCGGTTTTCCCCCGTTCTTCCGTGAGCAAGGAAGGAAGAGAGGTCCCGCCCACGAGCAAGGAAGAGAGGTCCTCCTTTCGGTACTTGCCTTTTCTTCTTCTATTCAGGTCTAGGCTCGTCTGAAAGTCTTCAGGCTTGAGCGGGCCTAGCAGGCCGTTTGGCTCGTGGTCAGGTTGATTTGAAAGCAATAAATCGTTGCTATCAAAAACTTTAAAGAATTTACAAACAATTATGAAACAGAGGGGTTTGATCATACAATCTAGATCATTTTTCTTGGGTTTTTGCAAACAAAAACAAAAAAACAAAAACAATACCAAATGTGCCCTAGTTGCAACATTATTCCTAGTAAGATCTTTTGTGAAAGAATGAAGTGCATAAAATTCAACTATCATTTTTGTTTGAGACACAACTATATATTAGATTAGAATTTTAGATGGACGATTTCATTCCTGAAGCTCTTTGTCCTACCTATCCAGATTATGTGCTCCAAACTGGGCAAGGAATTGTGCTAATTCATTATATTTAAATGCAATACAATTTCGAGAAATCATCTTTCATCTTTGGCCTCTGTGTTATTATTTTTTCACTATGTGGAGACATGTTATGAGCTCCAAAACCAAGGTTCCCAATACTAGTACTTGTACCGGTATTATGTTGGTATAGTATTGGTATAGATCAGTTTGGTGTATTGATACTCGGTATAGGGGTTTGATACTCCCCTTATATTGAGTATTGGTTTGCTATCAGTATAGTATGGTATTGCCTGAAATGGGTTAGGACTATGGTATATCGTACCGGTCCGAACCGGATAGTACAAGGGCGTATTATACTGTACCGGTTTGGTATCGATACTTGGTATGGGTGGCGTGCCAACACTTGTTTCGCCAAAAAATTTTTTGCACCGTACCGTAGCGACACTGTGTTAGTGTAGCACTGGTACGAGGTCTGATACCGAGATGGCAAACCTTGGTTAGGACACACTGGTATGACGAACTTTGCTCACTGGTCTGAGCATCAACATTTTTTAGATCTTGAATTAGATGCAGGGCTCTTGTTTTGCACATAAGGGGCTGCGTTGTTTTTCAAGTGTTTAAATTGGGAATCTTCCTACAGTTCAGCTAAGATTAGTTTGATTTGACATATTCTAAGAATTGAAGTAGTTTGTTCCGATCAAGGTCCGCTGGACCGACGTATCGGTGCGGTACTAGTGCCGAACCGGCCAACAGAGCAGACGCGTGCATGTGCGAACGCGAAAAAAAACTGCACACATCCGCCCGCTTCTGCAAAAAAAAAAAACAATGCATCCGCGTGTGTCCGTGTGCGGACGCGTTAAATGCCATAGTGGCATTAAATGGCCCACTAGGGCTGCTAGCCCGCGTGGGTGCGCTGCCCCAAGAGGGGAACTGCACGCGTGTGCGGGGAATCGCGTGCGGCCACGATTCTCTACTGGGGAACGGGCCGCGGCCGCGGTTCCCTGTGTGGGGAATCACATGCAGGCATGTTATGCTCGTGCGTGCGAGCGCGTCCGCGCGCGGGCGTGTTATGTTTGTATGTCCACGCTTGGGCGTGCTGCCCTGTGCGTGAGAAAGCTGCGCTTGCGCCGGTGCAAATCAACCCGATTCGTACCTGTACACAGCGGAAAATGTCCGGTTCCGACCCCTACAAGGCCAGAACTGTTTTGCACAGCTGAACCGTACTGATTGGGGCCGATATCGGTACGGTACGCGCTGAACCGGTCGGTTCGGATTGGTTCAACAGACCTTGCTTCTGATATATTTTGTGAATTTATCTCAAAAGAAACATGCTGGGTTTGTCAACTAGTACTATGATTTTGGAAGCCAAAAATAATTTACACTACTGCAAATATTAGTTAGAAATTTTTAAGTGACCAAGGATTATTTCTTACAGAGAACATATCAACGCTTTCGTTATAAAGCAAAGTTTTAAAACAATCATCAGCCTGTAATGATTACAGGTTGATATGGCAGATATCGCATTATAGTCCTGTATCGACATGCAGTTTGGCTGGCATGGCTGACAGGTCTGCCTTATCGGTTGGTACGGGTCGGTACCGGCCGGTACATACTGGTACTGGATCCTACCGATACGGTACAACTACGTATTTCGGTACCGAATTGTACCGATCGGTACCGGCGCGTACCGGTCCGAACCGACCAGTCCGTACCGACTCCAATTTTTTTTGGCTTTTAGCCCCATCAGTACGTACCGGTTCAGTTCGGTTTGGTTCGGTATCGTATCGGTACCGATGCCCACTGGTACGTTGGTACAGTCGGTACCGCGTACCTTGGCTGATACTGTATCAATATAGGTCGGTATGGGGTCCAGATGGGCCGGTAGCGGCAATATGTACAGGTTCCATACTGCAATATCTTAATCCTTGTTAGGAAGCTTGGTTACCATATAAAGACTCGACCAAAATCACCTTTGAAGTGAGTAATCAAGTAAGTTTCCCTTTGCAGCCTTTCCCCACCATGTACAGTTCTAAAATTCTTGCTCCACACAGAGGTTTTTGTGTGCATCTGTACTTGTATTGATAGTAAGAGCTATTCCTGTGCTTAGTGGCTTGCACTTCCATTAATAGGTGATCTATGGTAAACTAGTTTTCTTGGCAGCATTCTTGGCATGTATTGAACCAAAATATTGAATGTTGTGGCAATGTCAAGTGCAAAAGTGAGATGCAGTTGGATAGTCCATATCTTTTGATAGTTGACTTGGTTAACATCTTCATGTGGGAAATGAGCTATGTAATTAGTGAAAGTGAAACTGTGAAACAATGGAAATGCCTTGCGGTGTCAAGCTGCAGCTTCATTGCTAATAATGCCATTTATGAGGATAAAGAATATATCTTTAGTATGAGACGTTGATTTGGTTTTTAATTATCCCTATTTGTGACTTCTTTTCTTCCTAATTTATGCTTCTTTGTCTTCCCTTTCTGATTCTTTTTTTTTTAAATTTCTGACATTGGATTTAGAGATCTGAATCCCATAAAGGTTGAAGCCAAATTTAGAGATCTATAGAGGTTGTTTGCTGATTTTAATTGCTCGGTTGAGAGAAAATGTTTCAACTCAATGCAAATTTTTGCTCTTCTGTGAAAGCAACATGCTATGTAACTTTGTTAGTGATTATGTGGTCAGAATCAATTCTGCTATGAGGGTGCCATCTAGTGTAGTTGGTACAGTCATTGGGAATTGGTACAAACGTCCTGGGCTCGAGTTCTGCCCTCTTTTAATTTCTACCGGGTTTCCTTTAATCCTAGTTTTAATATAAAAAAAAATTAGTTCTGCTATATTTTGCTACTAAGGGGCTCTCATGGTGAAATGGATCTTTTGGTATGTGCAGTTTATAATAAGTTCCTGCTGAATTTTCCATTATCCTCCATGGCATAGATCCAAAGATGTAATTAGATATAGTTTTGCCTCTTGGATCACATTCATTCCAGAGAATCTATCTTAGTTTCTTTCTTTTTTTGCAATAAATTGACTGGGATGATATACAATTTTGATGAGTGCTACTTACAACCACTATAATTAGTTCCTTTCAAATGTTTCTATGTTATTATGTGCTTGTTAAAATCTTATCTTTTGTGGAAACTATCTTATTTGATACTTGCAGCACAAATGTGATCTAATCAACATGAGTTATGGCGAGCCTACATTGCTGCCTGATTATGGATGTTTTGTTGACCTTGTTAATGAGGTATTTTTCTTTCCTAATATGCAACCTTTACTTTGTTGATGATTTTTCACAAGTTTTTTAGTCTTTTATGTTTTAAATTTTGTGAAAGCTGTTCTGCTTATATGATCAATTGTAACTACAGGTTGTAGGCAAGCACCGTCTGATTTTTATTAGCAGTGCTGGAAACAATGGACCAGCATTAAGTACTGTGGGCGCACCTGGTGGTACTACTTCAAGCATAATAGGTGTTGGTGCCTATGTCTCCCCTGCCATGGCTGCCGGAGCTCATTGTGTGGTTGAGGCTCCGTCTGATGGGATGGAATATACATGGTAAACTCAAGTTTGACAATGTTTTTTGTTGCTATTAGAAAAATGTCATTCATTGTATTTGAGGGGATGGAATATACATGGTTAACTCAAGTTGACAATGTTTTTTGTTGCCATTAGAAAAATGTCATTCATTATATCTGTGAATCTCACTTCGGAATTTATCATGGTTATACACTTATACTATTTCTAGATTTTACATATTTGACAGTTATTCATTGCTATCAAGTTTTATGGGTATATTTACTTTTACCATTTCTTTTTATCGTACCTTCATTTGAAATTTGTTGGAACTCATATTCCAAAATTTTCACTTTAGGATATTCATCTAATAAAGTCAAGCTGCATTAAATTTTATTTATAAGTGCATGTTACATGGCACCAACTTCCATATTTATCATTGTTTGTAAATTATAGTTCATCCATTTGTTGATTCTTTTTAATTTACATGCATTGTTTTCTACAAGGTCTGCTGTGCCGGAACTGGGGTCCGAACCGGTTATCCGGTGGCATGGGTCGATACACCACCATACCAGCACAGTAAAGGAGATAGGGGAGAGGGTAAACAGAAGAGAGGAAAAGATAGAGAGAGAGAAAGGGGAGAGAGGGAGGGAGAGAGAAGGAGGTCGTCGGAGGGCCGGTGGAGGATGACGGCCCTTGCGGAGGAGGCAGAGGAGGGCTTCGTGGCAAGGTCCCCTGTTTCATTCGAAATAGGGGTCCGACCCCTTTTTTATTTTGCAACTTTTAAGTGAAGTCGGCAAAAGGGCCGTGGAGCCCTCCTCCGCCTCCTCCGTGCAGCTCGCTGGCCTCCGCCGGCCGGCCTCCATCTCACTCTCTCTTTCTTCCTCTTCCTCTCCCTCCCTCCCTCCCCTGCTCGCTCTTTCTTTTCATCTCTTTCCTTCTTCTCTCCCTCCGTTGATGGATTTTGTTTCCGTTGCCGGAACCGTCCCGATCTGCTGTCGATACGGCTTGGTATGCCCCGAACCGCCTGGTTCGGGACGGTTCCACTGACTATGGTTTTCTCTTTGGGTTGATCCTTCAGAAAATTTATATTGAATTGTAATACTTCTCATAACCTATTTCCTTAATATTTATATTGAAAATATAGTTTGTCCCATTGGTGGACCTTGGTATGTGCTTTTTGTACCAAGTATTAGCTCACTACCAGTATGGTATGATATGGCTGGTACAGGGCAATATCCATTGGTACAGCAAACCTTGGATCAAACAGCTTATTCTGCAATTTTCACTTTAAATCTTCTGTCACTTTCAAGTGTGCAATCGAATATATTCATTCTGCAATTTTTGCTTTTTAGTTCAGTAGCGTTGTTATTCTGCTGTATTGATCAATCAGATTTTTTATGTTCTTACTTGACCTACATCCTTCAACCAACTTTCCATCATGCATTTTAGGAACATAATAGATCTGATTGAATAATACAGCAGAATACACCACTCCTGAACTAAAAAAGCAAAAACTGCAGAATGAATATTTTCAATTGCGCCAACTGCCATATGCATCATTGTTTGCAAACGATAGTTTGTCAATTTGTTGATTCTGTTCTATTTACATGCACTGTTTTTCTGTTTAGATTGATCCTTCAGAAAATAAAGTTGAAATGTTTACTTCTCAAAACCTATTTCCTTAATATTTGTCTTGAAAATATAGTTTGTCCATTTGTGAACCTTGGTATGCGCATCTTGTCCCAAGTATTAGTTCGGTACTTGTATGGTATGGTGTGCCCAGTATAGGGCAGTATGCATTGTTGTGCCAAACCTTGAATTGAAGGGCTTATTCTGTAAGTTTGCACTTTAAATCTTCTGTCACATTCAAGTGCACAACTGAAACTATTCGTTCTGCAATTATCACTTTTTAGTTCAGTAGTGGTATTATTCTGCTGTATTGATCAATCAGATTTATTATGTTCTTAAAATGCATGTTGAAAAGTTGGTCGAAACATGTAGGCTAAGTAAGATAAGTAAATCTAATTACCTATCAATGTTGTTTAGAGATTTTTGTATGGAATCTTCTATTCTTGGTTTCTCAAAGACATGCAAACAACTGCACTGGCTATCTTATTTCTTATTTTCTTTTGGCTTTTGCTTGTTCTAACCTATAAATAACATTGTAATTTCTACTTGAAATTTTACAGGTCTAGCCGAGGCCCAACGGTTGATGGGGATCTCGGTGTCTGTATAAGTGCTCCTGGTGGAGCAGTGGCTCCTGTACCGACATGGACCCTGCAGCGACGCATGCTTATGAATGGGACTTCTATGGCATCTCCTTCTGCATGTGGGGGAGTTGCTCTACTTATTAGTGCTATGAAGGTGTGTCTCAGTTGTTTTGTTAATGAGATCTAGTTATTTCTGTGATTAGTGTTTAAAAAAAAGGTATGTGCATTAATCTCATCTTACAGGCTGAAGGAATTCCTGTAAGTCCATACACTGTCCGTAAGGCATTGGAGAACACAACAACCTGTATAGGTGATACACCTGAAGACAAACTAACTACGGGCCAGGGGCTTTTGCAAGTTGATAGGTTGGTTTAGCTATCTCTGCCCTGGTTCCTTCTTCCAGTACATGGCTGTGGCCTGTGAGTTCGAACCTAGTATGATTTATCCAGAGTTCCTGTAATTCTTAAGAGTCACTGCTGTATTGATTGCATGTCAGGGCACACGAATATGTTCAGAAGTCGAGGAATTTCCCATCTGTTTGCTATGGAATCACAATTAATCAGGCTGGGAAATCAAGTGAGTTCTCTGCTTATTTCTTGTACCAAGCTTTTTTTTTTTTTTTGAAGTTTTTAATGTCATACTGAATGATAGTAATAGAATCTATTCTTTGTATATTTTTGTTTTAAAAACATAGAATAAAAGCTACATTTTCAGTTCCGCAAATTTATTATCTTGTGAACATGAAATGGATATTGTTTGAGATAAGAGAGTCAAAAACTTACACTTTAATAGATTGGACTATACTCGGAATTTTGTGTTCATGGCAAATAGAGATCCTGTCTTTTAAGTCCTTTATGCCATATTTCTCTAGCATTGAATAAGAACATACAACAATAGTTTTAATATTTCCATTTATTATATCCAAACAAGAAAATCTATTACTGTTTTTCTTATCACGTCCTATATGGGTTGCAGCTCCTACGTTGCGGGGGATCTATCTAAGGGGGGCTAATGCTTGTCAACAAACCAGTGAGGTGAGACAATGTTCTCTGTTTTATATTGTTTTTGTTTGTAGTTCAGCAAAAAGTTATATGCAGAAAAAATACTTAGATATGAGAAAACCTTACAATAGAATTTTGGTAAATTAAATTCCATAGCTCCCTAAGAAATGCCCTAGCCATGACATTGGTTGCTTCCTATCTTTGTCCAGCCTTGCCAACAAGTTGGCAAGTGAATTAGCTTATGAGGCACATAAAAGATGTAATGATCTTGAATACTTGTCAGTAATCTGCAAACATCCTATAATATGAACTTCAAATCTTCAAGCCATATCGCATACACTTGAAATTATCTTGCTGGGGAGGGGGCACCAATCCTCAAAACTATTTTCTTTAGCCCACCTTAATTCATCTCTGATTACAAGTAACTTGACAACATGGATACTTCCCTACTTCTTTGTTGCACCAATCAGCTCATGTCAAAAGTGGCCTTCTTATGTCATCTCTAATACGCAAAGTGATACCTGATCCTTCAACTTTTTCTCTTTTAGATCTATCTGAATCTATGTTAATTCTTAAAGCTAGATGACTTGGGTCGCTTCAGATCCACTTGTTTAGAATGCAGTCTATATTGGAAGACCTTCTGTTTGAATTAATTTAGAGTTGTTCCTTTGCTTAAATCAACAGTTTGTAGCAAGTTTTCTCGTATCATTCCTTTTGGCCTAGAAAAATAACTTTCATGGGACTCATTGGTGATATGCTCAAAAATTAATTTAAATCTCTCTTGCGAGGCGACATCCGTAGTTCCTAACACCTCATACTTCTTGATCTCCTAAACTAATTTGCCTTTGGGCATCTGAAAATAAATGCTCCAAGTTTGGTCTTGGGTTGGGATAGTACTGGGAGATTGGGGTGCTCCTATGCCGATATGTAGGAAAGGCCAACAACTTAGTCCTAGATGCCACTTTGCCACTTTTTCCTTTTTTTTATTTTTTTCATTTCTTACTTTGCCGCTTTTAATGGAATTTTACTTGTTTGAAGGTCCTTAACGAGGTTTTTGAGTCGACAATGGGGTTTGAATTCTTCCTCTATTTTCTAACTTCTTTCCAATCCACTCCCTCGGTCCTTCCTCTCTCTCTTTTTCTCAATTTTTCTCTCTCCTATGTTTGAACAACAGGGGACATGAGTGCCCTGATGGGTTTCTTTTTCTCCTTAAGTGGGATAGCCTGCCCCCTGCATTCAAGTAACGTGTTTATATAAGAGTTGAAGTCCTCAACTGGACATTAAAACTTGAATGATAAAACTAGTTTGACAATGATAACTAACAAAATCCTAGATATTGATTTTCACAATTAACATTAATGATGCTCTAATCTTAACATAATGCACGAGCACACTATTACCGTATAGCTTGTGCATTTGTCCCTAGCTTTCAGCCTATGCACCGCCCTTCTTATAGACTGAAGTAGCTGCTCACCTAAGGCAAGTTGATGTACTTAGGGTTTAGTATGCTACGGAGAGAATATAAGAATGAAATTAATAGATAGCAGCAACCATTATTAAACTAAAGACAAGTGAAGGTTAAGAATAACTTAAGATTCAAGTAGAATTTACCTGTTAGGTAAAAGTCCTTGCCCATTTGAGTGTCTTATCTGTCCTTAATACTCTGCAAGTGTGGTGGAGCTTTTTTTTGGCATATTGCTGTATGATCTCCTCTTAGGTCACAGACATCTTGGTATACAAATTTGCCCATTTAAGGGTACATTTCACTATCAATTGCTCTTAGCACCATGTGTAGAGTTTCCATCGCCTCGACCACCTTAGTGTATCCATCATAGAAGTGTGAGCTCAAGATAACTATCTCAATTCTACTTTGTTCTTGCTACCTGTTTTACTTGGAATGCATCCATTCATTCGAAGTAAACATCGGCTTAGACTATCTTCTCAAGGAGGCTATTCAAGGCTATATAATTAGTAGCAAACCAGGCCACGCTGGGCCTCATCAGCTCCCTGTGTACATGTGACCTCATAATGCTAGCACCTCCAGCCTCCAGGTTTGATTGTAGACATATTTGGATACTGCTTGCCCACTCTCCATAGTTGACTTCCCTTGATGCAAGTCACAGATATCCTTCAGCATGAGGTCTTTGCAGTATTCTGCACATGGAGTCTATTGCAAATGTGGTTCCATCTAGTCTGTTGCCTTCTTGTACTATAGGCCATTGTTTTTAATTACTTGGAAAACATCTTCTCACTGATCTCCTCAATGCAATCCCCCGTACGATCTATAATCTAATTGGAGCCATGAACCTATTAGACGTATCGACAGATTTTATGAAGAAAGTGCCTCAGGAAATTGATGGTGCTTCTCCTAGTTAGCCCAAACCAGCCATCGCATTAGTTTATCCCCATACAGATCTTGTAGGCCCTTGAATGAGTTAATCCAACCGTTGATATCCTTACATTTCCATTGAAATATGGGCTGGTGTATCTAGGAAGGTGCAGAAGGCTCAATGCTTGTATCAGCCTCCTGCACTGCAGTGATCATGGAGTGAAAACAAGTGTCCACCCCTGCTAGTTCCAGCATGTGAATAAAGTGGAAATATTTGTTGATTGTGGTCCTATATTGTTCTTGTCCTTTGCATGATCATCTATTTTGGGCTGCTTGGCTTTTGGATATGGTATGCAACAGAGGCCAAGTCACATATGGTAGGCTATCGCTTCTTAGACTTCTTCTCAAAAACACTGATCATGGATTTGATGGGACTGGCCTTGACTGTTTGGCTCCTCTGTAACCTGACAAGCTGCATATAGATTGGCTGGAAAAGCCTCTCGAATGTTAGCTACTTCCATTTCATCTAAATTAAACTCATCATCATTAGAATCGACGTTCTTTCTGAGCCCTTTGAGATTTGGCAGTTTGTTTTGTGCAGTCTGTTTTGCCTCCTCCAAACTTAGCAGATGGTTCCTCATCATTTGTCAAACCTCTTTAGGCATCCTCGTGCACTTCTGGACATTCCTGCAGCCACCCACGTGGTGCTGCTTCATTCAGGTGATCCACTTCCTTTATTTCCTATTCCGTGATAGTTACATGTCACTGCTCCCATCTTTCCAAGGTCAGCTGAACCAGTGCTTGAACCGGTACTGGGACTCGTGCTGGTCGGCTATCAGTTCGGTACGGGGTGAACTGGGTGGTTCACCCCGGTTTAATAGGCCATGATTCAATCTTTTTAAAAAGGTGGGGGCCCAACTTGGTTCAGATTTGTGTGAATTGGTTCGCTTTGGTTCCGCTCCGAACCATTCGGTTTAGGGCGGTTCGAAACAGTTCGGGGGCGATTGGAGGGGATTTTGAAATTTAGGGCCGAACTGACCCGGTTCCCCACTAGTTCGATTTGATTCGGGGTGAATCGAGCGGTTTGGCCTGGTTTGACATACCTTGCATCCTTCCATGATACCATCCAATAAAGGGTTCCTTTTGCTTCTTCTTGTTGAGCTCCATCCGGACACAAGATCTATGTTCCCTACAATTTCAACAGATGCTTAGTTAGTTAGTCTATGATAAGTTGTATCTAAATTGATTTATCTTGTATTTTTAAATTTGATAAGTTTTTTTTAAAAAAACTAAATAGGTAAGAAGGCACATATCTGCCACTTTCACGCCTTTAAATTATTTAATCTTATTTTAACTTTTCCACTTCTAATCAATTATTAAATTAATATAATTAATATGATTAATTCGGACAATTATCGACATTCTTGGTAACAACCGACAATTAGCTTTGAATTCTCTATACTTATTCCACATTTTTAATATTTAATCTAATTTTTATTTTTAAATAATTTTGTAAAAATTAAATGAAATATTATAGAACTTCCAAAAATTATGTTTGCTCAAAGATTTTGTAATACTATGTATGTTTTTCCTATTATGAATAAAGTCTATTTGGCCGGGTTACTATTAATTTATATCAATTTTAGGCATAGGTTCAGGTACTCTTGAACTTGCTTGAAATTAATTTAGATCCAGCTACTGTTTAGTATCATGTGTGCACTAATAGTGCAAACAGGCTACAAATTCTTCCTTCCCTAAATTATTTTTGTATTATTTTTAATAATCAATTTATTTCAATAATAATGTATTTTTTGAAAATAAAATACATATTCAGTAAATAAATAATATTGTGTTGTATGTTGATCGCCATCTAGCAACCAATTTGAATTTGAAACTAAATGAGATTTTTTGGGCATGATTTGCCTTTATGCTAATAATTTTTGGACATGTAAATAGTAAAATAGAAAAGAGAGAGTGGATGACCTTATTGGATGCATGATGTTACATTGGAAAGGAGACCGGATCTGCGGACCTCCTCTCTTTTACTTCCATCCTTTCTCTTCTCTCCCTCTCTTTCATCTCGTTCTTTCTTTTCCTCTCTCCCATATCTAAACCAATGGAGACAAAAGAGGGCAAGGAGACATACAAGCTCTCTTTTATTATGAGCATAGACCTAGCCATCTCGGTTAGTTCTGGGTGATCCGGCTAGTGAATTTTTCTATCCTGACCTAGCCATCCCGGTTAGTTCTGGGTGACTCGGCTAGTGAATTGTTCTATCCACACCATTATCAACTAGGATGGTTAGGAACTTGAGATGTCTCACTTCATGAGGGAACTGGTGCAGGGTGCATCTTAAGTATATTCTTTCATTAGAGACATGACTTATGAGGATGTGGTGAGACCCAAATCCTTGGCTAGCCTTTTTTCGATTTCAATTTTGTATGACACCACAATGAACTCCACTCAAAAGTCCATAGGCTTTTTATAACTCTCAATCCCCTTGTGACCTGGACTCGATTGTTCAAATTTGGATCTTTCTCTCAGCCGAAAGAAAGTGGTTTCAAATAAGTCCATAATCAGTATATGCTGTTAAGCATTTTCTAGTTACTTCAGGCAAATAGGAATAACCAATCTTCTTGCCGGTGCCTTTATTAGCAAGTTTGCTTTGAAAAACTAGTGAAATGGCTGCTGGAAGAAAGCTTTGACGCAAGAAGAGATGTTAATACCTACTTATGGTAAAATAAAGGACCATCAATAAGTTTTAAGCTATAAGAAAGGAAAATGACATTAGTCCATCTCTATGAAGTTTTGCCAAGTGAGTCATCTTAATGAAAGTTGCTCTTAGGTTTACTATCTCTTCAATCTGAGTACAAGTTTAGTCTCTTCTCACTTTAGAACAACAATAATAAGCCTCTCAAAGTTAGCCTGGTATCTTTGAGACAGGTTGCTGCTATCTCATGCGACCTAGCAAGCTTAGAGAACTGGCTAGAAAGGGGAGGGAGGTCATCAACCAAATTGCCAGTCAATATAAAACTCATTACTCGATTTTTGATACTTAAAAAAAGCACAGTTAAATTGTATTACTTGTTAGATACGAGTTATCTTTGTAACAACCTAGGACCTCACTCAAAATGGCTGGCTGAAAGATATTATTTGGATTTCTTGATCCTATATAAGTATTCAAGATCCACCTAACGAATAATCAATGTGGGACTAAACACACGCTCGCACGAGTCATCACATACTTCTGTTAAGTTCTGGCGTTCTTGCCAGGCTAAGGATCCAAATTTATTCAAATATGATCACAAATATCATGATAGCTCGTGGTTAGCTCAAATATTCCTATGCTGCAATGTTCCCAAGTCCATATAAGTTATGGGCTGGGTCCGCTCTGATACCATTTGTAACAATTCAGGATCTCATGCAAATTGCTATCCGAAAGGTATTATTTAGATTTCTTGATCCTATATAAGTACCCAAGATCTATTCAGCAAATAACCGATGTCG
The DNA here is from genome assembly GCA_025769935.1 of Phoenix roebelenii. Lineage (NCBI taxonomy): Eukaryota > Viridiplantae > Streptophyta > Magnoliopsida > Arecales > Arecaceae > Phoenix > Phoenix roebelenii. The sequence continues at coordinate 102,815 of JAOXJJ010000495.1, forward strand.
GATTAAACACACGGCCGCATGGGTTATCACATAATAAAATAGCATGCCCTACATCTGGGACATAACACAACCATGCTATCGAGAGGTACAACCCACGGTAACACGAAGCCAAATATTTTATTTAGAAAATCAATTATGCATTAAATCAAACCAATATTGGTTCAGAGCATCTAAATCTAGACATAAATACCAAATCCATAATCTTCAATATTCAGAAAATTTATAGTCAATTTAAAATACTAATTTTTTTTAGAAAATTGTCAAGCTTGCTAGTGCGAACTTTAAGCCTGGACCATCCTTCATTCTGTGCGGGAAAGAAGAGGGTATGGGCAGGCAGCAGATGAGGTTGGTTCTGAGGAAGGGAAGTGAGAACAAGAAGCCAAGCCCCTCGAAGAAGCCTCTCGTGATCAAATAGAGGCCAAGGCCAATGAGGAACCTCACAGGCATAGCCTCTCACTAAACAGACCTTTCTGAGTAGCTTTCACTCTCATAGCAAAGCTAGAAGCAATGCTTATCATACGTCATTCTTAAGATAAGGAAGGGAGGTCGGATATCGACTCTATTCGTCTGGAGAGAAAAAAATAAGAATAGAGATACATAAGTGACACAACTTAGTAAGTAAATTTTTCACTATCTTATTGGATCAGGCATAAGTATTTACATGCATCAATAAATCATTTAGAGAAGATAATTGCAATTAGAAAAAAAGAACATTTCATAATAGCAATATAATCATAAATTAACCATGCAAATTATATAAATATGGTTTCAATGCATAAACAAAATCATAAATCATGCTAATTTTATAAAGTCATAAATTATATCATTTTGCCATATCAAAATTTATAATATTTCTCTTAGACTAAATGCTATGGTCACCTTATGCCCGTGATAGGGTCGTAATCAATATCATGCTAACTACTATAACTTGTTGGCTGGGCCGTATGCCAAGCTACTATAATCCGCTGGCGAGGGCCGTATGCCAAGCTACTATAATCCGCTGGCGAGGGCCGTATGCCAAGCTACTATAATCCGCTGGCGAGGGCCGTATGCCAAGCTACTATTATCCGCTGGCGAGGGCCGTATGCCAAGCTACTATTATCCGTTAGTGAGGGTCGTATGCCAAGCTACTATAACTCGCTGGTGAGGACCGTATATATATATCTAAAAGCCGATAGTCATTTCTTAAAACAATTTTTTTTGTCATTTTTCTTTAAATCATATTGTCTTTCATCATACAGGAATAAATTGCTAAAAGATTATAAAAAGTTTGTAGTCCATAATTAAACTTTTAATAGTAGAATAATCATAAAATTATCAAAATACAAATTTTATTAAGATGGAGTTCATAGTTCATAAACAAATCATTAATATTAAAATATTCATGGAACTATTATTTTGCAATAAATCATGATTTTCATAATATCGTATGTTTGATCCTTGATTTCAAGAAAATATGATATCATAAACATTTAATACTATTTTCGTATTTTCATAATACTTGAAAATAAGTAGAAATTTGAAAACTAATAAGTAGTGTTAGGGTTACTTACCTCTTCTATCTTATACTTTCAAACTTCCCTAGGTGAATTTGCTAACCTATTTAAAAGTATTAAGAGTAAGATTAATTCCCATTCGATAACTTTAATAGTATTGAAATAACAAGACAGAGAAAACGGTTGGCTGGATGATGGTGGCCTGGTTAAGTCAAGTCTAAACAACTCGATCAATGAATCATGGGGCACAGACTCGATTAGGGCCAAGGCCATTTGATAGGGTTCATCAATACTGGGTTTCAAAGGCACTTAACAGCGCTGGAGTGATCGGTCTGGCAGGCTGTCCGGGCACCAGGACAGATCAGGGCCCTTTGCAGGGGTCAACTCGAGTTCATAGGATAGGGAGATAGGACTCAGTTCATGAATCTATGAGTCTTTTTAGAGAAGGAAGTAGGAAGATGAGAGAAGGAAGAGAACGAAAATAAGAGAGAAAAAAGAGAGGGATAGCTCTCTCTCTCTCCTGTTCTTCAGTTTTGTTCTGTTCTCGTCTTTTTTTCTTTCTTGGTAAACAAGGAAGGAGGCGGGCTGGTGGCTGCCGTGGTCGTGGTCCAGCGAGGCAGCAACCGACGGGGGTGGCGACAATGGAGAGTAGCCTACGGCGGCAGCCGACCAGTAGAATTCAATCCAAAAACAGGATCGAGAAGGGGGTTTATTGGTTCGGTCATTTTTGGATCCCTGCTCGCTTATTGGCGGCTAGGGGTTTGGCTCCGGCTCGGGGCTGAGGCCCTCGACAATGAACGCCGGCGGTGATGGTAGTTAGAAAGAAGGGAGAAGGGGCAAAACATGGGATCCTTATATCGGTCGATTTTCGGCCGATTTTGCGGCCGACAGTCGTGTTCCGAGTCATGGGAAGAACAAGGAAAGGGGAAGAGGGTCAGAGCATTACCTTGGCTCTTACGGCGTTATCAGCCCTAATTTCTGGCGAGCACAGTCACGGGCAACTGTGAACTCAATGGAAAAAAAAGAAAGAAGGAAGCTCTGTAATCGCCGATAGAGGTCCATAAGGGGGTGAGGTTCATTTAAATAGGCATGGGGGCTAGGGTTTCCTTGCCTTCGATGCAGTCGAAGAGGAGCCAGAGTCGGTCTTCTCTTCTGACTCAAAGAGGGGAACTTAGTTCCCTTCTTTTTTTTTTTGTGTTTGGGCCTATTTCAGTGATGGGCCGGGCCAAAGGGTTGGGTCTTACAATCTTTGCAAATCTTGGTAGTCTTTCCATCTGATAGCTTCGATGCCTATGCTATGTTAGAGATAATTGCGAGGTCATGCCAACTAAAAATGATATTTAGAAGTTTCTGAAGCCACGCTGGGATTGGATTTTGGTTTATATCCCATTAAACAAACAAGGTGCTCATCATAGAGGTCTTGCCTAAATGCTTAACCTAATCTAAATAGCTGGCTCTATTATGTTGTCCCCTTTTCAAAAGAAATTTCTTATTAGTCCATCTAATTCAAGAATTGTATTCTCTGGCATCATAAGGATCTTGCTAGGCATATCTAGATTGCTGGGCAATCACAACGTAAAAAAACAATCTTTCCTTCGAAAGAAAACAAGGGTCTTTTTCTTCTATTCAATCTTTCGTCAATCATCTTTGTTATAACTTTCCTATCTTCAGCTTTCTGAATACGAGTAAGAGGAACTTCCTTGTGTCTCATTATTGGAACATTTCATTTCTGTTCAACAATTCTGCTGAAGCTTTTGCTTTATCCACCAAGTTCTTACCTGGATAGATAAATAGAGACTCTTAAATTATTTTTTCTATGAATTCCATGCTTCGAGTTAAATTGGCTTTTATATGTATGCTCTTCAAGGTCTGTATCTTTCTTTTCTTGAGGAACTTAATATGGTAGTGCATCATAGTTCATAGTATAATTTAAAAGTTGCAAGTATTCTTGTCAATGATATATCAAGCTGTTGGAACATGTTTATGTTGCTTGTTTTCAGATGTCTCTACGTTACTTTCTCTTTCCTCTTTCTTTTTTCTTATAATACCAAACAAATGGAGCTGGGTTTCTGATAGGCTTAAGATGGTCATATTAGCTCTTAGAATATTGGGAACAATTAGTGACCTGCCCCTTGGATCTTTATTACTTGAGACAATATGGTATTATAAAAAATCAATAAATTCATGAACTCCAGCTGAAACACTATTTTGAGCATTTGAGGATAGGCTAGTACTCATAACATGTACTTTCTGTCACGTATTTCTATTGTTATTGTATTTATGTTCGGAAAAAATCATAGGCTCTTGTTTCTTTCAGTGGACTGTTCAAGTTGACCCAAAGTTCCATGATGATGCTAATAACTTGGAGCAATTGGTTCCATTTGAGGCGTGTATACAATTGCATTCAAGTGAGAAATTTGTTGTTCGAGCTCCCGAATATCTCTTGCTGACACATAATGGGCGCAGTTTCAAGTTAGTATGCTTTGTTTTATTTTATTCTTTTATGTCATAATTACATAGAATTCATATGAATAGAAGGTTATTGGTGGTGGCAATAAACCTTAACTTTCATAATGCATAATTATATTTATGTCCATGAAAGAGTGCTCACCTTTGTTCCGTATGTGCTCATCTATCTTCATGTATATTGGCCTTTGTCAATGTTCATCTTTTTGATACAGATTTATACAAGATAATGAATAGCTTTATGGGTCGTACCAAGGTCTGCTGAATCAGTCGAACTGACCAGTTCAACCTGTATCGTATCGGTATCGGCCTCCACCGGTACGGTACAACGGTGGAATTCGGTTCGGAACCGAACGGTTTCTTGCCCGTACCGGTGCGGTTCGCACCGATACAAGCCCGGTACCGGTCGAATTGCACCGGTTCGGGCTTGTATCGGTGCGAATTGCACCGGTTCGGGCTTGTATCGGTGCGAACCGCACCGGTTCGGGCTTGTACTCGCGGGGAAGAAGAGAAGAGAGGGGAAGAAGACCTCTCGCTCTACCGGGCCTCTTTCTTCCTCCTGAGCACCTCGCGGGGAAGAAGAGCTCCTTTGCTCGCAGAAGGAGAAAGAGAGGAGAAGAGAGGAGCTCAGGAAGAAGAGAGGAGCTCGGGAAGAAGAGGAGGAAGAAGAAAAGAAAAGAGAGAGAGAGAGAGAGAGGCCGTGGGGACACGGGCGTGAGTGGGGAAACACGTCCCCAACTCATGCCCGCACGCGTTCCATGTGGTGGGGATCGCGGTCGACGCGCGGGGAACTGCGCACGCGCGATTCCACGCGCGGGCTCGCTGTTCGGGGCAGTGAGCCCATGCGCTGCCCCGCGTGGCCGGCTTTAATGTGGCAGAGTGGCTTTAATGCGTTTTTTTTTCAGAGCCGGTTCGGTACCGGTTCTGGACCAGTATCGAACCGGTACCGGTCTTCACCGGTACGTCGGTTCGGTCGGTTCATTTAACCTTGGGTCATACCATACTTCTCTAAATGTTGTACCTGACCATAATGAATAACCTATATTTCAACTCTAGGTGGTCAATAACTCTTCATGATTAATCTTTCTTTTCTGTAAGGATTCAAGAGTCTATTTGTGACAAACTGGAACTTCGCTTTGCCATGCCACGAGTGTGACTAAAATCTCGATCAATGAATGACGGGATTTGTTTTGATTAAGTTTTGTGGAAGCACATACATACCAATTTAAACCTCGTGACATGTAATTATGAAATAAATGGCCATTTTGTTATACAGAGCAAACTAAAAATTTCGTCCAATTTAAATTTACACGTAATCTTGGAACCAAATGAGGATTTAGTTCAGTCCATTGTCTTATAATACACATAATAGTTCAAGTTAGAGGCAAATATTACATCCCTCAGTGTAGGTACATTGCAAACCCTCTCCTTTGCTAGTACAGTCACTTATATAGCTGCAAGCCTTAAGATACAAAAAAGGATGTGACTCCTTCTGTGGTTGTTGCTTCCCTATGTGCACCAACAACACTTTAAGATGCTAGTAGCCTAATGCCGGTTAGCCTTTTGTCCTGAAATATCATAATTAAATGATGAGCTACACAGCTTAGCAAGTACCTAGACATAGTGAACAATATATTTTGAAAAAACTAGAATGATCGGAAAAATAAAGGCACATACTTATTAAAATTCAAATAGTTAGTAAATAATATCTTATAATACATATCCAATAAGTAAACCTACTAATGTAACTTCATTTTTGAAGCACTGAAATGCTTTTGAAAACAATTGGGATCATCAAGATGCATTTCTTTTTGTGCGAAATTATTGAAAACACTTGTTTAGGGAAGCACTGAAATGCACTTAGGAATACTTGAATTACACCAAGGTACAATTAGAAACATTTGAATACACTGAAACTTTTGAAACACTTATCATGATCATCTGAATACCAACTGGTTAATTACCAGCTATTATACCTGCTGGTCACGGGTTCATTGAAACCGTCATATCCGCTAATCAGGGGTTAACTGATCAATGGAACCGTTGCCTAAGTGTTCACTGATACCAGCTATTGTACCTGTTGGTCAACTCACTGCATGATGTCTCTGCTAAGAACATGAAGGCCAACAACTTATCCTTTCCTAACCAGGATCGCTGCATCATATCTCTACTAAGAGCATGAATGCCAACAACTTACCCCCTGCCATTCAAGGTCACTTATCATAATATGACTGCTCAGAAGTTTTCGTTTCAATTCATGACAAACGAAACTTTTCACTTTTAGGAAAAATAATTATTAATTAACATTTCGAATGACTACTGTCAAAAGAAATCTCTTTGATATATTGACATAAATTTAGATCATGATTACTGAACACTGATAAATTCTGATGTCAAATAGTCATTCAATGCACATATTTTTTAAAATTCATTTTCCATAAAACATCAGAGAAAAATTCAGAAAATTATGAAAAGTTTGATCATATACATATAACAAAGTTGTATAACCTATAAAAACACTCATGTAACAAAGCACAATGCTGAAATTAAAATTAATAAGCTGCCTCAGTGCTAGTTAGAAAATGGGAATAGAAACTTCTGAATCACCATAAATTCAATGCAATCATTTATAAAAAAAGGATGTGGATTATATAATGATATTTACCCACCCTAGATGATTTACAAAGATTCACAAATCACAACACACCCTCCTTTCTTCTAGCTTGTCCCTATTCCTCACTCTCTCTTTACTTCACTAGATGCTTTCTATGGTGGCTGTCATTTCTATAGTTGCAAAACTGTAGAAATAGGGCAGCACCCTCCTATTTATAAATGTTCCTAAGCACAAGCTGTCAACTAGCCTAAAATAGTAGCTCGGTGTCAAGCTAAGGTTTAGCATGATGGCTGCCCTCCAAGCTTGAGGTGGCTATTTTTATTAAGGACAAGCATGAGGTGTCAATCCAATACTTAGCATGAATTTGCATCAAGTAGGAGGTGAGTGTTTAGTGAATAACCATGAGTTTACAAATGCGAGGTGGCATTAAGTAGGTGGTACCTGCTTACTAGAGAAAGCACTAGGTGGCAGCTATTAAAAAGTATGAGGTGGTTCAAATCAAGGAGGCAGGACATCCCACAGGACACCAGGATGCTATATGATTCCATGTATTAGGATAGAACCATCTCGGCATTGTCCCAACATCTCAATCGGCATGTCTTGGGACATCCCCTATCCCAAGTGTCGGGACGGGGTGGGACGACAGCGTGTCTCGTTCCATACGAAAACCAGGATAGCCCGGTCCCATGGGATTTAAAACCTTGGCTCACATCATGGGAATGTTTACAATCCAGTCCTTAACTCTTCAAACTTGTTTTAAAGATCTTATTGGCAGTTCTATTTTAGTCCTCAACATTTACAATATCCTTCTAAGGTAAATTATATAAATCACTTCACTTCTAAATAGGCTACAATACATACAATTGGTAAAAGTTATCATTTATCTAACTTAACTATATCAATAGTCAAAATCATGTTACAATTTTGGGTTATTACACCATCAGAGTCGATAATGATAGTCTCATTATTCTATGTTGGAATATGAGTGAGAAATCAACAAAACTCATGGCATGTAAATTTTTCACAATACTATCAACATATAAGCTTCCCAAGTTCCCATAGTACTGGAAATATGTGTTCAACCCTTTCTATATGCTGTAAAAATATAAAAGTAATTACATGTGACTTTATAAGTTTTAGAATGAATGTGTAGGTTATTTTTGTGACTAATGTGTAAAATAATTGTGTAATGTTAAATCTGTATGAGTTCAGACTTCATATTGCACATGTTAAACAGGAAGTAGGATGGATGTTTATAATGTTTTGTAATACTGTATTTATATGCATTAGTGTAAGCCATGTTTATTTATGTGTTTATGCACTATTATACAGTGTTCAATATTTGTTATGTTTAAAAAAGAATTGAACAAAGTAGGATATCTTAGCATTCTAGTTGCAAACATCTTACAGATGTGTACCTTTCTAGTTCATGTCAAGTTTCGGCACAAGACACCTAATGCTCTGGTTTTTGATTTGCACAAAGGTGATACTTGCTAGGGATCTTGACTATTTTTTGGGAGGTCTCGAATCTAGTACACAGCGTGTATCACGAATCCTACTTTCAAGTGCCAATGAAGATATATCAACATTGCACTATCAAATAATTGACAAACTTATTTTGATTGGAATGCCTTTTTTTTTGTTAACTAACTACTAGAATCCAAAAGCTTAAGCTGTCAAGGTAGGGGTCACCAATGTATATCAGGCCTTAGTACCCCCTCTCACAACCAGATGATTATATAACTTTGACCATGAAAGGGTGGTGATTTAGGATCTATAGATCCATCTGGAAATAGATGGGTGAAGGCTTAATGACAAGTCTTGACTAGTTGCTCCAATTCTATATCAAACTATTTAGTCTATTTGCATTCTATAAGCTTGGCACAGTTGTTGATTTTAGTTTTCAGTGATGACAATGTTGTATTAATTAGCTGTTATATTCCTTGGTTTTTGCAGCATAGTTGTGGATCCCACAAATCTTAGCAATGGTCTACATTATCATGAAGTCTATGGCATAGATTGCAGAGCTCCATGGCGTGGTCCTCTTTTCCGAGTGCCAATTACAATTATAAAACCTTTTGCTTCAGCAGGGCAGCCTCCAGTAGTTTCATTTTCAAATGTTTCTTTTCAACCAGGTATCCTTCTAACTTGCTGATGCATTCTTAACTATAAATACATGCGATTTATGTCAAACTTACTCAAATTGATTTTAGCATATATCGCGTTTCATCTCATGATGTAGCCAGCTTCATAAGTCAATCAATGGATTAACAAAAATGAGTTTGATTTGTTAGTTTTGCTGTCATAAGCTTGCCATTTATGGCTAAGAGAAATTCTATTCTTTTCATACCATTGCCAACCTATAATAAATGAAATGTTTTGAATTTGAGAAAAATATTACATGGAGAGGACAATAATAAGACATGATATCTTGTACAAAATTTAGTTAGGATTTGCTGAGTGATTGTTTTCAAAGAAATTGTTTGAACATCATTTTGAAAGCTAGAGATGTTGCCATTTTCATTGGAAATATTGATGCGAGCCTTCCTACCAGAGGATCAGGTTCATCACATGTTTGAAGTCATGTTGATATTGACAACACAAACAATGCGTTCTTTATAGTGAATTTTGCATTTTTTTTTTTGACCAAACACCCACTTATCTCAACAATTACATGACTATTTATAACCTTGGCAGTTCTTAGTGTAAACTTCTTGTTTTTTTTCTTTTTCTTCCTTTCCCATTTGTGGATATGATGACTATTGCATGTTATTCACCATGATTGCGGAAAACCTCATGCACCTAAGGTTATATTAATGTTTTGCCATGTGAATTCACCTCTTTCATACTAATAACAGCTCTTTTATAGTCCTTTTTCATTAATGAATTGTATATTTTACTTGACTCACCCAAATAAAATTATATATTTTACTTGAAAATTTGTACTGAGATCAAAGGACATAATATAAATCACATATATGCTTTTCTTTAAGGTAATAATGTCAATGATTTTCTATTCCCACCTTTTCATGTGGATATTTCAATTTTTGATCCTAGGCATCTAAACCTGTGTGGTTTTTCTTGAAACAATTTGTAGGCAATTTTTATAAATGACTCTTTCTTGCACCTATCAAATCTTACACAATCATTCTTTCTGTTTCTTTCATGTTAAAAAGCCTTGCCATATTAATTCTTGTCATGTTACTTGTTTTTTTTGTATATATTTATGTGTATGGCTCTGTATTTTGCTTGCTCTGTTTAATCAACAGGTCATATTGAAAGGAGGTTTATTGACGTCCCACTTGGTGCTACATGGGTGGAGGCAACAATGCGAACTTCAGGGTTTGATACCGCTCGGAAGTTTTTCATTGATACTGTTCAGGTACAACACTTTAAAAGAATATTATGTCTATTTTAACGTGCAAGCTTTTCTTGGTAATTTAAGATGAAAGCTTTAACGTTGTGGTTTACAGATCTGTCCATTGAAGCGACCTATTAAGTGGGAGGCAGTTGTGACATTTTCATCTCCTTCACTTAAAAGTTTCACTTTTCCTGTTCAAGGTGGTTTGACTATGGAATTGGCTGTTGCCCAATTCTGGTCCAGTGGCATTGGTAGTAATGAATCTACTATTGTTGATTTTGAGGTATTTCCATTGATCACAATATTTTTTTTCTTTATAAATAGTCATTTTATACCATGTATAATTGTATATCTTGTTACAATTATTAATCACTTAAATTTTGAAGTTTTTTGAAGTCTATTATGTTGACTTGATAATTCTTAATTATCAAAATGCAAATTTCTATGGTTCGAGAGCTTCAATGACCTGACTGAAAACTTGAACTTACTAAAATACCAAAATTTGACCATTCCAGTTGTTAAAAAATAACATTATTTTTGAGCCATTGTTAAGCGATACCATTTGACCAAAAAGATCATAACTGAAATTGTATGATAAGCCACAAATCTTAATTAAATTCCAGGTGCAGAACATTGGACATAGTGTTAAGATTGGTAAAAATATGAGGAACACTATACTGCTGCTGTCACTTAAATATTTCTATCTGAAAGCAACATCAAAATGATGAGTCCTCTCTATTTCAAAGGCTTGACTATATCCATCAATAACCTTTAGGGAAAGATTACATGATAAATGAAGTGTACTAAACAGCTTAGTAACTTATTTGAAGTGTCCTCTAAAAACAAATGACAATTAAGATGCAACATTTTATAAAATTCTCACCTGATAGCTCCAGCATAAGTTCCCGGAAAACATTGTATGTGAAATGCCAAAATCAAGATTTTAATAGGAAATGTGGCACTGTGAAATCAGAATCCATAACTCTAGAAAGTGTTCATAGTTCATATAAAATCGCAATATCTTGTATAAGTGTCCTCATTGCCGAATCCGGAGCTTGAAGCCTTCTCTAACCTCTCCTTGATACCCTCCTCCGGATCAGGATGCGGCAGCATCCTGTCCATGTCCAATGAGAACAATGATGCCCAGCCAGGTGAGTCCCCTCTCTCTATTCCTCTCTCTCCCCCTCTCCCTCTCCTTCATCTCCCCCCTCTCCCTGACCCGCCCTTTCTCTCGCTCTCTTCCTCAATCTCCTCCCTCTCCCCCTCGCTCTCCTCGTTTATTAAGCTCCGGCATGGTAGGGTACGATATGACTGGTCGCCGGCATGTACGAGCCCCGATACTAGGTCGGCAGACCTATGTCATGACCCAATCCAGCTACTAGGTTTTAGGTGCATGACTATTCAAAATTTGTCAAAGCATGAGCAAGATTATAATTCATATTTATCAGAACAGAATAATTTGCTATAACCATGTGATAAACAAGTTCTAATAATTATGCCCATAAATCAGTAATGTATGAAATTTTAAACATAACAATTTATATCAATCCTATACTACTTTCTGAACAAAGATAAAAAACATCATAATTGTTCCAGCTAAAGAAGGGTTTTCCTCCAACGTTCAAGTAATAATGAAATCCTCAAAGAAAACCACCAATTCCATGGAGCAATTCTATATTTTCTATCTAAAATAAGCAACTCTGACAAAAGCTCCCTTGCTAGCACAGATGCCATCTGTCCTCTTGATTTGCTGTCTGTAACGGTAGAAATAGTCCAATAGGCTGCCCGATAAGCAGTAATATACAGTATACAAGGAATGAAACAAACCATGGTATCGGTGGAAAATAATAATACAAAAAGAATTGTGTCAGTTTCTTTAAAAATCTTTTACAATTAGAATAGTAAACAATGTGCAGTAATCTATAGACAGTAAATAGTTTCCCATCTTCAATAATCAATATAAGTTGCAAATCTTATTTTGAAATATTAGAATCCACAATATATAGTGAACATTGATAAACAAACATACAACTTATTAAACAGTCAACATATTTACTACATTGTTCGATGAGTAAAGTGGCACACAGTAACAATATAGCTTATTAGTTCCACTTACTAGGAATTGAAGGCCTTGTTAGCTGGCATGCGAACATCCTTGGTCACAGGCCCCAAACATATTTTATTAATGGGGACATGACAATTCATTGGTACCAAATAGCAGCACAACATCTTGCTGACTGGGGCCACAGTTATCATGTCTCCACTGAGATCACGAAAGCCAATAACCTACCCCATGTTGGCTAGGGTCCACTTCTCACGATATGAGTGGCTAGGAGTCTCAAAAATACAACAGCAGTCAACAAAATACAGTTTTCATATATTCTATGAAACTTTAGTGATTTAACAATATCTTTTATGAAATCATAACTGAAAGCAATGAGTTGCATTATCCTTATAAATATACATTCAAAAGCAGAATAATTTGATGTCCAAGAATATTAGTAATTTCAAAGTTTTTGATAAACAAACAAAACAAAAAGATTGCAGATCCAGATTTCAAAGTCAAAAGTATTTGTGCAAGGACAGTGGAACCATCTTGAACCATTCAGTTTGGGGCGTACCAAGCCGTACCGATGACAGACTGAGATGCTTATGGCAAGCAAAATGAGAAACCGATGGAGGGGGAGAGGAAGAAGGAAAGAGAGAAAAAAGGAGAGGGGAGAGGGAGGGAGAGGGGGAGGGAGGAAGAGAGAGGGAGGGTGGCAGATGTCTGGGGAGTTGCACGGAGGGGTAGAGGAGGGGCTCCGCTGTTGGTTCTCCTGTTTCATTCGAAATAGGTGTCCTGAAGGGGCCCCTTTTGATTTTCAAAGATTTTAAGTGAAGTTGGCTAACCCCTTTGTAGAGGTGGAGCCCGTCCTTTGCCCCTTCGTGCGATTCCTCGGCCCTCCGCCGGCCTTGGTTGGACGTCCGCTGCCCTCCTTCTCCCTCCCTCCCTTCCGCTTCCTCTCCCACCCTCTCTCTCTTTTCCTCTCTCCCATTCTCCCTCTTCCCCACCCTCTCTATCATGTCGCGACACGCTTCATTGTCTTCTCCCTTTCTCTCCCTCCCTTATTCTCCCTCTCCCTCCCTCCCCACCTCTCTCTCTTCCTCTATCATGTTCTCTCTCTCCCTCGCCCTTTCTACTGTGTTGGTATGGGTCCGACATGGTACGACATAGGGGCGTACCGAATCATGCTAGCAGACAACCAGTATGGGCCCGGTTTTGGCACAATGATTCTTGCATTTGTGCATAACTACTTACTCTTCAATTTTGGCAGCAAATAGTCTCAAGGTAGTGCAATTTAATCTCAATCAACCTTAGCGTTCGTTTAAAATATATGTAATAAAATGATAAAAATCTAGTTATGGACTCATAATACTGAACTTGTCAAATTTCTAAAATATCAGTCTAATACCCTAGCTCCCATGGAAGACTTTCTAACATTCAAAAGCATCTCTGCATCATTCCTTAACAATCCATTAGTCTATGAAATTTCGATACCCATAGTAACTCTAGCAAACTTCACTCATACTCCAAAATCTGCAATTTATTGCAGAAGAGAAAAATTAATTCAATTAATTAACTTAGAATTGGAATTTTAGCTACAATTTAATCGGGTAGGATTCTACACACGTCTTCAAGTAATAAAAATTTGGGTTCAAGTTTGAGTCTAGCGTAGCTTAAAGAACCTCAAATTAGTATTGTGGTTTGTGGCTAAATACAATCTTCTAGGTCTATCACTCCAAAGTATATCCAAAAATAAGCTCTAGAAAATGATTTAACTTATGATACTCTGCAAATCAAGGGACCAATATATCTCCTAGTTTTCTTTATGGGAAAGATACCGACTGAACATAACTCACAATCCGAGAAGAATTAGGTGAAGTGACTGAAAGTAAGGTTGACGCAGAAGTCGTGGTATAGCTCCAAGGAGATTTTAGAGTTTTTTTTTATCATTTCTACTAGCCATGACCATGGTATGCTAACCGGCCTTTACCGACTGGTTCAGCCTGTACCGAACCGAACCGGTCTGGTTCAAGCATGGAAAACGGTTTCGGCCCCTCTGGAGCCAGAATCGAGTGGTACAAGCTCGGTACCGGTGCGAACCAAACCGGTTGCACTGGTACGCGTGTGGGGCAGTGCTCCCGCGCTCTGGGAACCTTGCCTGCGCGCGATTCCCCGTGTTGGGCAGCACGCCCGTGGACGCGAGCTAGGAACCGCACCTGCACGGGCATGAGCTGGGAACCGCACCCACGTGGGGTATTTAATTAATACCACTATGTGGCATTTAATGTGACATGCGTGCGTCCACACGTGTTACGCACTTCTGCGGGCTTTTTTCCACGCACGCGCTGTGCTCTGTTGGCCGGTTCGGTACCGGTTCAAATCGAAACTGTACCGGTCCGATAGGCGACGGGTATGCCTACCGGTACCAGTACAACGTATCTTGGTCATGACTATTATGGAAAGTTGTAATCCCTTTTGGCTAGAAGATAAATCCAGCTTGAATTTTGGGGCTTGGACCTCACTAGTATAAATAGCTTGATTGTAATCAATTTATCAAATTAATGAAAGAAAAGTGGGACGAGAACCCTTGTGCAGATTCTCTTCTTTTCTATTATTCTCTATGTGAAGTCCAAGTTGAGTGGATCAAAGGAGTTGCTTCCTTCTTTCTTTGATTAGATCAAGTTGGTTTTGTTGGTTACCACATCCTTCCAACACACTAAAGATCTCTAGAGGGAGAGCGGGTTGTTCGGAGGTCATCGTAGGGCACTCACCAATGTTTAAGTGGTGATGGCAAGTTAACTGGTATAGTCATCGAGGGGCTATGAATAAATTTGCTTATTCATTGTCTAGGCCTCTGTGTCAGACCAAATTTTGTGTCAAAATTCAAATCCTAGATTAATCAAAACAAGGGTCAAATGAAGTATACGGGGCATTGTTATCCTTAAGACTATAGATCTTATTCTCTTCATGTTTAACACCTACAAGAGTATAATTGATTCTCATTTTTCTCCAGATATTATGATTTATAAGCGAATACTACAACCATCAAATTCTAGATCCAAACTGACTTTCTGTGAGGTTGTAACAAATTCTACAATACAATATGCTAACTGTTGTCTTTTAAGGACATTATCATCATATTTCATTATGCTAAGAGATATGATTTAAGACTAATGAACCTAAGATGCCACAATAAAAAATTCAGAAGTTGGTACGATAACCCGCTAACCATTTTTCTCACTTTTTATCTCGGTGCGCCTCGGTATGAGTCAGTACATCTCAGTATTGGTTGGTACACACCTCAGAACAAAGTCTGTGGAATCATCTCGAACCGCCCGGTACTAAAATATGCCTCATTTTAGATAGATTTTTGTTTTTTACTCATGTATTTCTTGATTCTTTTAGTATGTCTCTCTACATTTTTTTAGATACACATGCCCTTCTAAATTGAACCAACAAACCTTTGAATGGCCAAATGGAGCATAATGCTTGTTTTTCCAGCAGTCTTGAGTTATAAAATTACTCTTTATTATACTGTATGTACTGTAATGGAAATTAGCTGGATAAAAATAAAAAGAAGAGTATTCAATTTGGTATGTCTTATTTTAAATTTCTTTCTTCTTCCTTGATTTATTTTTAGATTGTGTTTCATGGAATCAACATCAATCAAGAGGCAGTGGTACTTGATGGAAGTGAGGCACCTATGCGAATAGTTGCTAAATCTCTATTAGCATCTGAGAAACTTGTCCCAGCTGCTACTTTAAACAAGGTAAAGTATTGTACACATTAGAAAAGTTTGTGTAGGTCTTGTAGAAATCTGGTATGTGGGGTGCAAGCATAAGAATTACCATACAGAATTCTTCCAAGAAGTTACATGGTTTATGTTCTACTACTTCTAACAACAATGTCATTTTGCAGTTGAAGATACCATATCGGCCTGTGGAGTCTAATTTGATTACTCTTCCTACAAACCGTGACAAGTTACCATCTGGCAAGCAGATTATTGTGCTGACACTGACGTGGGTTCCCATTTGTTCTTTTCTAATTGTACACTTGTTTAGTAACTATACATATGTCTAAATCCTTTCTTTTCTGCTTGATGCCTCCAGTTACAAGTTCAAATTGGAAGAAGGAGCTGAAATAAAGCCCCGTATACCACTTCTAAATAATCGGATATATGACAATAAGATTGAATCCCAATTTTATACTATCTCAGATTCTAATAAGGTTGTTTTCTTTCCTATTTTCTTAAACTTATAATTCTAGAATGCATTTCCATTAAGTTTTCTTGTTTTTCGTAGTCATGTTGCTTTTGCTTTTGTATGTACTTATCCTTTTATTGTAACATAATTATCCGAGTCACTTTCAAACTATAATTTTCATTCTATATATACATGGTGAGTACATTCTTTTAAATTTTTGATTGCCGCTCTTTTTGTTGTTCATTCCCTATTTCAACTATATCTCGGAAAAAACAAATCTTATTTAGCAAGAATGTTAATTTAGGAATCAATTTAGTTGTCTCATTCTAACTTCTACTTGAGGTCTCATGACATGTTTTCTTTAATGCGCCATAAGCTTGATTCAGATGAGTTCACCATTCCAACAAAACTTTGGTCTATCGAGAAACCTATCTTTTCTATGTTCCTTGACATTTCTTTTCATGCGATTTGCCTTATCAAATGAGTTTTCTTTTTGAGAACAAAAGGGTGTTTGGCAAGGCCCTTCTTTGTTTCTTGTAATGTGATAATTCTATGCTTAGTATTTTTATGTCTAGTGTAGACTCTTCCAGCTTTATTAGAATTTCATTGTTAACTTAAATGACTCAATAAACAATACTCAACATGCTTAGTTAGCCACATTTTATATTCTACAATGCCATGTAGGATTTAAAATAATATTTTAATTTATGAGACCGATTATAATTGTAGCAAGTACATCGTAATATCAAACTTTAAAAAGAAAAAGAAAAAAAGGAAAAGTGCCTTTGCTCGTGTGTTATAATATAAATGGGCATATGCCTTTTTTCTATCCCATGACAGGCATTGTCATGGCATGACATGGAAATAATGTGCTGACCCTTGATAGGCATCAATTGTTGGTGCTAAATTTCTAGATCATACAACAAACTTATTTCCTTCATGGATCCTCTAGTTTATAAGGCCATCATAAAGCTTTTCTAAGATTTATAAATCCTATTGAAGGTGGTCCCTTGAGACATTAGTCCTCAAGCTTTGAGTCTCCATCAATCTAAATTCTTTTTAGAAATGCTTATTAATTCTAAATATTTTTTCCTTATTTCCAAAATGTTAGCTTTTTATTCTTTCCCACATGAACAAGTGGTAATTATAATTAGGGATTTAAATTTTGGTTTGTGCTAGTCTGTCTTGGTCATCCTAGATGAACCAGCGAGATGTTGGGTCCTGGGAAGGGTTCGGGACCCCAATGCATGAAAACTGGATCATTTTGATTGGTATGAGTAGTACGCATTAAGATGGTGATTGAGAAGGACATGTACCCTTCAGTAACAAATAGGATGTGTCCAAAGAGGTGCCTGACCTCTTTGCTTTTGCTATTTCCTTTTGCATGTGAGAGGTGGACAGAGAGAAGGGATAGAGGGCTCTGATTCATCTTCTATTGCTCAAATTGTATCCTTATTGATTTAGCACCATTAACCTATTCGCTAGTTCAGAAAACTGCATTTAATCTTAAATTATCACTATATAAACCATAAAAACCCTTTAATCAACCACCAACTCAATGTTTGATCGATACTGGGCATGAGATAGGGATTTGAAACCTTGATCAAAATTATTTATCATATATTCATTCGTATTCATTTAAAACCACGAGAATTTAACTACTTGCATTTGAATAAATTTTAAACTACGATGATATTTGCTTCAATAATGTAAAAGCTGGGTTTGATTTGAGATCTGCCAACCCATTTTAGCTAGATTTGATATAACCCATTTATATGTTATGATTGGGTTAAGTTAGGTGAGAAACTTAACTTTAAAACCCATGTCTTACTAGATCTTGTGATTCTAGATGGGTCATGTTAGGGTTAAAGTTCCATAGCTAATTACACTCATATTCAAGGTCTGCAGTCTCGGTACCCAATACTGTACTAGTGTCTTCTAGTTTGGTATAGTACGATATGGTATACACTTCGTACCAAGATGCCTTCTAATCTTTTTTTCACTTCTTATCATGCTACCGCTCGAAACCGGGCAGTACGGTTCAGGATGAGTCAGTAAGATATAGTGTGGTTCCGCTCAGTACAGGTTTGTATAGGGCTGTATTGACCCAAATAGTATCTTCGTGTCAGTTCTAACTCGGTACGATATAGAACCAGGTGGTTCGGGGCAGTATGACAAACATTGCTCATATTGTTGTCTATATATATTCTAATAAGTGGGAAATATATTATGAAACAGTTGAACATAATAGCATTCTATATATAGTCATAGCTTAACTATTTTCAAATAACAAAACCTTATAAATCATTTTTGGTTTGCTGTATATAATATCTAAATTATTTTTCCTAGATACATTCAAACTATTGGTTTTCATGTAAAACAAAAACTTTTCTTATTTGTTAAAGCCTCTAAAATTATTATGCACTACAAAGCAAGGTTTACCATTAGCTAGGCTGCTTTAGCATTGGCATGGTACTTGTCATGCCATTTTGTCCTAGTTCTTGGCATGTACAAGCATTCGTAAATATCATGTTGTGCTAAGCATTGGCATGTTACCATGATACATGCTGGTTTGGTATTGGCTCATTATGTGTCAAGTAGCATAGTCGGCACTTGGATCCATGCTAAAAAGCTAAAAGAACTAAATCATGGTTTACCAAAGAAACTAAGTTACTTCTATTTCTTATGGTGTTGAGTTGGGTTGGATGTTTAGATGTTGATCAACTCGAATGTAAGATGTCCTGTTGGCTCTTTTTTTTTTTATTTTCTATATGGTTATGGTTTGGCTTATTTAATTTGTCCTCCAGGTTGGATTTCAAGGATCACCAACCGATTTCTAGACCTAATGACTAATGTGCTTTGTGGTAACAAGTGCATATTTAATTTTCTTGCTGCGTATCTTATTTATAAGGTTGTTTGTATAATATTTTTTTTTCACTTTTAAGTAAGGTTCGCCGAACCGGTACCGAGACCCCTATCGGTCGGCGTCCGGTACGGGTCGGTACCGGTTCGAACCGAGTCGAATTGGATGGAACCATCCGGTTCCGTGGTTTCGTCCGATTCTGGCCAGAACCAATCAGGTTCCGGCCCCTAGGGGGTTGGAGACCGGTTCAGCTTGGTTCGGCTTTCTTTGCTTTTAATATGTTTAGCTTGCATATTGTCTTTTATGGAATACTGGGAAGCTTTGTAGGAATTCATAGGTTGATTCTAGAAGGAACTTTGATCCTTCATCATTTCCTTTGTTATAGTCCCCATAATTTAGGAGTACTTCAAGGAATGGAAGGGTGCCAAACAATTTAAAAGGAAATTCAAGATTCGAATAAAGAGATTGAGAGTTGTAATGTTGTAGAAAAGTATTGTATCCACTAATTAGGATTCTAGTCAGACATATACACATAGATATGTTATTACCTCTCAAATAACATGCTCATGATCTACTTGTTTTTGTTGTGGTCTATAACTTTATATACATTAAGTTAAAACTATTTACATAAAAAAATGTATGCAAAAAGTGTTACCGTAGGAATTTGTTTCTTAAAGTTTTAATTATGGCCCAAAGTTACGTTAAAATGAGGATTCAGGTTTTTGGCTTGCATGTACCATGTCAAAACAGCACCTCTACATTGGGCACTAGTTGGCATAATACTTGATTATCCTTGTTTTTTTAATGATTTAATATTTTAGGTTTTTTTTTTTTTGCTGTGGCACTACTCAACAACATGATGTAGTGCTGATAATGGGCATAGGCTAGGCCTAGGCCAACTGGGCTATGTCAATGTAGGGTTTGGGAGGCTTATTAAAGGGTGGTGGTCTTTCTTGGACTTAAAACTTTTATGCTTTTACTTTCTCCAAGCTTGATTTAGGCAAGGTCAAGCTGAGCGCTCGTCCATCCCATGTCCCATCAACCCTAGCAATGTTTCTACTAAATCATTGAATTTTTTTTTGACCGAGCCTTTTCCATCCCCTTCAATCTCTTCCAAGGTTTCAAGCATTGATGATCTTGACCTCTCTCTGGTATCACCATTCCATAAATAAAGTGGTATGCAGGACACTGGTTATTTCATGAGCCGGGATGTTTAGCTTGTCCCGCATGGAACCAGTCTGGACAAGTCATTAGTAAGGCTGGTTTTGTCAGTACTAGTGGGGAGGGTCAAGCGTTCTTTTCTCCTTGCTTCTTTCATGTATGTGCCTTAGGGTGAAATAGAGAAAGTGAGAGGAGAAAGAATGGAAAGAGAGAAGCTCAACACAGATCTGGCCTCAACACTGGAGACCTCGTGTATCCAATAAAGCTTCACTTCCTTTCTTCCTGCAATTAATTTGTCAAAAAATGAAATATGGCCTCATGCCAAGAACAAAAAAAAAACATTTCGTTATTGTACTTGGATTGGACTGTCCTAGAGTCCTGATGATAGTTCTTAGTACCTTACTATTCTAGGACCAAATGGGTGCAGGGTTGACACTGGTATTTAAACCCTTGTTTGTTTTTCTTTTCTTCTCCTTATTCATAGCTGACATCATCACCCACCACCATTGTTCGCCATGGTTGTTTATCACCACTACCTTCGGGCTCCACCATCATTCATCATTTGCCTCTCTTCTTGTCCGCCACAATAGAAGCCATCACTGTTTGGTGTTTGCTGCCATTTTTAATCACCATGTTCTCTGCTTTTGAAGAGATGGAAGGATGACATGGTGACTTGAGGTACAAGAGAGAGGACTTGGTGTAGGTGGTGGTAAGTACTGGAGTAGAGGACTTGGTGAGCAGTAGCGAGTGGTGGAGGAGATTTGGTGCAGATGTGGGTTGTGGCGAGCAGTAGAGTAGAGGATGCATGAGTGGCAGGGGGGAGGATATATGAGATCATTAAGGGCTGGATTGATTGGAATCAAGGCACAATCTTGGTTAGCATTTGATGTGGTCATTTTGGACTTTTTTCCTTTTCCCCCTAAATTGGTTGAAAGGAAATGAATGTATTTTCATTTTGCATTTGGGCCTTGGTTTGTTTGTGGGTTGGGCTGGACCTAGTTATTTTTGGGCTGGCTTTATGCCCTATGGGATGACAAGTGATTGATATGCCCGTTGATACCAACTTTTAAAATGTTGCTATGAACTTTGGAATCAAAAACAAGGTTTTGAAATCTAGTTTAATTACTTTTGTTGGTTACTGGTTGGCATGGTTTGTGCTGTGGCACATGCATATTTTGACACATGACACATGTTGGCATGCATCTAACATGTTCGGCATGAGTGGCATAGAGTGACAACAGTCGGCATGCTTATGACATCCATCATTCTGTGCTGGCCAGCATCTTAATCCTTGGCTAGTATATTTAATCTACTGCAAACCTCATTCAAAAAATATGCAGATGATTTGGTTAGCTAGCGAAGCATGTAATTTGATCTCTTACTCTACATGACTTTCAAGAAAGTGGGCTTAACTTGAAATGTTGTTTCAGGTTGTTCATCGACAGTAAACCCATTATTTTTCATGATAGTGGAAGTTTTCAGTTTTTTCCATATAATTGTTGTTGAAAGTAGATTCAGTAACTTACGGGATCACATAACTAATTAGTTTTGGAAACAACACAGTAAGGAATGGTATAAATCATAACCGACCAGGTGCCATCCCAAGTCATATGGTCTTGATTAATCCTTGTTTGATTAATAGGTGTCATATTGAGCAACCTGTACGTTATATGTGTTGTAGGTTGTAGCACAATAGGCATTCGATTACTACGTGTTTTGTTATTCATGTTGATCTTCATGCTCCCTCTTGTTTCAATGGTTTGAGATTTAAAAGGATATTATAGTTATACCAATTTTCTGTTAAAGAATATGTACCAGGGATCAAGGTTTGCTGACTCATCATGGGACTGCATACCATAGGAAACTAGTACGACATGGTACTGGTATAGTACCAAACTGCACTGGTACACAAAAAAAAATATTTTTTGTTTTTTGTTTTCAAGGTTTTATGCTTCCTTTATTCAATTTTGAGCATGATTTTGCCGAATCGGTAGGTACTGGTGCATACCGACCGTATTGGTACCAAATTAGTATGTGGTACGCGGGGCATACCAAATATCGGTACATCAGATTAGCCTATGTACCAAGCATACTGAGTGTCGGCTTACCGAATCAGTTCTCTTATCGAGCGTACTGATATAATATCAGAAGGTATTGATACGGGGTTCAGTACCGTGAGGGCAAACCTTTTTGAGTGAAAAATAGGTTTTGTGAGTTCGTTTTTGATGTTTAAAAGTAAATGTATTTTGAACTTTTATGTTACATGCCTTTCCTCATTTATTTTTCAGCCCATATTGAGCACTGGTAGCCTAACTAATTGTAGGAATTACTTTAAAACGGGGCTTTTACTTGAAAAGCAATTAATGTGTTGGAAATTAATCCAATTGTTGTTAAAAAAATAGAAAGCAAATCGCATGCTAGACCCGGAGCATGATATTAATTCTTGGAATGTAGCATCTTATTTATTTTTAAAATTTATTTTTTATCTAAGAATATTCTTAATAAAATAAAATAAATATAAAAGTTAAAAAATTATTCCATTGAGTAGATGTGACTAAGATTTATGACATAATTCATGAAATCATTCTGGAATACAAAATTTTGGCATTATTTTCTTATATTTATTTATTTTTTTTCCAATTTCTCTCCAATTGTGGAATGTAACAAAGTAAAGAAAATGGAAGAGAGAAATACCCGAATTGGAGTAACAACTCAACCTTTCTGTCTCTCGCTCTATTTCTCCTCTCTTACCTTGAATGGAGGGAGAAAATGGTGTTGGATCCCTTTCTCCCTCAATTGTTGAGGTTCTAAACTGGTACGTGGCTCTTATAAAGCCAAACTGCTTAAAAGTGATCTGTTTAGCTTGTTAAGGTCAGGTTTGCACCAGTCCAAGCAAAATCTAGACTAAAACCATGAACCATCTCTATTTTGTGGTTGGTATGGTACCATATCGACTGAACTGGGTAGTTCTCTATAGTATTGCATTCCTTACGAGGGCTTGCATGAAGCAACAATGACAAATATTATTTCATAAGTTATAGTTACACAAATAATTTAGTTATTCTATTCTATGAAGTTTAGCTGGGTTTTGTATGAAACTATGAATTATCAGTGTTTTTAAAATTGACTTAGACCCATGTTTTGTTGTGCTGTCACCGAGCTCCGGACCGGTTGCCCGACGGCATGGGTCGATATGGGTTTGCGTTGTGCTATGTCGGGCCTGTACCGACATAGTAGAAGAGACGAAGGAGAGGAAAAACGAGAGAGGAAAAGAGAGAGAAGTGGGAGGCCGGCGGAGAGCCACCGTGCGGAGGTGGAGGCCGTGGGCTGCTGCGGAAGAAGAGCTCTGCTCTGGTTCTCCGTTTGGCCGAAGGGGGCCTTTTTATTTTTTAGGTTTTTAAGTGAAAGTCAGCAAACCCATTGCCGACTTCACTTAATTTTTTTTTTAAATAAAAAAATAAATGAAGTCGGCAATGGGTTTGCCGACTTTCACTTAAAAACTTAAAAAATAAAAGGGGCCCTTTTCAGTCCCTTGTTTCGTTCACTTTCACTTAAAAACTCCAAAAATAAAAGGG
Organism: Phoenix roebelenii; assembly: GCA_025769935.1. Lineage (NCBI taxonomy): Eukaryota > Viridiplantae > Streptophyta > Magnoliopsida > Arecales > Arecaceae > Phoenix > Phoenix roebelenii. The sequence continues at coordinate 126,600 of JAOXJJ010000495.1, forward strand.
GCTCCTCCAACCACTCTTTTGTGGCTCCGTCCTCCGCGCGGCGGCTCCCCGACCTCCACCGGCCGGCCTTGACCTTCCTCTCTTCCTCTCCCTCTCCCTCCCTCCCCTGCTCTCCCTCTTTTTCTCTTCTTCTTTCTTCTTCTCCCCCTTTGTCTCCGGTTTTGTTTTCATCGCCGGAACCATCCTAGTTTGCTGCCGATACGGCTAGAGATGCCCCAAACCGGGCGGTTCAGGACGGTTTTGCCGAGCATGCTTAGACCTATATCATACCATATGTATTTAAAATCGTTCTTTACTAGTTCTACAAGTATATTCCTTTTCTATATAGTTGAAAGAGGAGCTACTTTATTTGTTATCGTCTTTGCATAGCGAGTACATGCATTTGGTGATGTCTACCCTGATTATGTGACTATTATTTTATTGACTGAACCAAGCAGTTTGCGATGGTATTGCCTTCTTTGCTGGGAATCGCAAGAACCAACAGTGACAAATATTGTTTCATATGTTCTACTTATGCTAATCTAATTTATTATCTTCTTAATTCTATGGAGTTTAGCTGGGTTTTGCATGAAACTATGAATTATCATTGTTTTTTAAAATTTACTTAGACCTATATCGAACCACAAGTGCATAGAATTGTTCTACACTAGTTCTACAAGTGAATTCCTTTTATGTATAGTTGGAAGAGGAGCTAACTTATTTGTTGTTGTCTTTGCGTAGCGAGTATATGCATTTGGTGATGTGTACCCTAATTATGTGAAGATTCCCAAGGGAGAATACACTCTACAGTTGCATATAAGGTATGGCTTATTTTTCATTAAAGGACCAAATGGAAAGTGCAACTTGCAATAGTAACCATAGCATTTCCAGTCAGCTTGATCAAGTGTGCTTCTTTCTAGTTCTTTGTCTAAGCATATGTATGCTTTTTCTCCATTTTTTGACCAGAATAGGCATGGAAGCCACACACTTAAATTGCACATACTTAGAAAACTACATGAGCTATGAATATTTTTAACTACATTTAATCATACACCTCATTGGATTTTCTGTAGAAATGTCATAAAACTTTAACTAGTTAATTGGTCTTGAGAAAAAAATGTCAAGCTCATTAAAGAGCCAATACCCCAAAATATGTTATTACCAATATTTAGAACATAGGCCTCTTGTATACTACAAAAAATTCATGCTGTTAAGGGTAAACCATGGTATGCTGAACCGGCCCGACGGGCTGGTTCAGCACGTACCGTACCAGTACTGGGCCAGAACCGACTGGTTTTCGCTGCAGACCGGTGGAGAAGAAGAGAAGAAGAAGACTTACCGGTACCAGGCCTCATCAAGATGATCCTCATCGGGGTGCTCGCCCTTCCTTGCTCGCGGGAGGGGGGGAAAGAGAGGAGAAGAGAGGAGAGAGAAGAAAGGAGAAGAATTGGGAAGAAGGAAGAAGGAAGAAGAGAAGGAAAAGAAAAAGTAAAGAAGAAAAGAAAAAGATGCGGCCGCGCGCATCCCGTGCAGGGAAACACGTCCCGTGCGCAGGGCCTTGCCCTTGAAAACGCGGGGAAACACGGGAGAGACGCAGGGGAAATGCGGGGAAGACGCGGGAAACATGCCCCGCACGGGGGCGGGGCAGCGCTCCCGTGCATGCTGGGAACCGCACGGGCGCGCTTCCGTGCGGCGGACCGGGTCGGTACTGGTTCGGTACGGCCCTAACCGGTACTGACTCAGTTCTGGTCGCCACCGATACGCCGACTGGTATTGGTTCGACATACCTTGTAAACATTAATAAATTTCGTACAATTGAAATGATAGAATAATTATCAAAGGATGTATTAGCTTGGCTGTTAAGGGAGGTATGTATCCTCCTTGGAAGCGTGGATACTTTAAATCAGATGCCATGTCCGTATTGCATCTAGATTAGATACCAATATTTTCTGGGTTTTTCTTGGATGTGTTAGATACTTGTATTAAGTATCCTATTTTTTAAAATAAAAAAAACACTCTGGATACTTATCGGATACACCTTAGATACTTTCCCAACACCTCCAAAAGTGAAGGGGAGGGTCACTTTTGTATTCTATGATACTAATATTAAAATATAAAGTGTGGATTATGGTTAATGAAATAATGACTAAATGATGAGCTTGTAAAAATTAATGCTGCTGCAAAGAAGTATGGACTATGTGATTTTGATAGCCTACTATGCTTTATGGGTGCCTTTTTTATGCACATATATTTATTTGTACATTTGTACGCATGCTTGTATGTATTTTATACATACGTACATAGTACATACATACATGTATAAATACATATATATAGTACAATGTATATAGTACATTTATGTTGGTCATTATATGGATAACTGCCGTGCAATTAGTATAGAGGGCTTTCGTTGTTCATTTATAAGGCTTCACTATAGTGTGTTATGGATTACTTTATGGACTGCCAATTTCCAAAGCAATCTTGTTTAATTGCTTGTATAACCAGTGTTGGTTCTCTCACTTAAAGGTAATTTACTTGCATATTAAAACTATAGCGTTCTAATCCTCTAAAAAGTGTAGAAAGCAATTTGATGTCCTATGCTCCATTCGAGTGATTTCTAATCTTGCATGGAGGCTGGGCATGATGATAATAGCAATCAGCTTTCATTGTCCTTTTCTTTCTATAGCAGTTTTATTTCTTCCGATTGGGCATATTGGAATGTATCAGTATCAAACTGAAATTCGATATGGGTGGCGCACCAAGTCTCGGTACACCAAACCTAACCCATACTAGGCATTACCAACAACGTACCTACATGGTACCGGTATATTGTCCGATATCGAAATTTTGAACCTTTGTTTGACTTGTTTTACTTCCCATAAGTTATAAAATTGTATTTGGATTTAATTCTTATTTGATGAGATTTTACAACCTATTTATGATTTTATGAATGCAATTATTGCTAATCATGTTTTTGTAGCTAGCTACTAGTTGCACTAAACCTGTCAAGATTTTGTATTCTTGCAATGATTTGGCATTATCTATTTCATCTTGGGAGTGCTTTTGCTCTTCGTAAAAAAATTTGGGTGAGTTTTACCTTTCTTTGATTTAAGTTGGCTTCATACGGACATTTACATTTTGATTGTCAATGAGTTTACTCATCCTCACGTCATCCGTGGCCTGTAAACTTGGTGGATTTGATGTTAAGGGCCAATGACCTTTGTTTTCCATCTCCATGAATCTTATCATCATGGATGGGATATTTAGGGTGGTCATATTAGAGCTATATATCACCATTTTTGACATGATGGTTTGAAGATCATCAGAGAATTGACATTATAAAATGATCATGCCATGTTGAATTATTTTTGGTTGGTTCCTTTTAAACAATATTCTATTAAGTAATTCATTGCTTGGACTTTTTTGGACTACATTGTGGATTTATCATTTCTACCGTTTATGCTCGTGAGTATAAGTTCATTCAAAAGTGTTCTTCATGTACCTTTTGGGTAGCAATATATGGGAATTTACCTCTATGATCATGGGCCATTAGCGGTTGGCTACCATAAATCCTCTTATTTGTGAAATGACATGCCCATTCAGCTTCAATATTGTCTTTGTAGTTCTTTTTGCTGAGGGACATGTCTCCACCTATCGATTTTTCCTATCAGAGATTTGCTTATGCTTGTTCAATTTGTGGCCTATGGTTAACTCAATATACTGTAAATGCAAGTTTCTCCATTAATTCTTGTCCAATGTTGGCTGGAAAAACTGTCACCATTACTTCTCCATAATTGTCGCAATTGCCACCACCGGTAGCATTTTTATTGCTTATGGCATGTCTTTGTCTGAGGTTACTACTTCCCATCATATATATGATTGCTCAATTATTTGATGCCACTAATGATGTAGGGCATGCTACGTTGTACTGCTCGGTATCAGTGCATACTCGGTGTACCATATTGTATCGGTACCAAACTAGTAGTATGGGGGCCGTACTGAGTGTTGATACTCTGAACTGACCCCCGTATCGGGCAATACCGACACTATAGCCGGATGGTATCAGTATGAGGTCCGGTACCGAGACAACGAATTTTGATATAAAGTTTCTCAGCTTCAATCAACCATGCTAAAGGTAACAAGGTTTTGGGCTTTGCTGACCTAGATACTCTTTTTTTTGAAGAGAGAACTGATCTCAAGTTGTTATTTGAATTGGCTCAGGAATAGTACCAAACTTAACCATGTTTACTGAACTGGTAACAGGACATGACAAATTTAACCTTTATTTTCTCCTTCCTTTCCCCTTCGAAAACCTTGGTTTCTTCGCCCTCCCACAGCCACGAATAGGCAGACTGCAGAGTGTAGTGACATCCCTTAACCCTATGTCTTTCTTTGCATCACTGGCTGATGTCATTCCTGGCTCTCACTCTTTCTCTCTCATTTATGAACCCTTTTCCTTCTCTCACTTTTTTCTCTTTTTCTATCTGAATCCTAACCTTGTATGCTGCTTGATCCAAACATTGCTTGGTAGCCCCTTCTTGTCTTCAATTGAAACCTAGCAAAAACTTAAAATAAAAGAACTTATGTTGGCTTGATTTTTAGTGAACTGAACTTGTGTTAGGCCTTCATGATCACGACAAACATGAACTAACTTGTAATAATGCAGGCATTTGAGCAAAGCTTGAGTTTACTGAAGTTTACGTAGGCTTATCTCATTATTACCCCCCATTCATCAACTTAAAGTAAGGCACACATTCCCATCGAGCCTTGAAACCTAGCCATTTATTTATGGCAGGGAACTTAATAACATATGCATTGGATCAGTCTAGCCAGCTTTGTTTTTGGATTCAAACTTTGCCTTACACCAAGAGATCTAAGATTCAGTTTTTTCTTCTATTAACTTAACATCCAAGAATCTAGCGATTCCCGACGCTCCATTAGCCCTGAAAGTAGACTTTTAAACAGCTATATTAGGTGGCTGTTGATAACTGGACTCTATAACTACTTGACCATTTTGGAATAGCTCCTCAATATGTTAGAAAGGTCTTTGATGGAGAGGAAAATAGTATTCTACACAAGGTCGGCCGAACCAGTACCGAGACCCTTACCGGTCGGCGGACGGGTCGGTACGATACCGATTTGGTATTATATTGACACACGGTACACTTGGACGTGTTGGTAACCAGTACCGTACCTACACATGATACACTTGGGCGTGCCGGTTCCGTATCGGCACATCCATTTTTTTGAAGTTTTTTAAGTTGATTTAATTGGTAATTAATCTTTTTGAACTTTTTTAATAATTTTAAGTCTAATTTGATTTTTTTTTGATTTTTTGATTTTTTTGATGCTTTTTGATGTTTCTATGATTCCGGTTTAACCCAAATGATACATCTTATTGTTTAAAATTATACAAAATATAAAATGATTAATGAGATGCTGTGTGCTACAAGAAGCAACATGAAATATTCTCAAATCAAGTAGTGAGGTGAAAAGTATAAAATAATATAACCAATTATATATATTTAAAGTTCAACATACATATTGATATCTAAAATTTCGTCGAGTGATGATACCTCGTAGATATCCAGATTATTAGTATAGTCAGGAGGCATATCAATCCACTCTTCCAACCAAGCAGTGTTGTAGCTTGTATATTCATCTCATAAGAAATGCGCTTCGGGTTGTAAACATTTTTGAATCTCTCGTTGAAGCTCTAACTTTTGAGAGATGTCCTCTGGCTGATAAATTGGCTGATAAAACGACTGTAAAGGGGCCCATCAGAATAAGCCGACAACAAAATCTGATCCGTAAGATGCTCTAAGTTGCGTAGGATAGTAACCTTTGAAAGATGCCTCGAACGTACCATATCCATATTTTATCCGTATGGGTCAGAGGCTGCCTGTGGCTGCGTCTATGGATCCTACTCCACATGTGAGGTCATCTGCAACTGCATCGTGTCCTCTCGAGTGATTTCGAGGAGCCCGTCTCCTATATGCAATCGTATTCTCGTGGGTTCCACTATATCATGCACCATGGTTTTTATCATGTGTAGCATACGTAAACTAGACTCACTGGTGAATCGAAGACCATCCTGCGATTGTCTCATAAACGATGGTCTCATATTCTCTACTTTCTTTCTGGCCAACAAATCTAACCACTAGAATTATTGCCATTGGTCTCTGAATTTGAGTGAATTGGCTCTACACTCCACTGGGCTGCAGGTGCCTTTTGTTTTTTTTGTGTTGGGCAGCTGTCTTCTTATCCTTCGTGCCACTCGCTGTTTGCTTACCCTTCGTGCCCCTCTGCCTAGCTATATTAAAAGGATGCATGTCACCCTCCTGACTGTGTCGACTGGATAGTGTAATGGCCTCATCTAAGCATCTTTCGATCATATATCTGAGAGGATGTCTCAGACAAGGAGTCATGTGGTGACTGGCTTTCCTATAGCTGTGGGTGATCAGCTAGAAGGATATGTGGAATATTGCTCTACCCATTATCTTGCATCGACCCTAGCCTTGCTGGTTACGAAACTGGCCGGTTGTTAAGGCAATCCTCGCTCATCAAGCTCTGGCTTCTATTGTTAACCCATAAGCTATCCGATCATAAGATCATCCTTATCATCAACGAAAGCGCCATGGATCGAATTTGTGTACTTTAGCTCTACTCCTGAATGTACTTCAGCCTCAACCTCAGATTTTAGTAGACATATTCACGGTCGTTAAAGCGCTTCTATATCAAACAATTTCTCTGCTTGCTGTGGATGAGGGCAAAGGTGTAATAGTTGCGCTTACAGCCACTCGAGAAGACTGTCTGGAAGAGGATTTAGATAGCTATTCACTTAAGATTTTTTGCGGACAAACCAAAATGAATCTATCATTCAGCCGCAAAAATATTGAAGAAAATTACATAATAAGATAATATCATATTAGTAACCATCTAACAATAGATAAATGTTCTCATGATGTGTAATATACCTGGATTCATACTTTTCTTACTTACGACAACTATGGAGACTCCAAAGTTGGTGCCCTCTTTAAATATTTTGGCCTATGAAAAAGTACCGTGTTATAATATGTTAATAATTGAAGATATCAATTAACTTATACATGTCACTTAAGTTAACTTACCTTTTCTAGACATAGGACGGCGACTTATAGATCTAGCGCCATCTTGTAAATCACATTACGCAGAGCGACCAAAAATTCGTCATCCATATTGATTCCAGCTATGGTGTACTAAAACCGAGGGTTTAGGTAGTATGCTACAGATGAAGTTCGTTATTATCTTGGCAAAATTGTACAAGTACAGGTGTAGTCTAATTTTCAATGTTCCTGCTCACCTGCTAGATGCAAGTTTCTATCCATCTAGTAGTTCCACCACCGCTCAATGATGTCGATGTACTTCTTGGCGTACGTCAGATCTACCTCCTTGATCTAAATTTTTGCCCTCTCCATCATATGATACAAGAAGCCCATCTAGGGGTACCTTTCGCTGTTCACGGCCCGAAGCACTTCATATACTGGTATGATAGCCTTGACTATCGTAGTGGCCTGCTACTAGAATGTTTGCCTCGTCACCAAGTCCTCAACAAGGCTCCCTTCAGTGCTGGCCCTCGCATATCTTTCCTGCCACTTGGGACTTGATAAATATTTGACGTAGAGCTACTTTCTTCTCAAGAATGCTATCAAGTGCAACGTAGTTGGTAGCAAACTGTGTAACTCCTGGTCTCAAGATCTCTCTCCTTCCATACTTCTTCATCAGTGAAAGGACTTATGAATGGTTATAAATATATCTGGTGATGGTTTAGGCTATCTTCACTATCTGCTGCACCCTATGAATCTTCGCAATGTCCATCAACATGAGATTTATACAATGTGCAATACATGGGGTCTAGAAAATATGTGGTCGCCGCTCCATCAAGATTTTTTCGGCGACCTTATATTGTGGCCCATTATTAGTGATGACATGTACGACATTTTTCTCTCCTACCTGATCAATCACCTCCATCAATTTGAGGATGTATGTGGCATCGTGCATCTGATCGAAAGCATAGTTGACTTGTGGAAGAAAGTCTTCATATGTCAAAAAGTTGATAATGCTCCGTCTGGTAGGACCGGTTCAACCATCACACATCACCGTCAGTCCATATGTGGTCCACTTGCTCTTGTATGAGGCAATCCGTTTCTCTAGTTTCTTATTATTGTCAAGAAGCTTAACGTAGATGCTCTTTGGGTCTGAAGGATGTACATCAGGACTGGTAGCTTGTACGAAAAAAAGGGCAAACCTATAGTACGTATTGTCTACCACATTCGTTGGGATGTGACTGAAGTGGAATTAGGATCCAATAGCTTCTCACATATCCTTCTTCTTATCCTTCTTTAGCATTGTCTCAACCCTCTGCTGCTTTGAATCTTTGCTGGAAAAGACATATGGATCGGAATCATGGATTGCTACTCCTGATGGAATCTCTCTAGATGACTTCTTTTTGCCATCAAAAGCTCCTAGCATAGATGCAATACGACCGCCGCCTTTGCTGATGGCTTTCTTGGTTGAGGTTTTTTTGAACTCTGAATCTGCCTTGCTGCTCGTAGAACCAGAGCTCGACTCGTTGTATGAGGGCCCAAATCGAGCCCTATGCCTGGCCACTATCTTGCTTCCACTGATCATTCTGGTTAATCTACATGGCAGCCTGGATCTGTGCCTCGTCATCTAGAGCGGGCGCCTCCTCTAATTCCCTGGAGTGATAGGAAGGTAGCTCTGCCGCTCGATGGTCCACCTCCGTCTTCTTCCTAGAAACCCTCTCCTTCGCTGCTCTGAACTCAACGACTTGCTTTTTCATCAGTTGCCGAACCTTTTGTGGGCATATGGCACAGATATGTTAGGGTAACTACCAGCTAAGTGCTGCTTCAACCTGGTTACCCCTCATTCCTTTAACTTTGTATTGCACCAGTTGCACTTCCAATGATGCCGACCCGAGAGCATTGGCCCATGATCCCAATTAATGTGACGCTCTGGCTCATTTTTTCTTGATGGTTCCATTCTGGGTTTATCAAGTACGTCAGTTTATCAATTATTTAAAAATAGCAAAATTTTGTTAGGATGGAGATAATTTTTTTTTTATCTCAGAAAATACATCTGATTTATCTAATACATAATACGAATATTTCATATCTTTTATTTATAGATTTTTAATAATTTTTAAATTTACAAATATGTTTAAATATCATAAATTCAGAAATATATGTTTTCTATTTTAAAATTACTTCTAAATTATGTAATACATACTACTAATTTAGATTAACTTTTATCAGTACTAAGCACTATACTAGTAGCTTGCTCGTATGGTATGCCACCATATTGACATATGGTATGCTGTTAGAGGTGAGACTTATGCGTCAGTGCAAGTGCTGAAGCGAGCCTTTGTGCTATACTATAGTAAGGTATGCCTGGTGCCTAGGTATTGTAAACCTTATATGCACATGTTGCCGGAATTGCATGGCTACATTTGTGCAAGTGAAAGTTGGATTTGCACCAAATGTCAAACTCGAAAAGAGAGAGGAGAGACAGGAAAGTAATTGACTTAGTTGTGTCTGTATAAATATGATAATCTTGCAGAATATAGAATATGATATGATACTATTCCTTCAGATGCACCTGTTACAAAAAGAAATGGATCAAAGGCTTATTTAATGCTACATGCTAACTTTTTGGTGTTCAGGGTCACTCTTGATATAAAAAATTTCAATAATCCAACTTGTTTGGAATTTAAGTTGAAAGGCTTAGTGCCATCAACTTGATGATGCTGACATAAATTTTTGAATGCAGTTACATCCCACAAATATAAATCATTATATGTTGTTATTCATTTCCATATTGAATTACAGCTAAAGTGTATTATGTTAAGAATTGTTGAAAAAGGCTGGAAGCATGCTGTCTTTTAAATGCTTTAAAAGCTAAAACTTTACTGTTATATGCCTTAGCCATAGTATCACAATTAAAATACGTCTCTCCCATTCAAACTCCAAAATTAGTTCAAGGATATCTGATTTCTATACCTTTGTCCTTGGTCAATCTCCAAGTCCAATAGAAGCATATTTCTTGTGTCTTTTTGATTTCTGCACTTGTTAATAATTTGGTAATACTGCATGTCACACATCATGAAGTTTGCTGTAACCTTTGAAAGTTTGAACCAACAACATTTGCATGAACTTGAAAGACAAAAGTGTAGTTTTGCAAGGAAATGGATACGAGAATTGGATTTGAACATGTTTCCAAGTGTCTGACTCAATAAGAGAGAAAAAGATAGATACAAGGATATGTGAGATGTTTAACTAAATTGTATATCTATACCTTTAAATACTATCTGTTTAAACTTTAAATTTAAAGGTTACAAAGCTTTTGTTTGTTAAGATTTTTCAGTATACATATTTTCTATTCAAACCTCCCAATTAAATTAAGGATATTAGTTTAATAATAGTTTGCAAAGTTACTTCAACACCTGCATTTTTAACAAATCTCGAAAAAGAACAACTACTCACTCCTAATATCGAACTAGAGAATCAAACTTATTATTGGAAGAGTTCAACTCTTTTCCAATCTTCAAGTGGTTATCAAAGAATTTCAAAAGTATTAAATATTTGATACGTATCCGATACAGATTTTTGGAGCTGGATGTGAATATCCAAGTAACATTACAAAAGTTTGCGGTAGCTTATTCTTTCTTTAAATATGAAAAAATGCTTTATGCAACATTTGCTATATCTCTAGTGCAAAACCATAGAAATCTATACATTTCTCCAATCAAAGTTGAGGTTTACAGTAGAACAAGCAGCAATTGAGTTATTTAACAAGGTTCGCAATTTCAATAATGAGCACTGTACTGGTATCTTATTAGTTTGGTATGGTACGGTATGATATGTACCCCGTATTGAAATAGCTATCAAACTATTTTTTTTATTTTTTATCTCGATATGCCTCGGTATACCTCAATACGTCTTGGTACACACCTCGGTACGTCTCGATACACACCTCGGTACGGAGCAATACACCTCGATGCGGGCGGTATGGGACCTGTATTGACCCAAACTTGAGTTTCTTACTGGTCCCTTTCTGGTATGGTACAATATGCCACATATCGGATAGTACGGGGCGGCATAGTACTCTAAAGATATAACAAAGTGGAGAAAGGTGCAAATAATAATGATCAATGATTCAGATTGCTATTGTACCATGCAAATTATATGTTAATAGCTGAAATGACATAGGAAAATAATGAAGAAGAAGAGCATTTACTTTTAAGAATGGAATGGTTCAAGAAATCAAGAAAAAAGAAAAGAAAAATGGAGAGGTATGGGTGCAGAAGATCATTGTCAGACTACTTTCTTTGAATCTATATGGTATCACATATCCATCTTTATTAGTTGAATAGAGGTTCATGGCAATACACTCTTTAGCAGAAATATACATGTATGCCACCTTCCACATTAGTTTGGACTTTCGAGCATAGTGATTATATGAATCCCTTAGACGACTTGCATGAAAACAAATTAAAAAGAGAAGCTATTGAGGAAATGTACTTGGGGTAGAACATCAACTATTTGTTTTTAAGCATTCTTGGGCTAAATATATTAATCTTATATGTGCAGGCATGAAAATGTGCAATTTTTGGAGAAAATGAAGCAGCTAGTTTTGTTTATTGAAAAGAAACTGGAGAAAAAGGTAATTGCATTATCAAAGTCCAGAATGATATTTTTTTTAAAGGAATCAAATATGTTTATATAATACTTGATCTTGTTTAGAGGTTTTGCAGACTGACGTATAAGTTGTTTGGACTAATAAGATAAATCTTGTACATATTTAGTTCTTGATCAATACTTGATAAGGTTTTTCAATGGCTATTACCGGTTGTTTAAAGATTTTACTATATTTTGGCTTACATTATAGGTTTTATTGTGTTAGACCGAGCATGTAATTATTGAGTTATGATAGAATTTTTTCTTTGATGGGTTTAAGTTAAATATGCAAATCTGTTAATCAAGGTTCGCCGTTTCGGTACCAGACCCCGTACCGGTGCTACACTAGCACAGTATCAGTATGGTACGGTACAGAATTTTTTTTTGACATAGGAAGTGTCGGTACGCCACCCATATAGTATACGGTACCGAACCGGTATGGTATGGTACGTTCCGTACCGCCTATTTCGGACAAGTGCGGCATACCATGCTCTTATTATTGTTCTACTTGATGCGTTCAATATCGTTTATTATCATTGTAGTTGATATGTGGATATTGACTGGCTGCATCACACTTGTCCTTTTCAATTAGCCTCTTGTTCGTTAATGAATTGATTTCTTCTCTGAAGCCCCTTTACTCACTTTTCAGCAATCATGTCCCTCTTAGTCTTCTGTATTTTGATCTTCCTGACTGTGCATTCCCTTCTGTCTACCCACTTTCTAATTCCCCATACCACACATAAATCCTTATCCTCTTAAGCATTGCATTTTTTGCTTTACTCAATTGCTTTCAAGATGGTGAAATTAATGGAAGATCTTCCTGTATCCTTGATGGTATCCAAGAGCCTTTTTGGTTAACACGAGCAAGTCGAAGATCAGAAAATTGAATGTGGCATGCATAAAATTTCTTTATGTCATATTTATGACCTGATGAGCCAAATATAGAGTTTTTCATCATGGCAACCTTCTAAACCAAGCATATGATAAATTAGCCACCTTAACAAGAAATTTCGTCTCTCCCAAAAGATGTTGCTAGTTCGACAAATTATAGAACTTCTCATAAGAAGACATTTCAATTAACCTTGTACCATTTCTTTTGTTTTTGCATGAAGAATTAACCTGATTCTAGAAATTGCAAAGAAAACAATGGATGCCTTCTTTGTGAAATTAATCTTAAAGCAACCTCATGTGGTGACAGCTACAGTGGCTTCTGGATGACCAAATAATTGGTGGCAATTGAGTGCGATAATTGGGAACTATTGTCAATATGGTTAGACAAGTTACACATTTATCATCTGGATGGTGTCCAAAATGTCTGTAACCAATGAAAATTTAACATATCCTAATCATGTGAATTCTATTTCTAAATCCCTCCCAATTAAGTCATCTCTAATAGTAAATCTATTTGTGCAGATCCAGGTGGAATGCATCATTTAAATTCAAATTCCACCTGTATCATTGCTTCCATTAGCAAACTCCAATCTTCCTCATCTTCTTTCGAAACAGATATAAAAATCTTTCTTCATAGTTGAACACCTCAAATTCTCACCCATCTGATAACTACTGCAGCTAGGCCCTGGATCTTTTCAGAATCTCATAACCAAACTGATAATATTTACTCAGGTTTGAACCCCTATTCTCAAATAAATGTTGCCATTATCCAAAACTGCTTCCTCACCCCCCTTTCACAGAAACCCAGCTAAATTTTTCCTTCTGGATTCTAACCCAAATTAATTCACATTTCACAGCTGACGCAAATGAGTCCAGCTTCTTTTTCTGTAAGTAAGATCCCAGCTAGAAACCTTTTTTTTTCTTTTTATGAAACCTCTGACTGATACTGTATCTGCCATGTATGAGTCCCACTGACCCCTTCTCAGATCTTCTACCCCAACAACATGCAGTCTTACTGAACCTCATTCCCTCACTTCCAGAAGTTTTCTTGTTTCTTTGTAAACATGTTGATAAAACATATGCTACTTCCCCAACAGAGTATTTTTTCGATTGACCTCACTCGAAAATCCCTCAACGTCAATCTATAAGAGCCATGCTGATCATATAAAAAGAGGAGGATATGCAAACTGATTCAGTTGAATGAACTCTTAAAATTCAATTTACATAAGACCCATCATTATATGCTCCTTATTGTACATGTTTCTTCTAAAATTGGGGCAAATAACTTCTTTCAGATCACTCCAATAACAGAAATTCCATGCTCCAAAGACATCGAAACAAGAAAACTTGCTATGATCCCTATTTGAAATGTGTACCAATAACCAAATGTGGATCCATAGTTTGGTCTTTTACTACTGCAACCCCAATCCTGGAAACCTTTATCGTGGTTGTGGAGAGAACATTTGTTGAGTGCAAGGTCTGCCGTATCGGCCCATATCGGCCGGTACGTACTGGTACCGTCCTGAATCGGTACCGGATCAGCGTGGCATCCAGTACCGGGAGCTTATCGTTGGAGAACCGGTACGAGGCCGGTATGCGGAATCCCAAAACTCGGCTATTCAATGGGACCGGTACGGACCAGTACCGTATCGGTCCGGACCGCCACTGATACGTCGACCGGTATCGGTACGGCGGACCTTGGTTGAGTATTTTTTTTTTAAAATTCTGATCCTCTGATGTTGTTAAGTATGATTCCACAGGTACTAGTTTATAGCCTCTAGTATCCATGAGGAAGCATATGGAAATATAATCTTGAATTTGGAGATAGTCCTAGCGGCCAGCGAGTGCCCTAAAGAGCACAAACACTATCTTGTTCTATGAAAAATCAATAAAGGGATGCCAGAACTCTTTTAGCTTTTAATTGGCATAGTTTTCTGTTCATTTTTGTTATCTTTGGCTATTCTGAGTCAGGAACAATGCTTTGGTATCATGGCTTAAAATAAATGCAATATTTCACTGACAATACTACTTCTTGTTCTACACTATTCATGCATTATCCTATGTTACAGGAGGATCCTTAAAGGAAAAACAGTTGAAATAATTTAAACCATTATGCTGCACCTGTTATCTACATCATTGCCTTTTGTATCCTGAGGAAAGCTATTGGAAAAGAAACAGTGCACTTAACTTTTTCACAACACCATCTATGAATTCTATGATCACTTGTGATTGACTTCGATCTTGCATATGGATTTTTTACAACATCTTCAGCAATGTGATGCTTAATATTCATAGATGTGCTAATTTCCAGATGCATCGGTTTCTTATCTTTTACTTATTAATAGTGATCACAAGATTCACAACCAATGTTCCCAGTCTCGGTATTGGACTGTGCACCAATGGGAGACTGGTATGGTACAAGTACCATATCATATGCTTTGACCATATCGGCACGCAAAAAACATATTTTGTTCATTTTCAAAGTTTTTAAGCTTCCATTATTTAGCTATGAGTGGGAAATAGGGTTTTATAAGTCAATTTTTGATGTTTACTTATAATAAGCTTTAAAGTTTTTTATGTTATATGCCCGAAGTATTGTGTGGCTATATAATACATGTTAAATTAATTGACATTGAAAATGTAAACTGCTTATATTTAAAGATTGGGATACAATATACATGTGTATGTTCAACTCCAAGTCCAGTGTTTATGTCCCTCATACATGTTTGTATTGCGTTTTTAGTCGAGCCTTGGGACTTGACTCCTATTTTGCTCACTGAGGATTCAGGTAAGTCGTTTGTATTGGATAGCCATACTAATACCGATGCTCTTTCAGTATGGGGTGATGATCCTATGTATCAAGAGGATCTTGATACCCCTTCTGGTACCGAAGCCATCACCTCTAGGTCCCCTCCTTTTGTATGTCACGTTGTCCTCCCTAGCCCTGTTCCCATGGTTTCTGTCCTGCATCCCATACTCAAATTGGTACTCACCAGTGAATAAAGTAAGCATATGGAACTGCTTGCCATTCCTTCCTGTCCACTACCTCCACCCTGACCATTGAATTCATCATCTCTCAAAGAGTCTTTGTCATTATTGCATGCATCATGAGATGACCTGGGCAATCCTTCATCGATATATCTATCTTCATTCCTTTATTTTTCTTTGCCTTCGTGGATGTCTAGAGCACTAGCTTCTTACCCTTGCCTGATCGACCTTCTTGGCTCTCTTTGGTGGCCCGGATAGGCAAACTACCTTGACTAGTTCAGCCTCCCTTTCCGGCTCTGCTTCTCTTGATCCCCTAGTACCGTGGTAATCTCTACTTAACATCTCTTTGTCAAATCTCTGATGGGAGATCTCCGACTTTGAACCAGACTGGCTTCTCCCCGAACTTTGTGGTGGTTGTGGTTGTTAGGCAACTAGTGACTATGGATGTGGTATGCG
The DNA here is from genome assembly GCA_025769935.1 of Phoenix roebelenii. NCBI lineage: Eukaryota > Viridiplantae > Streptophyta > Magnoliopsida > Arecales > Arecaceae > Phoenix > Phoenix roebelenii. Next base: position 142,649 of record JAOXJJ010000495.1, read on the forward strand.
TCCATTTGGCAATGATTTTTCAGAAAAGGTTGCCTTAATTTTTAATTTTTCATGCATGAATTACTTTTTTTCGAATTAAACTTACTCAAAATATTTAGAAAATTTCAAAATTCCTAAAAAATGCTGGCTACCTCAATAATTAGTTTCGAACAATACAATATATTTCTGATTTTTCATACATTTTCATTGCATTAATAATTTTTACAAAAATATGTATAAATTGCATAACTATTGGAAAAATATGATACATTCTCCAAAAAATATGTCTGAAATATCTTTAAATGCTACTAAATTTCCATGAATTTTTGAATTCATTACATTTTTTTATTTTTTATTAGAATATAATATGCAGTTTGACTAAAATCTTGAAAATTAAAGTTTAATTATGTCTAATGTACTTCTTTTAGGAGGTACCACATATTATCTTTTCCATTGCATATTAATTATTAATAGTGTAAGCAATCTATGATTTATTATAAAGTTGGTCTTTTATTCGAGAAACAATTAATACATTGAAAATTAGTCAAAGTGTCGTAAGAAACAAATAGCATGCTAGATATTGAGAATCACACTAAATCACTAATATTTGGAATCTAACATCTCTTTTATTTTTTATTGATTTTATACAAAAATATATTCTTAATAGATAATAAGATAAATATAAATATAACAAGTTATATCATTGCATAAGTTTGATTAAGATATATGATATATCACAAAATCATGCGAAAATACGAAATTTTGGTATGGGGTGTAAAAGAAAAGAAAATGGAAGAGGGCATCTTGTAAAATATCTTGGTGAACTGAGAACCCACCCTCCTTGTTCACCTTCCACTCTCTCCCTATCATTCCCCTCTCCTTTCTTCTCTACTCTTTCTCCTCTCTTATGTTACTCGCAAGTGAAACAGTGGGAGAAAAGGGTATGGTAATCTTTTCTCCCTCAATTTCGAGGGAATCAGTAAATCAGGCCCTAACCAGGCCCTTACTAGTTTGAACTGTTCGAAATTGTTTGGTTCTAAGCGGTTCATCGTAATAAGGACCGGCTCCAGTCCCATTTTGTACCGAGACTGCGAACTATCCTAGTTTGTGGTCGGTATGGTATGGTAGACCGAATCGGACCATTGGGTCCAATTATCATATGCCATGGTCACAGACTAGACTTCCAATCCTCAACAAAGCTACCAAATTGAGGTGACCAAACCATTAATCCTGAATCAATATGGGTAGGAGATAATCATTTTCAAAAACATTCTTGAACTTTTGCGGATATCCAACAGGAAATAGGAGATGTAAGAAACTGCACCAACAAATTAAAGAATTTCCAAAGTGGTTTGGTTGCTGGATCAGCGAACAATTTTTCTACATGCACAATAAAATTGAACAAAAAAATAGAATGGCATGACAGTTGTAGTTGATCCAATACGCTATCATATAGGGACCGTACCAAGTGTCGACACGCCGAACTGACCCCTATATAGGGCATATCGACACTATTACCAAGATTACAATCCTTCGTCTGAGCTTTAGATCAATAGAGTGTAAAATTATGAACAGATATGAACATTTGTTGTCTATTAGGTCCCCTAAAGAACCCCAATATAAATAAGTGCCTTCATATTATTAGTGTGTGTGTGTGTGTGTGTGTGTGTGTGTGTGTTGAACAAACCAGTTAGCTTTGTTGTATCTTATTCAATATAACTGTAAATTCTTGAATATAATTTGGAACTTTCTGCATTGTGCCAGCAGTAACAAGCTTTATTCAATTTGAAAGAAATATTCTTCGTATAACTGATATGGAACTTAATTTTTAAATGCAGGACCACATTCACTTGAGCTTTTTTTCTCAACCTGATGGCCCCATAATCGGAAATGGCACCTTTAAAACCTCCGTTTTAGTTCCTGGGTATACTAATTTTTTTGGATCTTTTTTTAGTAATCATCCTTTAACAAGCTTTTGTTGGCCTAATCTAGGCTTCTGTATTTTTTTCCAGTGAACCAGAAGCATTTTATCTGGGTCCACCATCCAGAGAAAAGCTCCCAAAGGTATCTATCAGTTGCAGAGTGCTATAGTATTTTTTTTTCAAAGTGAACCAATGATCGGTTATCCTTTTCTCTTTTAATGTATTATATTATATGACTTCCGAATAATTGTAATTTCTTGCAGAACTCTCCAGCTGGAGCTGTATTGCTTGGATCAATATCCTATGGTACCATAACTGTTAGCAGCAAAAATGATGACCAAAACCAAAAACCGCCAGTATATTATCATATATCTTATCTTATCCCACCATCCAAGGTAAGAATATAGTTGACTTTCTTCAAGTTTCTCAGTTAAGTGTTTTCAAAATTTTTGAGCTGCTTGATTATGTGATGTGTTAAGATCATAATATACATCATATCTTTTGGAGTTGTAGGTTACATCAACTTCATGGGTGTTTACTGTATGTAGACTTTTGTTTTTACAGGTTGATGAAGACAAAGGAAAGGGCACTGGTACCTGCACAAAAAGTGTCTCTGAGCGTTTGGAAGAAGGGGTAATTAAAATAACATTTGTCCATTGCATATTTCCAGCTTATTCTTTTGTTTTTTATATGATATTACTAATACATGGTTTGAACTAGTAAAGTTCCTCATGCTTTGTGCATGTGCACTCATTTCCATGGATCGAGATATTGTGTACCATTCACATGTCGGTCGAGCACTAGTGCAACTTGTATCATAGATGCTGTGACAGTGCTTGGCGCGCAATGGTGGTGTGGCATGCAATGCACTGGTGTGCAGCCGATAGTGTGCCAGTGCTGCATGCGAGGCATTAACATGATATGTACTGTCCCTTGTAATGCAAATTGACTGGCATTTCTTTATTCTACATGTTATTTTTTTATACTTGAATGCAAGGTCCGCTGTACTGGTACCGGTCGGCGTACCGGTGACGGCTCGGACCGATACGTACCGGTCCCATACCGGTCCGAACTGGTTCCGTACCGATTCTTTAACAATAAACTACCGGTACCGGATTCCACGCTGATCCGGTACCGGTCTCGGGCTGGACCGGTACGTACCGGCCGGTACGGGCCGGTACGGCAGACCATGCTTGATGTTTGTTCTGAATTTGATCTAAACCTCAGTAAGAAATATTTAATACTAAATAATAACCATATTAATTCTATTTAATCCCTGACACTCAATTTCTCCTATAATTTTGGAGATTTACCATTTACCATTATTCATCTTTGTACATTATACTAAAGTAAAAATGTTTGATACATAGTTCATAGCAATTTAAATTGTACACATTTTTTTGTTTCCATCTATTTAAAAGAGATCTGCTAAACCAGATAGCTCTTTTGTGTTAACACACTCACTTTGATCAGGTACGGGATGCTAAGATAAAGGTTCTATCAAGCCTGAAACGAGATATTGAAGAAGAGAGATCAGCATGGAATGAACTTTCCGCTTCTCTTAAGGTAGCATTGCATCTGCCATTTTCTTCTTTCTATTCCCATCTTTTAATGGTTTATATATTTGGATATTGGCAGAAAAAGGGGAAGTTTCTAAAGCTTGGATGCACTAGTGTATGATTTCAGCTTAGTAATTGCTAGTAGTTCAAGGGCCTTATTAGACATGTGATACCATATGTATGTGATGTCGCCTGCCACAATTGGAAGGGTCAAAAAGTAAATGTTGGCAGATGGAGAAATTGGAGGAATAGGGAGACATGGTTTGCAATCTTGAGATTTTTGGAATACAATAAATCAGAATTGTCGATTGGTTTCATTATTCAGAAAACTGTGGAGAGGGATTAACTACCCCTGAAATACTTCCATTATCTTTTATCAGTCTTCTTTGCCGCCTGGCAACTTTGCATTCATGTGGGATATGTCACACAGTTAAAGGTGTCAAAACAGGCCGTGAAGGTTCCTTCCCTCTGTATAATGTGAGATATCTCATAGTACAAGGTTCGGCATGCTACGGCATGCTGACCAGATCTGAGATCCAGTCCTATCAGGTCAAACTTTATGATGAGGACTCACAAATGATAATCCAAATCATTTCATGTGATTTACTACCTCTAAATTGTCTACAATATCCGAAGATTCAGAACGATTTATTTTGGATACCCTTGCCTGTGCGTCAAGCCCTTCCAAATGCACAGTTCAAAAACATGTCATAATGTTTTGATTTGTGTTTTATTAATTTTATTTTATCTTTACTTTCCTTGCATAGTTGCTTGTATTCATATATTTTTTTTATTATCTCTTGACTTATTGTTGCCAGAAAATGTTTCTTTTAAAAGGTCACTTACGTATAATTGAGAATCTATCTTTATGTGGTGTTCTATAAGATTTTTGAACACCCTTTTTCATTTCAACCATGAGTTTTGTACCTGCAGATGGAGTATCCAAAATATACACCATTGCTTGCCAAAATTTTGGAGGGTTTACTTTCAAGTGGTGCTGATCAAGAAAAGGTTAGCCATGACAAAGAGGCAAGTATATACTAATATAATGATGTTTTTATTATTTGCATAGACAGAATTTGTGTATTTGTCTATGATCGCTTGTATCTTGAAATTGAACTCTAAGATCATCTTCATAAATATTTCTGGAATATTTGTTTTTTTTAGATCGATCATACCTGAAGATTGTCCCCTCATATTTACTTAATAAATCAAAATCAAAGGCTGAAAATTAGAAAGTGGTTATTTTGAGTGATTGTGCCCAATCATTTTTTCCCTTTGTTTGGCTCGTGTGTCAATTGTTGCTTGAATTTATTTATATTCACCTTTGTGAAGAATAATATGATGTTCCATTAATATATTGCTTCCATTAGAACTGATGATCTTGGCCATCTTGGTGGTTGCCCATTACTAGGATGAATCTAAATCTCTGTTATCTTGTCCTAGAAATAAAGTTCGAAAATATTGGGTACCAGGATTTCTTGAGATTTTGGCCAATATTGTAAGAAATGAGATGTTGGATCCTGACCTATATGATAAAGTTAGAACTTAGAACTAACGCCCATATTAATGTTTAACATTTAAAAATTAATTTTTAATGTAGAAGGATGATTAGGAAATAGCAGTCTATGTCAATCTAGTTGTGGCAGATATGTTGGAATATTTTAGTATATATCAGTTGAGATAATAAGGGCAGAGATATTAGTTTTATCATATTGGTGAGAGGTTGGGAATTGCGAACTTATATTTTGGTCAAGATCTCACCTATGATGAAAACCTTCTAAGATTTCTTGATTTTGTGTTGGAAAATTCTATTACTTGTTTGGCATTGCTTTAGTTTCATTTTTCTTTTTGCTAAAATAGAAAACAGAATGCAAGGAGCAAAATGTGTTTAGTGATGTCTTTCTTTCTCAAGATTCTTTTTTTTATATTTTTGATAGTGGAACATTTTGGTTTTCAAAATTTTTTAAAAACAAAAAATAGGAAATCAGGTTCTCTCCACTCTTCAGCATTGCCAAATCCATGGCGAGCGCTAGTGGTGCCATTAACCCTCCACAGGGCTCCACTTCATTCCATAGTCACCACCACGACTGCAACTGCTATCACGCCTTAACTGCTATTGCCCTTGCCAATTCCATGCACCACCCATGACCATGGTGCCATGGATGCATTCTTGCCACCGTTGTCGCCACGACTATTGTTACTAATGCCACCTTACCACCTGCACTACTTATTTCCACCATTGCTACCACTGCCATGACCATCACCTCCAGTTGCCACACTCTCACCATTAATGTCGCCACTGCCACCACTGCCATTAGTCATACCACTACCACTTGTGCAACCTGCAACCTATGTAGCCACCACCCTTGTTTCCATTACTACCACAGCTATTGCAACTACTATGCCATTTCCATCTGTCTATTGACCAACACTTCCAAATGTATTCAGTCTTCTGATTTCAAAGATAAAATAACAATTTTGACTACCTTCAGTTTCAAAATATTGGAGAGAAGATTAATTGGAAACTGAAACAATAAACAAAAAGGGAACCAGTGAACTTTGCTAAATGCTACTTAAACAGAAAAAATATGGTAAAATTGATTCTTAAAGGATAAGCATGTTATTAGTGTATTTTAAATATCATTTTTTATCATGAACTTCCTGAACATTTTATCTATTCTTCATATATGCTGAAAATAACATGTTTGCAATTTTTTTAACCCCCTGTATTATCCATTTCTCTTTTTCAGATTATTTGTGCAGCCGATGAGGTCATTGACAGTATTGACAGAGAAGAGTTAGCAAAATGCTTATACATAAAGTCAGATCCTGAAGATGAAGAAGCAGAGGTTAAACTAAGTTTTGCAGTTATTCTTTCATCTAATAGTTCTTGATTTGAGGAAGAAGTGTCTAGAGACTCTAGACTAATATACTTCATTCAGGGCTTATAGCTACACTTCTTGTGTAAATATTTGATGCATTAGTTTTTGATCTCAGTGCATCTTATTTAATTCCTATTACCAATTCAATAATCCTGCTTAATCCTTAAATTAAAATATGAAATTACGTTTCGTTTTGAATTCTTCCTCTTTTGCAGAAAATTAAGAAGAAGATGGAAGTTACACGTGACCAGTTGGCAGAGGCTTTGTATCAAAAGGGACTGGCACTGGCAGATATTGAATCTTGTGAGGTAAGATTACTTATTTGTTAAGTATCCATATTATCTAGATTAATCTGATTTCACCAATATTTTTTTTGTTTAATTTTTGTCTTGAAAAGAGATCTAGCTTTTGTCTCAGTGAGACCAAAATTGATTGCACAGTCTCCAATCTCTATGTTTTCTTCTATCCTTTGAAATTCTCTAATCAAGAAAACAAGTAAACTTCTGACTATAGATCCATTCAATCATCTCTTTTCAAGAAAAGCGATCCTTTGTATCAAAAGGACAAGAAAAGGTATCTTTTTTTGACTCATCAACTTGCATACCAGATACCCTCCTCACTGAGGCCATCTTTGGGTGGTGCTGAGTGGGATGAAGCTATCTCAGATGATTTTTTTCACTCATGTTCTCCAATGCACTTCTCAATTTCATCCAAAATAACCTAATGTTATTTAGGATGGCATATCTTTCATCTATTTTCTTATAAGAGAACAAACATAATTTTTTCTTTTCTGATGGCCCTTGATCTTTAAATCTAACAACATTATCGTCTTCGCCGATATTTGTTTCAATGCCAACTGCATATACTCATAAATTTTCCTAGTTTGCACATAAAATCTATCCTTTATTAACTTTCATGTTTCTAAATAGTATTCGTTGTTTCCCTGGTCTCATTGTTCAACTCTGTTTCAAATGAAGTGAAATAGTACAGGCCGGCCACCACTTACATTTAACCTCATGTCATCTGCAAAATTGCCTGCTTCATGGCGCATTCTTACAGCCACTATGGATTCCCCCGTCTTTGCTAGAAATTTCTTGCTCTCATCACTCCTTGAATGGATATTTCACATTGCTAATCATTTGAATTTTTATTGTATTTATTTCCCATTAATTAACCTTAAGATCAAGTATCTGAATGACTTTACTGCTTTGAATTGGCAGCTTCAAATTTATCCAATTGTATAATACAAACTTTCTAGCAGGGTCGGCGGAACTGGTACGGGGCACCATACTGGTTTTCCAGCGGCCGAGTCAGTACGGGCCTGCGTTGTGTCGGGCCGGGCTTGTACTGACAGAGGAGAGGGCAACATAGACCGTGGGAGAGGGGAAAAGAGAGAGAAGGGGGAGAGAGGGAGGGAGAGAGAAAGAGGCCGGCGGACGGTAGCGGAAGCCGGCAGAGGTTCGAAACAGGGGAACCGGCAGCGACCTCGCCTCCTGCCCAGGTGCCGGCCTTCGTCGGCCCTCCACGGGCTCCCCTCCCCGCTCGCTCTCTCTTATTCTCTCTTTCCTTCTCCGCCTCTGGCAACAGTTTTCGTTTCCGTTGCCGGAATCGGACCGGTGAGCCCCTGGTATGGCTCGGAATGGCCAGAATCGTCTGGTTCGGGACAGTTCCGCCGTATTTTCTTTAGTAACATACTAATATCAGCAGTTTCATTTAAGATGCAAGTGCTGCTCCATATCATATGAAATGATGCTATGCACACCATGAAGCAAAGTTAAGAACATGATACAGGATGCAGATTCTGTACCAACCCATGTCAGTGTGAACTGGTTTATGTTTCAGTTTATCCAAGCAATGCAACATAATGGGTCAGCATAATATTGGTAATCATGTATTGAAGCTATGCTGATAGATCATCTAAGTGACATCCAAAGATATTGCAAGATTTGCACAAGATGCTTAATTTTTAAACCGTTTTGAATTAAAATAATGATAACTGCAAATGTTAGTAAACTTGATTTATCTTTGCTTTGGACTGATGCTGATGTAATAATCCGCAGGTTAGAATTCTTAGGTTGCAATCCTAATTCTCTAAATAGCACTTGGAAAAAATCTAAATACAGATGTTATTGTTTCTGAATACTGGGTAGCAGTTGAATGTGCCTAAATACTAAAATTTAGGCTTCTGCAGTGTTTCTCATTGTTCCTTATGTGTACGTATTGACATTGTCTGCATCATCCCTTGGTGATGCCTGCCAAGTATTGGCAGGTCTTGTACACTTGTTATGCATACCTCTAATCAGCATGTGCATGATGCATAGTGCTTTAATCCTTGCTTGTCGCGGCTAATTAATACATGCTTTTCATATTGTTCTTTCCTCAATTGCATCACATTCTTAACCATATGGTTCACAACTTCACACTTTCTTACTTGAGATGCACAACAAGTGCCTGAAAGAAATGCATTACAGCAAAATATTACATATGCAAGTTGTTTTCATTGTATGCAATACGTGGCAAATTAGCCCTTAATTAGTTCAGGCGATTATCTGGACTTTACATCTTGTGTGTAATTTATTCATTATTTTAGTTTAGTACTTGTTCTGTTACCGTAGGGTAATTTTAAATAGCTCGATGTTTAGTTACTTCTTGAGAGAGTAGTCACAATTAGTGGTGAATTTTCAAGCAGTTTGATAAGTCTTGTCTTGTAGCAGGCTGATCTGTCAGTGGAGAAATCTGAGACTGCTACCAGCGAAAGTTTAGATGGAGCTGAAACTCTTACCAAAAGTGACCAATCAGATCCTTTTGAGGAGAACTTTAAGGAATTAAAGAAATGGGTTGATGTTAAATCCAAAAATTACTGCATGCTGTTGGTGGTACGTGAGAGACGTTGTAGAAGACTTGGAACAGCTTTAAAGGTGAAGTCTGCTGAATTCTTTTTCCCAATAATTTGTTTCAGATCCATTTTTTGCTGAAACTTCGTAAGAAGTTTTGGTGGGTGATTTTTTTTTAATTTTTAACTTTGAAAAGCAAATACTTGCATAAGTTTCTGCATCTTCTGAATCTATGCTTTATTAAGGGAAGAATGTAAGATAAGTCACAATTTTTCATAAAAGGGGGTATCTTGAATTATTTTTGATAATTGTTATAGTTCCGAACAAGGTTTTGAATATGGCTGGAGCAGGATGGTACAAATGGTCATTTGGTTGGTTTCGAGCACCAGTATACAGTGTCGGTACAGGAGGCAATCCTGTATCATGTGTCGGTATGTGGTACTGCACTGTTCTGGCAAAAAGCTGGAATGAGTTCACGTACCAGTATTTGAATCCTTTTTTCCGAATTTCATATTATCTTTATTATTGTTAGCATGTAAAGCCCCTCTCTTCGTAAAGATTTTCTTTTTCCCTTGTCCCCCTTTTGGAATGAAATTCACATGATATATGAATGCCATTCTTCCAATCACAATATGCATGACCAAAAGATCTAGGATATGATGCGTGCTCTCTTGTAATTCCTCTCTTTAAGATGTCAGAACTCAAAACACCTCCTCAAGCATCAGAAGAAACGCTGATATCAAAAAATTAAGGTTGCATTGCATTCTCAGCTTTTTGTGTTTAGAATCATGAAGCAAGTTAGTTGTTCTATTCCATTCTTTTGTGCATCATGCCTGGTAATAATAATAATAATAATTGTTTACTCTGCATAATTATTGAACACAAAATGGGAGTGAAAAGAAAGAGGTTTGCTACTATTCGCTAGGGTACCAAAAGGATGATCATACAAACTGTAGAGAGACAAAATCAATGAATAACCGCAGCTCGTGAAGGAAACCAAGAGTTGCTGAGGAGAGCATAGGTCTTTTTATTTACAATAGATAGAAATTCTTTCTATGTTGATCATGGACATGTTGCAGAATACACATTTGCAAGGTGGGGAGCGGGGAAATGTTTACTAAGATATAGTAGGTAATAGGGCAAAAGAAATGAACTTCGCTTCTCTAGGGAAATCATTGAGACAATGGAAATGAAGATTTGGGAAGAGAGGCCGCAGTGCTTTTTCTGGGGCTCATTGGTTAAGGTTTGCTGCAACTTGGAGAGAGCTCACAAAGACCAGTCCTTGTTCAACATGGTTAATATGAAGTTTTATCTTGCAATATGTCCTTGATTTGGGCCAGGTAGGTGTGAAAATGAGGTTGCAATACTTAGAAACATGCAACTCCATTTGTCACATACTCTGACCCCTTGTATTTTCTTCTAGATTTTTTTCGTGGTAAATTATTCTGGTTATGTTTTTGTTTCTAACATCTGGAAATGAAATGGCTTGAGCAAATATATTCTTTGCTTATTTTAATGTTAATCTGTTTCTTAGAACAAAGCAACTAAATATTCTCTGATTTTTTATGTGTATTTGAGAACTTTTTCTTTTTCCTGCAAAACTGCACTCACTCAAATGCCCTGACCGATACTGTAGCAATAACTACCTTTAATAGTTATTCCTCAGTGCCTGTTATAAAGTACTTCTCGGTTCTCCTTGTACTTTCTATATGGCACTGACCTTCTAATTAGTGAACATTGTATTAATTTACATGTTCTAGAGTTCTTGTTTGTGAAACTCTAGCTATAACCTATTATATGTAAATTTTTCGAAAATGATCATAATGTATTTGAAATGTTGGATAATCTTTTAGTAGTGTGTTAGAGAAATTTTTCGTACTTTTCGATGCGCAAAATGCCAAGCTAACCAAAACTATTGCCAAAAACCTGGGTTAATGTGATGTTCGTTATGGCAGGTATTGAATGATATGATTCAGGATGAATCAGAGCCACCGAAGAAAAAGCTTTATGATCTAAGGATCCAATTGCTTGAGGAGATTGGGTGGACCCATGTGGCATCATATGAGAGGCAGTGGATGCACGTCCGTTTCCCTTCAAGTTTGCCTCCTTTCTGATTTGATTGAATAAATACATGGAGCTGTTTAGTCTCATAAACCTGACAGATGTTCATTATTGCATTCTCTTCATGAGGCTAAATGGTTTTCTGCTTTTGCTATTGATAGGATCGACAGGCAACAGAGAAGCACCATTTGTTTTCTTTAGTTTTTTTTCCAAATAAAAGTCAGTTTCAGCGTCTAGTTCAAAATCAAGCATATACTGGCCATTGTACTATATTTCTTCTATGATGTCCGTCCATTAAGTCACACTAGCCAATGTACTACGGTATGACCTACCCAGTTGGTAGATCAACTACATATTGGATAGGGAAATTTGGTTATTAGTTCGTTTGCTAAATTAATTAGATATTTCAGTGGGTAAAGTTGCATTTATTCCACCTTAGGGCTGCTTTTTTAATTCTTGTTTGGATCAGTACAGCTTGCCTGCCCGACAGGGTCCAATTTTTGCTGGGTTGGGCTAAGGTGTTTGCCCCGACAAACTAGGCCCTGGCCCGGACTTGTAGGCCCGATCGATAACTGAGCCCGATGTATCTGGTATATTAGATATAAAGTTATATATAATGTGTATGTATATGTGTTTGTATGTGTGCATATGTGTGCATGTGTGCTGATTTTGAGACAACTTAATATATAGGCTACGTATATCCAAATTAGATTAAAATATTTTGCCTGAACATTTTAAATTATTTAGATTACATCCCATGGTTTAGATTTTGTATTTGCTAATTGGATTGTGGAATTTTGTAGTGGGTGCAAAGAGAGGTCTATACACACACCTTGCATATTATAACAACACCTATATATATGGAAAATGAAGATTACATTTTGAGTTTAGTGGAAAAAGCCCTTTAACATATTTGAACCAAGGACTTTGGCCTTGCCCTGGCCTGAGTAAAGGCCGGTTTTATTCAACCTGTGAATTCACTATCTAATGTATGTCTCCACATTTTCTTAAGATGGTGGTTTCAATGGTTCACTTTTTATGAATCCCAGGAAATTTTTGGTTTGTGGCAATAAAACTAGTTCAAGAAACGTCTAATTACTCGAATATATCAACAATATTATTGTACACATACATACATACATAATGTGTATACATATGCATATACATATGTGAAGAGGATATGTTCTCCTTTCAAGTCTAAAATTAATTATCGGGCACTCTATTTGAACATCCAGGCCGTTGATATTTGTTTGTGCCGCTAAAAATATCTAGAAAAATAAAATCATGTGATTTGCTGGTATCTATTCTGTGCATCAAGTAGATAAAAATAAAAGATTTTCATTGTGCTAGTGTTTTAAAATGCATAATAAAGTGTTTAAGTTAAGAATCCATTTTATCGATAATGCGATATATAATATATATATTGAACTCAATAATTAATTCTTAGATCGTAGCTAACCATGATAGTAATATTATTTCAAACAACCTGATGCATAAATCAGAGATTTGTGAAACATGTGATTTTTGGTTCTTAAGTATTTTTACGGCCAACATTATGTATCTTTAATTTAAGTATTTAATTACTGGCTTTGGAGGATTAAGAGAAGCAGATGCTTGTATATAATATTATATTATTTGTTTCAAATTTAATCGAAAAGTGGACCCTTAATGGTTTTCCTCTTGAAACTCACCCATCTTTCTATGGTTGGTGGTGCCACCATCGTTCCTATCCACTCCTTTAGTAACTAGCAGCGGCGACCATCCCCTCCTCCCTAGTAGGTCATCTCTACCTGTTCATCATCTTCTGACCCCTTCAGTCCTTCCCTGTTGCCAAGAACCACTTACAAACCCTTCGACTCCATACAAAGACTCCCTTGAATTTCTGACATACCAGGCTGCCTCCAAGCCCAGCTCCAACATCATCCCCTTTCTGGAGAGAGACACTGGAAATCCCTAACTTTTGATGAAGAGGACAAAATGGTCCCTACCTTCTAATTTGATCGCACTTTCTTAACTCTGTTTATCTCCAAATTATTGGTGACTTAAACAGCAATCTTGCACCCCCCTGGATCTTGGTCAGCTCTTAATTTTCTTCCATCCCCTTCCTATGCTCATCTACTCTCTCCATCTCAACCGTTTGGAAAAGACTTCTGGTACCCTCTTCCCAGCCCATTATTGTTGTTGATAGATCACTCTCGTTGGCGAAGACCCGCATGGTCTGTTTATTAAATAAGTCAAGTCGGGTTAACGGATTAAATTTAAACGAGCTAAACAAGTTAAGCAGGTCGACTTAAAAAGGATAGAAACAGATTAACCAAGTTTTACATAGGTTAAATAGATCTTAAATGGATTGCATAGATCGGGTTACGACCCAACCTAATTATTAAATGGGTCCAAACGGATTAAACAGATCAAGGGTCTAAAGTTGGATCCAATTTATTTCATAAATAGGTCGAGTTGTTCCATTTATGACACAAATCCATTCATGCCAAATTAGAGCTTGTTTAAAGTGGGTTGTTTGTGCATCAGATTGATGGATTGGATCATAAATTGTCCACCCCCTATCTCCCAAAAGCCAACATAATTTAAACTAAAATTTAGTATTATATATGTTAGCATAGTGTAATAATTTATTACAATAATGTACATAAACCTTATAATATCATATAACTTTATAATATTATATTCCTAGAATAATTATCATTATAATATTATCGTGTCCACCTAACATATATCTATTATTATGACCATAATTTACTTATTTAATTATTATTGTTATTGTATGATAATGATTCTTATTATAATCTATATAAACATTATATAACAAATATAGTTGCTACAATCTTGAATGCTGCATCACCTCAGGTGGGTCTTCCTTCAACAAAAATATAAAATTCAGAATGTTACTTTTGCTCTGAAGGTCTCTTATGCCTCATGTGGATTTAAAATTAACAATTTTAGTGATGATACTATGCTTTGACAGTTTTATGCAGAGCTTAGAAGAACTTAAACTATTATATTATTAAATATCAAGCTCAAAGCTACTCATTTTCAGTTAGCTCTAGCTAATTAGTGTTTTTCCTTTTATTGCAACTATATTCACGCACAACCACTCAACTATTCGGTAGCAGTTCCACCTCTACGTACTGCTGCATCTTGTTATCTGCTATAATGTTACATGTTACATTTACATGTATAATGGATCCCATCTCAAATTCAGTGACCAAACAATTTCCATGCCATGATTCATGAAGCAATTGTCACATTAATTCATCTGTCATTTCGCTTTTTTAACAAATGTAGCCTATTCACCTAGTGGTTAGCATCATGATATTGCGTCGATGATTGTACCAAGTTGTCCAAAACCAAAAGTTTTGTAAATAATGATTCAAAATTAAGGAAAACTTTTTTTTTAATCAAAAAGTTACAATTATCATCTGAACTAATTCCGACGGCCATACGTCATGGCGCCAGCGAGCATTTGAAGTTCTGTGTGCACTAATAAGTAAGAGTAGATATTATTACTTATTAGCCTCTGTTGTTTGTGCTCTTAACTCATTCTATTTCTCTCTCCCATCCCTATAAGATGATTGTTTCCTCGCTTTGTTGATCATCTTTCAACTCACAGCATTCTCGGACCATTACATATAAAAAGGAAAGGAAAAGACAGTTTCCTCGTTTATCACCTTCCTCCAAACCATAGCATGGAAATAAAAAAAAGTGGAAAAGAATACCTCCTCTTCCTTATCGCCTTTCCTCTCATTTATAACATTCATAAAGGAAGACAATTTTTTTTTAAAATTTTTATCACCTTCCGCTAGCCCTTAGCATGTAGAAAGGGAAGAAAACACGGTTTCCTTGCTTCACATCCTTCCTCTAACCAATAACATGTCAAAAGTAATTGTTAAAGAAGAGCCAAAGAATCAGGGTCCTCCCATTACAGCAGATGGACCCGAAGATTATGGTAAGATTACAGGGTTTGTTAAGGAAGGACCCGAAGAATCAAGATCCTCCCATCATGACAGTAATGGACTCGAAGATTCTGGAGGATTACAGGATAAAAGGACAACGACTAGCAATTCCATTGATGATTCAATCACAATGATTCTTGCTTTACTTGCTTCATGTAATTTTGTGATTTGTTTCCCAATTTTGTGTATAAATAGGACCATGTACAGGACGACAACACACCAGAAAATTCTCAATACAGTCTCTTCTTCTTTTTCTCTTTATGCTTTCGTTCGTTATCTAGCTCTGATTTTTCATGGTATCAGAGCGTAGAAACGATTTTGGATAGCCAAGTTTTCTTTTCTTTCCGCCGATTTTCTGTTCAAGCTCTTAAAAAACAGACCTTATTGTCTAGTTTAGATTTCGCGGAAACGAGTGTTCTTTTTCCAGTTAGGCCGTGTGGTTCCGCCAGAAATTTGTTTTAGTAATTGTGCTTTTGTAGCCGTGCTGCTTATATTTATCTACAGTTGAGACATTTTGTCAAACACCTAGAGGCCTGCTTTTTTTTTTTTCTGATCCACCCACAACAAGAGAATCAGACCCAGGCCCGCGTATCTCTGCTGCGCTTGCATTGCACCTGATCCGAGCTCTTCATTCGCCCCCTGTCGCACCAGATTTCTTTTTTAGCATCTTTGTCTCAAGCAAAAAAAAACACACTTATGGGTAGTGAAAAGCAGAGTTTTGAAGATCCAAACTGCCATCTTTACCTCCATCATTCTGACCAACCAGGAGTGTTATTAGTAGCCCAATTTCTCACAGAAGAAAATTACAACTCATAGAGTCGTGCCATGATGACAGCTCTCAGTGCTAAGAACAAACTTGGATTCATTGTTGGCACTATTTCCAAACCAACAAGTTCATCATCAGCCGAATTCAAGCAGTAGGTTCATTGCAACGATCTAATAAAGTCTTTGTTGCTTAATTCTGTTTCAAGAAAGATTTCATCGAGTATTCTTTATTGAGATAATGCTCGTGAAATTTGGGTAGATCTAAAAGATCGTTTTTCTCAAGTTAATGGCCCTCGAATGTTTCAGCTTGAACAAGACATTCATAATCTTGTTCAACGCACTATATCTGTCACTACCTATTTCACCAGATTGAAGAGTTTATGGCACGAGTTATCTGCACTCCAATCAATTCCGCATTGTTCTTGTGGAGCAATCAAGGAGGTTCTTCACTACCAAACACAAACACAACAACGTACCATGAAGTTCCTCATGGGACTGAATGATACTTATGGTACCGTTCGAGGTCAAATCCTCCTAATGGAACCTCTTCCTTCTCTCAACCGCTGTTATGCCATGGTTCTTCTGGAAGAACGCCAAAGAAGAATTCCATCTCCATCTAATATTAAGGGTGTTGCCTTAGCTGCTAAGAGTGGATATCTACCACGGAAAGACACCAAGCCCAATACTCAGGAAGAAAGGTCTAAAGTGCATGGGCGAGATGGTCATACTGTTGATCGCTGCTACTGTAATAACCCAGAACCTCACCCAAAATGGCTAGCCGGAATGTATTATTTAGGTTCCTTGATCCTATATAAGTACCCAACATCTACCTAGCGAATAACCGATGTGGGACTAAACACACGCCCGCACGGATCCTCACATACTTTCCCCGTTCAAGTCATGACGTCCTCGTCAGGCTAAGGGTTCAAATCCATTCAAATCTAATCACAAATACCACAATTGGCCTGTGGTCATCCCCAATAGATCCGTGCTGCAGTGTCTTCTAGTCCACATAGGTTATGGATTGGGTCCGCTCTGATACCATTTGTAACAACTCAGGACCTCACCCAAAATGGCTAGCCGGAAGGTATTATTTGGGTTCCTTGATCCTGTATAAGTACCCAAGATCTACCCAGCGAATAACCGATGTGGGACTAAATACATGCCCGCACGGATCCTCACGGCTACCATCTCCATGGATTTTCTCCAAGCTCTCGCAACACGAAGTCTGGTTCTGGTTCTAGTTCCAAGCCTAGTGCCCACTAGGTTTTCTCCCTCGACAATGATTCCTCCACCAGTGGTCTGCCTTTCACCCCCGATCAATGCCAACGACTCCTACCCATTCTGAATTATGTCAATCTTCGCACATTCATGGCAAACCAAGTAGGTAGTACTGAAACTTCTCTCTCAGGTATATCATCTGTCCCTTCTGATAATAATCTATGGATTCTTGATAGTAGAGCTTCTGACCATATGGGCCAATCTCACACTCTCTTAACTCCTTCCATTACTGTATACAATCGTACTGTCCAATTGCCCAGCGGCTCTCATGCAGCCATCACACACATTGGATCAGTTATATTTTCATCCTCTCTTATCCTCCAAAATGTTCTTTGTGCACCAACATTTCATTTCAATTTGATTTCAGTTTGTACACTATGTAAACCTTTTAATTGTCTCATAACTTTTTCTTCTGATTTTTGTTCCATTCAGGACCTTCGCTCGATGAAGATGATTGGACTGGGAACCGAGCAGGATGGCCTGTATAACTTTAGTAATACCAGATCTTCTCGCTGTCAGGTGGCTAAATCTTCCTCTCAACTTTGGCATCATCGATTAGGGCATCTATCAAATAAAGTCTTGTCATTTTTATCCAATAATGTCTCTGAAATTGATTCTCTCAATTCGGAACCATGTTTTGTTTGTCCTTTGGCTAAACAGACCCAGTCTTAAATTTCAATCTAGTTCTATTTCTACCATTGCACCTTTTGATTTGTTACATGTTGACATTTGGGGTGGGTATCGCGTTTCTTCTATCACTGGTGCTCATTATTTCTTTACCTGGATGACTACACTAGAAGCACATGGGTATATTTAATGCGTGATAAGTCTAAGACTCGAACCCTTCTCCAATCCTTTGCCCAGCTTATTGAAAATCAATTTTTAACTACCATCAAAATTATTTGTAGTGATAATGGGCCTGAGTTTGATATCCCCC
This sequence comes from Phoenix roebelenii, assembly GCA_025769935.1. NCBI lineage: Eukaryota > Viridiplantae > Streptophyta > Magnoliopsida > Arecales > Arecaceae > Phoenix > Phoenix roebelenii. Next base: position 160,843 of record JAOXJJ010000495.1, read on the forward strand.
TCCATTATTCTAAGAAGGGAATCATCCATCAGATAAGTTGTGTTTCCAACCTACAACAAAATGGGGTGGCAGAACGAAAACATCGCCATTTACTTAATGTTTCTCGGGCTTTGTTTTTTCAGGCCAATTTGCCTAAACATTTTTGGAGGGATGCCATTCTCATCCCCACTTATTTGATCAATTGAACCCCTACTCCTACTTTATCAAGGTTGTCTCCTTATGAAAAATTATACAAAAAGAAACCCACAAACCATCATTTGCGAGTATTTGGATGTCAGTGTTTTGCTTACACTCACTCGCAACACCCCTCCAAGTTTGATCATCGCGCCTCTTGTTGCATATTTATTGGGTATCCTCATGGGCAAAAGGGTTACAAACTTTATGATCTCCGTACTCACAACATGTTTGTTTCTAGAGATGTGACCTTTTATGAAGATCAAATTTTCCTTTCTCAAGATGACCCGGTTTCCTTATTTTCAGTTTCGCCATGTCCCAATGACAGCCCAATTGATGAGCCTTTACCTTCCCAATCATCCAATGTTCCTCCTCTGAATCCTTCTCTTCCGCCTCGACACTCTACTCGTTCCACCTAGCCTCTTGGCTACCTTCGTGATTTTCACATTGAATAGGTATTGCCTTCTCGATCCACCCAATCATTGGAATCAACGTTGGTATATTCCTCAGGTTCTTGGTATTCTCTTAGGGCTCGTTTGGTTCGCGGGAAACATTTTCCCTTCTAGGAATATGATTCCTGGAAAACAAATTCTTAGGAAGATGATGCCTAGGAAAGTACTTTTGGCATGTTTGGTTGACCATGAGAAAGTGACAAATTTCCAAAGTGCTTATGTTTGATTGGCCATCCACTTTCCTAGGAAAGTTATGTATAATTCCTATT
>JAOXJJ010000495.1:168026-190923 GCA_025769935.1 Phoenix roebelenii
TTAAAGCTACCTCCATCTCTCCCTTAATTGCGAGCAAGGTTGAAGAAGAAAGCGTTCTTCTTCAAAGAGGTATGCTGTAGATTTTTATCTTTTAATCTTTATGATAGTTATGAGAGGTCTTTGCAAAGAGCTAGCACTCCGGTAAGACCTTATCTCAGATAATTAGATCCTCGTATGGATACCTATAGAGGCCGGACAAGTGTACGGCTTAACCAGGAACTTAGAAAAATCATCAGGCTGCGGTGTTCTACACCTGTAGAATTTTTGAAGATGAGATCTTCAAATTTATAACTTTTGATTTTTATTTTAGTTTTATAAATCTTAATCAACATTTTTCAGATCCCATTCTCCCCTTCCTAATGAGTTCAAAGATTTTCTGGATTTGGATTCAATTTTTTTTTTAAATTCTACGATCCGAGGCGCGTTTATGCGATGAACGACGTTCCGTTCGAATTTTGCTGCGAACGTTGCATCGAATGGGGCGTATCTCAGCACTCCTCCCATATTTAAGATTAGAAACTAAAAGATCCTTCAGTTACATGTATGGAACATGTACATTTGAAAATTCACTGGTTTTGTTCAAAATACTTAGTTTTGGCCCGCACAACTAGGTTTAGTTTAGATTGTATAGGAGGGAACCCTATAACCTTAAGTCAGTGCTAATACGTTTTCTTCTTCTTGTTAAGGTGACAAAAATATAAAATTTCATACCTATGAAGATTTGCCAAATTAGGATTCTTGGGTATGCTATGATAGTAAACATGCTATAATTTAGTGACCTTTTCATTTTCATTTTATATTCTCTCGAATTTGAAATATTGTAAGATAGTCTATATCCTCTCAAATTCTAGAGTGAATTTGAGAACAAGTTTTGTCGACGTCTGCATTTTGTGCAATGGCCATGATGCAATAGGCCTAAGCCATGCATTGGACAATAATCATTGCATGCTATACACAGATTCCGCTGTATCATGGAAGCATGAACGACTGTGACTGTCAAACTTGACGCTCAAGTCTGCTTTTCAAACTTGAGAGGATCTGAACTCCAAAGTAGTTCAATAATTGCACATCTAAAATGATAAGGAAGCACTATAGTTTGATATCACATTCTAATTTTTTAATTATCATTTTTTCTAGTAATTGGTTATTTCATTCTATAATTTCTTATTGTGAATTTTATAATATTTTATTTAAATTTTATAATAGTTACTATAGCATGTGTTTGGATGTAGAAAATCTTGATACTTTTTGATGTTATAAATACTAAACATGATTTTGTAATATGGCATGTTTGGTTGTGTAATTGAATTTCAGAAAAAAAAGTGTAAAGTTGCAAAATTAATTTTTTCTACCTTGAATAGAAATTTTCATCATATTTTTCTCTTCTCCTCATCGTCAAATCATTCTATTTTTGAACTTTCTCTACCCAATAACCAAACATTCCTGAAAATCTCAATATTTTAAAATTCAAACATTCAAATTATGAAAAGCCATGGCTTCTGAATCCAATATGTTCAGCATTAGGTTGGTCTGAATTGCAGATAACTAATATCTTCAATTCTCTAACTGAACGATATTTCCCCTGTATACAAACTAAAAAATGGTGTCACTAAATGATATTTATTGATGTTCCTTTAGATGTCATCAATGATCATTTGTGATCACCAAACTAACACAGTATCCAACGATATCATTACATCTTTTAGTGTCGAAGTGGCCTCTAAGCATGAAAAGATATTAACGTATAGGCGTTCACAATAAAATCTATCAGCCCACCAAAGGATGTTTGAGTTTATCTAGTTTTGCGTATAGTTAATGGCATCAAATTTGCCAACCATCTTTCACATATCCTTTAGGTGCATATCAACTTATTAGTAAACTGTCATAACCTAGGACCTCACCCAAAAAGGCTACCCGACTAATGTGGGAAACACACGCTTGCATTCTTACATACTCTCCTTATTGAAGCCTCAATGTTCTCGTCAGGCTAAGGGTTCAAAGACATTCAAATCTAATCACAAGCAAGACGATCAGTCCATGGTCAGCCTCTATAACTCGTGCTACAATATCTCCTAGTCCACATAGGCTATGGATCGAGTTTACTCTGATACCATTTGTCACAATCCAGGACCTCATGCAAAAAGGCTAGCCGGAAGGTATTTTTGGATTCTTTAGTCTTGTATAAGCACCCAACATCTCCTCGATTAATAACTGATGTGGGACTAAATACATGCCTGCATGGGTCTTCACATCAACTACTTTCACTTATGAGGGCTTGCCCTCACTCTGGAGAGGACCTTTATGTCCATCCAATGTGATTTGAAGTTTGATTTTTGTTGTAAAGAAAGAGAAGAAGCATTAAGAATTGTAGTATGAGTGCTTGCTATGAGTTGAAGGAGCCATTCTTTCCATTTGACAGGTTCATCATGCCTCATAAAGGTGTCGATTTCTCCTTTCTTTCTTCTACGAGGCATTATTCTTATTCTCCAGCCATTTTCCTTTCCTACTTGGTCTATTAGAAAGAGGAGGAAAATAGTTGCAAGAAATGAAAGTGTTTATGCCAATAAAAAAGATAAAGTAATTAAGGAAATTGACAGAGGCAACAAGAACGAGGTAAAGTGATGAGAATGAGGTAATGACCATTTCAATTCCTTTTTTACATGTTACGGGAGTTTCCACTTATGTTACATCTCATGTTGTTAACATCTACTAGATATTTTTCTTTGTTTTTTATTTTCATAAATTTTTAAATCATAGCACAAAACATTAGTTAAATAAGAAGAAGGGAAGGGGATGAGAGCAGGGTACCAAAGTGCCTTTTTTAAAAAAAAATAAAAAAGAGTGAGAGAAACTTATTCACAGGTATAAATACTTGAGATGCACTATCGAAGATTCAAACCTAGAATTTCTGATTACTAAGCAGATGAGTCTCCACGTTAGGATGAGGCCCAATTTGTACGATATAAATTGCTTTAATTTCTATTTTTACATGTTGTGAGACATTTTGATTATCTTATCATTTTAACTATATTAGATATAGTTTTTCCATTCTACATGATTACATCATAGCAACAACATTTCAAATCTGAGTGGTTTATCCTTATCTCATGTAGGAATCACAACTAGGAACATCTCGGGGCTCTCCAACAACTTTTGTCTTTCAAGAAACACATGGCAAAAAAAAAAGGGTTGGATAGATCTTCTATTTTCAATATGGCCTCGGAAATAAACAAAGGAAAAATTCAGGCTCTAATCCATCCTTATGATGCTAGCCTCCAAGCATTTTCCATCTACCTATGAAATTAATAGATAGTAAATATGAAAAGGAGTCTGAAGTGCTCGTTATAAATTGATTGAGGATTCATAGAATTTCTTACACATCAATTATATAAGAAAAGAAGCTTAAGCTCTTTCAATCCAATTTCTTTCTTATGGTCCTAAAGTTATTATCACACCCTAGACCCAAAAATACATGACGAGCAATGTAGCAACCTATTAAATATGCATAATGATTAATATAAACCACCTAACTACAATCCAACAACACAAACAGAGTAAATTTCAAAATCTTTTGACTCCAAATAATCAGAATTAGCCACGCGCCAATCCCAAATCCACAACTAACAATGTCATAATAGAATATTATAGGAATTTATAAATAAGATTATAAAACAATTTAAATATTCAAGTTTCAACAAGTTCTACAAAACCACAATTTAATGAGAGTTCCAAGACAAAATTATGATGGCGGGTTGGGTCTAACTATATCTAGGACCTTTTACTATGCTCACATCGCAATCACTATTCATTACCTTTGAAGTCTCCGGCGCTAAAAAGGAGAGAAAAGATGGGCGAGCTAAACACTCACTAAGTAACTAAAAACCATAAATAGAGAGATTAAGCGAATACTATAAGAAATGATTTGTACAAAAATAATGATGCATAAAACAAATTAGAACCATTAATAAAGATAGGATTTTCATAATCAATAATTTGTATACAAATATTTCCGCATAAACAATATACAACCCATTTGTCCCAACCCATATTTCATAGACAATTCTAAAGGGCAACTTATACATCAGTTTTCAAAATCAATATTTTATTTATACAAATATTTCTAATGTATAATAAATCATTTTTGAATCAATATCTCATATATAATTCCAGCAAGCAATTTATAAACTATTTTTGGAGCTAGTATTTCAATATTTATGATGACTTTACAACTCCAAGGTCCCAACTCTAATAAAGCTAGCCATCTCCTTGTTGAGTTTGGGATTTGCTCATTTAGTTTGAAAAACTATGTATCAATAAAAATCTTGGGAATATTAGGCAACCAATCACCTATGACATTGGCTCTATCATCAACAATCTATAAATAGCCATCATATTCATAATTTATAATCTTTTTTTATAACACAGGACTCTTCCTGATATTCATCCCAATTCAATACCACTAGCCCCCCCAAATCTTAACCAGGAAAAAAAAATTAACTCTTAGTTTGTTTGGAGCACCTAAATAGATAAAGCATATAATTTGAAGTAGGAAAAAGAATAAATATAAATACATAAAATTCTGAAATCCAACTTTTACCAAAACTCCTCTCAAAAGAAAAAACTTCTATTTAAAAAAAAAAAAAATCATCCCAACAAGAGCATGGTATAACTAGAATAGCCTCTTTGGTATGGGTTCAGATGATTATGGTGCACTTAGGATGTGAGAATTTTTTTTTATTATAAAACTAGTAGCTGGTGAATGATTACTTCTTTAAATAAGTCTCAAAACATATAACTTTTCTCAAGGTCTGAATCATCCAATTATTCATTTTTGTCCAACATATTTTTGAAAAAAATATCTCAAGAAAAAGGGTAACCCCTTTTCTCTGGCTCTTCCATTGCATTATGTGGATTCTTTTCTTCTCAAAAAAAAAAGTGTAATAATAGTGAGTTGGATGCCATCATTATGAATTTGTGGAAAAGTATGATACTAGATGCTTTACCGCTATTTTTTTTATTAATTACATACTTATTTTTGAATGAAAAAAATTATTCTCGCTTCATGTTTCTTTACTATTAAATAAGTTATTCTATGATTTATTTTATTTTATTTTATTTACTTGAAATGTTTGTTATTTCTTTCCAATACAGCTAACAAAAACTATCATGTTCGAGCATTAACCTGCAAATTAATAAATTGTCCATCCAAACTCAAAAAAAATTGTTTAAGCTTTGTCAATCATAGTTTTAACCAAACCCATACACATATTTACTCAAATTCAGAAATGTTGGAACTCGGCATATTTTTGAGATAAGCCTTAAAATATGGCTTGAAATTAGCTTGTTTTTAGTTGTATGAACTTTGTAGAGGCCATCTAGAGATTTAATTGAATTTATTTTTTCCATCAAGGTTTAATTCCCATGCCTACAAGAGTGTTGTAATACATTAAATTTTTTGTTAATTATAAACCATATCAAAATTATCTATACAATTAATTTAATGAAAATTTAAAATTAACATAAAATTAATTAAACTAATGTTTTAGAAAGCATTCTAATGCCCACGTGCAACGCACGTGGCAAAAAAAAGCCTACATTCTAGTATCGGTGACCTGTCTCGGTTCCGACGGGGCTTCTGGAACGACTCCAAGCCCTCCTGTTCGAACAGCATCAATTTATCGGCTCGCTGTCTCGGCTCCCACACTGCCTTCCCCTCTCTGTCTCTCCGAGAGACATGGAAGAACGCGGCAATCTCTCTCCAAACCAAAACGCCAACCCCAACCCTCCGAACCAGGAAGCGGGGGCGGCACCGGCGGCGGCATCGGCGGCGGAGGCAGCGGCTCCTCCGGCAAAGAAGAGGAAGCTGGAGGATGGGGGGTTCAGGAACACCCCCTACTACAAGATTCGCTCCTTGGTCCGAGATCTTCGCCCTTTGTTCCTCGAGGTGATCCATACGTTCTTCTTCTGAAATTTCGTTCTTCTAGCTTGTTCTTTCGCGGTTTGAGCATCTCTCGTGGTGTAGAGAAAATTCGTTTTCTGTAAATGAGGAGATGAGGCTCTGTCAAGACTGGTTCTTTCTCGTTCTTCTGTTTCTTTCTTGGGGCCGAATGGTTGCAGTGATCAATATCAAGGCTCCATTAGACAACATTTAATGTTATTTGTGCTTTTCAGGGGTTTCTTTTCAATATTCTTCCTAAACCCTAGGAATTTTTTCTTAACTATGACCAAGATTTTTTTCTTTTTTGGTAAATGTCAACTGAGATTGGATCAATTCCCTGACTAAGAGGAGCTCTTTAGGTATCTGCATACCCCATTTTGTTGCCGGATTTCAACTAGAGTTTGTACCAGAAGAGCAAAATGGAGGTATTTACTCATCAATTTCCCAGAGTTTCGTGGTGGATGCGCAAGAATTTTAGATCAGATTAGTGTTGAATTGTAGAGTCAAAACATCTGAATCAATACACTGTAATAAAAATACATTTAGCCGATCAGATGAAATGTAGAAGAGCCTCTGCTGATTAGAAAGAGGGAGAAAAGAAAAAAATTGAAGTTATTCTTGAAGATTGAGAGGATCCAATATCTGGGTTTTGATTTCTGTTGAGAATAAGGGACAATCGTCCAATTTTTTTCGATGGCTCCATTTTCAAATATATATTGGGAATGATAAGACCAGTGCATGCTGGGATGTTTCTTCATGGTTTGATGTCCCTCTGTAAAACATTGCAACCTTGATTTCCATTAAGTTTTGGAGATTGAACAAGTCTAAATGGAGTTCAAATTTTGCTGGAGCTTGATATAAATGCAAACGAAGTTCTTCAATATCAAAAATATCAATGAGACATTTTGTAGAAGATTATTAAATTTTAGGGTTCAGGGGTTTTTTTAGTTTTCCAAACAATTTGGTATGAAAAAGCCTTAAAAGAAATAGTAGATATGCTTTAGGGATGAAATAAGTTAGTTGTAGTTTCCTGAGCAAACAAAAAAGAAAAGAGAAAATAAAAATAAGTTGGTTGTGGTATCAAGGTAGAAGTAGATATATACATATCTTTTAGTTGTTTACATATTAAAACGTTACCTTAACCCATGTTTCTTTTGTTTATATTTTTTTGCCAAATTATATTGTTATCATCCTTGAAATCTGGTTAATTGACATGATTAGGCTTTGATTTTGGGTTATTTTTTCTTTTATTTGCTTAATAATAGGCCACACATTTTGAAAAATCTTCTGAATAGTTCTATCAAGGAGTAAGAAATGTAATAACTAGTTGTATTGGAAAAGCAACAAATAGATAGTTTTTCTAGTGTTTTAGCCTTCCAAGAAAAAGCAAGTTTGGTGTCTTTTTCTCTTTCCGGCAGATATAAGTAAAATTTTATATTGTTTTTTTTCTTTTTTTCACATTTTTCTTCCTTTGTGAAAATTTTGGCTTGGGAGTGCCCCTTTGGTCGTGAACTCAATCTCATTCAATTTTTTTTGTAAAACTTGAAATTAATTTTATATATTTGGTGATTTCTCAGAAAATCAGATTCTTCTTGTGCAAGTATGATTTCATTACGACTGAAAAGGCCATGAGTTCTTCTTGTGCGAGTTTCTTGAGACATTTATTTCTCAATATAAAGCGTGTTATAATGATTTTTGCAGATAAATGGTGTCACTATTCTTTCCTTAGTAATTACACTTTTGATGTATTCCTATGTTGTAATTTCTCCAACATATGATTGAGCCAATGAGCCAAAGGAGTTCGAGTTTGAAATAGCTGCCACTTATTCTCCATCAACCTTTGCTAGCCTTTACGTAAGTAAACAATTTGCTATGAAGCACTCGAACCACAATTTCTTTCCTAAATCCTTCAGCAACTTTACCTAGTTGTTTATTTAGATGATTTGCAACCATAAATCTTATTTAACACACCAATTTGCCTCAAATTTAAGTTTCCCTAGACATTTAATTAACAAAGTTAATCAAGTTTCTTATTTACTTGTCTATCAATTACAAACATAATGGTGCACCCATATTTCTTCCAACATGCTTATTAGATGGTCAAAAGTTCTGATATAGTCTTCCATTTCCCTTGTGAAAAGGCCTCCTTATAGAAGATTTCATTGCTACGTGAAAATTCTTAGAATTGGTTGTGGTAAAAGGTTTCCCAAATTCATATAGTTTGTCATACTATTTCTTGCATAGCTTTCCTCTTTTTTGTTGCTGCTATTTGGTCATTGCGGTTTCAATGCTTTCAACATTTTATCTTGATCCACTGGGCTCTTCTGGATCTCGCATTGTGTATATTTATAGGTCATTGGTGCATCCTTTCGGGTAGAATCATCAAAGTTGATCACCTCTTGCTTGTGAGAAGTCTATATTATTGGTAATGAGGATCGGACCAAGAGAATGAGCCCTTGTTTCATTCCTACTTTATTAGGCAAAAGGAAGAACTAGTTGTAGCATATGTAAATAAATAACTAGTTGTGGACAAATCATGATGAACCATCTATTTTGATCGACCAACCTCTTTTTTTCTTGTTTTCGGCTGGTTCCGCCGCTGACGTTGTTGCCAGGGTCTCCCTCTAGTTTCCCACGGTGGCTTATGGCCATGGCCAAAGTTCCGACTGTCAGGATGCCTCTATTCCATGATTTAAGGGATCGGAACTCTTGTTTTGATCTGTTTTAGTGCTGTCGGTCACTAGTCACTGCCGACCGCCTATTGGCGGGCCGTGTCTCTCCGGAGCTCAGGCACCATTGCAGCCACCCTTCTTTCCTCTTTCTCTCTTGGCTAGAGAGAGACTTTGCTTTCTCTTCCTCTATCCTTTCTCTTGTTTCTCTCTATTGAACTTTCTCTTTCTGCTCTCTCTCTAGAAATGTTAGATCTAGTATGGTACTTCTCTTAGTATTTTTGGATCAACCCTGGTGAAGGGCCTTGATCCATGGTCGTCGAGCGGAGCGCCAGCCCCATCTTGGCCCTTTTCAAATACTGTTAGAGTTGTTCAACCCCGATATTTATTAACTACCTTTACCTAAGTTTGAGCATGATCCGATGAATTTTTCTTAGATCGGATTGATCGGGGTGTTGGACACTTTTGCTTAGTAAGCCCTATGAGGGTACCGGAACTTCGAATTTTTATTCTTGAAGTAATCATGATTATGTTTTAATAAAATAATAATACAATTTCGGATATTATGTTCTTAAGGAGGATTTCGGGATTAGTTGGATTGTCTACTTGTTCGTGCAAGGTAAGTAATGATCTATTTTTTCTAGATTTTTTATTTATATAATTTTACTTTTACATCAAAGAAATTGTTAACCGATTTATATGTGATTTATGAATTTTACGAGATGGTGTTTTGAATGAAAAATAGATATGTAATTTGAAGTAATATTTTCCAGATTATTGATATATTGTTTACTGATTTTATATCGTATATGCATATTTTGCTCGAATTATGATATATATGTTATTTGTAAAAAAAGCTTTGATATATATCAGATTTGAACTCTCAACCTGACTAAGTTTTGGACCCTGCCAATTGGGGGTTATGCATTGGCACTTTGATTATTATTGAGCTCATTGATTTTGCTTCTGGCTCTGCCACAGGACATAAATATGATATTTTGGTCTACTCGCAAGATATAAGTACGGTTCTATTTCTGACCTAGTCCTAGATATAAGTGTGGCCATAGTGTTGTCGAGTTGAATGTAATTTATTTCGCATTGAAAATATGATTATGTATACGAATATTTGAAAGAAATTAGTTTTACCGAATTTATGCTTGAAAGGGAATTGATTATATTTTTATACTGATTTATTGTAATTTGTATTGATAGTTTATGTTATTTTATGAGATATTTAGTTAAGGTATTCATTACTTATTGGGCTGCCGAGCTCATGATCCCTTCTTTTCTTCAGAGATGCAGATACTTAGATCCTACTATAAGAGTGAGACTATAAGCGAGATTCGACAATATCTATATAGTTTAGAATTAGTATTATTATAATCTTTGTATCGGGTTATTATTTAAGGTTTAATTGGTGTAAAACTTTTTATTATTTGTTAGTTCGATTTGGTAGTTAATTCAATTATGGCTTATAATTATTTAAATTATTTATGCTGTGATGTTTATGATATCATGATGAGATGCCTTGCATATTTGTGGGGAGAGTTTCTTATGAGTATGTGGCAGTTGCCACGACCCTTGGCTCGTGATCTCGGGTCGGAGGAGTGACATAATTGAAATGAGATTGTGCTAAATTTATTGATATAACATAAATAATCTTACATATATGACTGGAAGCTCGGTGCGTGAGGGTATATTCATATTTCATTTTTGAAATTTCAGTCATATAACAAGTAGGAAAACAACATATGCATTTGATGTGTAGTTTGTATTTCTTGAGTCAAAGTTTGATGTTGAACTACTCAGAATCTTGAATCTTGTTTTCGTAAGAGTAACACCGTGATGTTTTCGTAACCACTTTTGCTTACTTTCCTCTACAATCATTTTAATACTGTTTGTGCATCTTCTTGAGGATTTTTATCCTGTTGACTGCTTCAATTAACTATTTCCATATAGATTGATGAATTTTGTTTTCAACTTGGAATTGCTTGTTCCTACAATGGTTATAGAGTACTTATCTTAGTATTTTTGGATCAACCCTGGTGAAGGGCCTTGATCCATGGTCGTCGAGCGGAGCGCCAGCCCCATCTTGGCCCTTTTCAAATACTGTTAGAGTTGTTCAACCCCGATATTTATTAACTACCTTTACCTAAGTTTGAGCATGATCCGATGAATTTTTCTTAGATCGGATTGATCGGGGTGTTGGACACTTTTGCTTAGTAAGCCCTATGAGGGTACCGGAACTTCGAATTTTTATTCTTGAAGTAATCATGATTATGTTTTAATAAAATAATAATACAATTTCGGATATTATGTTCTTAAGGAGGATTTCGGGATTAGTTGGATTGTCTACTTGTTCGTGCAAGGTAAGTAATGATCTATTTTTTCTAGATTTTTTATTTATATAATTTTACTTTTACATCAAAGAAATTGTTAACCGATTTATATGTGATTTATGAATTTTACGAGATGGTGTTTTGAATGAAAAATAGATATGTAATTTGAAGTAATATTTTCCAGATTATTGATATATTGTTTACTGATTTTATATCGTATATGCATATTTTGCTCGAATTATGATATATATGTTATTTGTAAAAAAAGCTTTGATATATATCAGATTTGAACTCTCAACCTGACTAAGTTTTGGACCCTGCCAATTGGGGGTTATGCATTGGCACTTTGATTATTATTGAGCTCATTGATTTTGCTTCTGGCTCTGCCACAGGACATAAATATGATATTTTGGTCTACTCGCAAGATATAAGTACGGTTCTATTTCTGACCTAGTCCTAGATATAAGTGTGGCCATAGTGTTGTCGAGTTGAATGTAATTTATTTCGCATTGAAAATATGATTATGTATACGAATATTTGAAAGAAATTAGTTTTACCGAATTTATGCTTGAAAGGGAATTGATTATATTTTTATACTGATTTATTGTAATTTGTATTGATAGTTTATGTTATTTTATGAGATATTTAGTTAAGGTATTCATTACTTATTGGGCTGCCGAGCTCATGATCCCTTCTTTTCTTCAGAGATGCAGATACTTAGATCCTACTATAAGAGTGAGACTATAAGCGAGATTCGACAATATCTATATAGTTTAGAATTAGTATTATTATAATCTTTGTATCGGGTTATTATTTAAGGTTTAATTGGTGTAAAACTTTTTATTATTTGTTAGTTCGATTTGGTAGTTAATTCAATTATGGCTTATAATTATTTAAATTATTTATGCTGTGATGTTTATGATATCATGATGAGATGCCTTGCATATTTGTGGGGAGAGTTTCTTATGAGTATGTGGCAGTTGCCACGACCCTTGGCTCGTGATCTCGGGTCGGAGGAGTGACATAATTGAAATGAGATTGTGCTAAATTTATTGATATAACATAAATAATCTTACATATATGACTGGAAGCTCGGTGCGTGAGGGTATATTCATATTTCATTTTTGAAATTTCAGTCATATAACAAGTAGGAAAACAACATATGCATTTGATGTGTAGTTTGTATTTCTTGAGTCAAAGTTTGATGTTGAACTACTCAGAATCTTGAATCTTGTTTTCGTAAGAGTAACACCGTGATGTTTTCGTAACCACTTTTGCTTACTTTCCTCTACAATCATTTTAATACTGTTTGTGCATCTTCTTGAGGATTTTTATCCTGTTGACTGCTTCAATTAACTATTTCCATATAGATTGATGAATTTTGTTTTCAACTTGGAATTGCTTGTTCCTACAATGGTTATAGAGTACATAAAAGTTGAAAATGTTGCATCATCTCAAAAGTTGTATTTGAAATTTCAGCATCCACATGAAATTTACTCTGCTAATCCTATTGTTTTATTTTGTAAAGCTTCTCCAGACCCCTGACTTCCGGAACAGCAAAGCAGCTCATGACATTCGAAACCGTAAGTTCCAGTTTATACAAGCTATATGTACCTGCAGAAAAAAGTTATTCGAGTACTAACCATGTGCTAGAGATTCTTTAAGATGTTCCTATTAGTATATATAATTTATTCTATTTTTCACTTATCAAGTGCCTCAAGCAATAGGATTCATGAGCATATTGTTCATAGATTGGTAGGCTTCTTGTTGCACTTCTATTTTTTTTTTTAATTGATGAAATCTGTGTTCTAGCATTCATGATTAGTCTCTGGTCATTAAGAAAGTCATGGCATTATAAATAATAAAACAGTTTACAATGCAACATATTGAGATCATAATATGTTGTGCAATGGCAGATGGGCGTAGGTTAAGATTTGACAACCCTTTGAATCACCTTGATCCTTGAGTGTAATTCATGAAGGGCTCTGTTCTCACATTTAAAGGAGGTATTACATCAGAACCAATGGAAGTTAACTTTTGAGGTGAATGCATACATATTAAAAGTCAGAGATATTACAAAAACTTCTGAATGAAATTTACCCATGCATGCTCACATATTTTAAGCTCGCTCCGCATCTAACCAAATATTCTAATATAGAATCCTTATTGACAGATGCTCTAAATTATGACAACGGATGAATAATATCCATTTAAGAATGGGGAGTGGGTTGAATCAAATTAGCACATTTCTTGTAGTCATGCATGAAATGATTCCACAAAATTAGTTGAAACCTGCAAGTAAAAAGTGAAAAGTGTTTTAATATCTTGGAGATACGTGCTTAATTACATAAGATGGAGTCCCATTATATGTATAAATGAGAAAGATATTCTTTTTAACATCTTAGGAGTTAGCGAGTTGTTCTAACTGCTTTTAAATCAGTTTTCTGGGTCTTCGGTTGCAAATGCTATTGCCTCGACTTCTCTCGCATCCACCCAAATATAAGATGATTCAGCATGTGTTCCCAAGTTGAAATATACTGGCATATCAGACAATTGAATTCACAATGAATTACATGCATATTTTGATTATTGAGTTGTCAATCCTGGAGAGACTTGTAAATGATACAAGAAACAGAAAAAATGATAGCCATAAGCAATCAATGATAAAAGAAGTTATTTTCTTCTTGTTATATCTTTTTTTAACAAATATTCTTTTTTTGCATTAATAGAGTATGTTTTGTCTGGATTTCCCCAAATCATGATTTCTTGCTTTTGCTGAGTTGTTTATCTATAATTTTGATGCCTGCGTACATGCAAAATTAACTAGAAAGTATTTGAGAAACTTATAAAATTCTATCTTTTCTATTAATGTACATGAACCTCACGGATGGAATGCAGACCTTTCCAAATCTCTTTGCCATCTCATAATCGCTAAGGTTAAATAAAATGTTTGCCACCTACTATGCTGTCATTAACTTTTTCATATCGACAATATACTATCCTTTGGGTACATTGGAATCCGTATCAACTTCCAAATTGGTACCAACACTTATCCTCAAACTATTTTTCCATACACAATAGACACATCTACAAATAGCTTCCTACTGATAACTAATGCCCCTTGCCAAACCATTTTCTCCCACGCTAGTGCTATTTCTATTTAATCTTACACACGAATTTCCAATACAAATGCACCATCTCCATGTTTGTGGGTCTTTTTTCTTCAGTTTGGCCATACACGTCTATGCCTAGATGGATAAAGCTTCCTTCCATGATTACCACTGCAATAAACTTGTGGCACTTATATTTTTCATATTGACTTTGTCATATCTTGATATGAATTATATGCTTTCGTTGTATCTTGATGCAAATTAACTGCTATGCTGTCAGCACATATCAGCACTTGGAGTTATTGTATTGCTAAGGTGCCGTTTGGCATCACTTTTATTTTTCTTATTTTCAGAAATAGAAAAACAGAAATTTTGTCTCTATTTTACTTTTAAATTTTTAAGAATATAAACATGTTTTGTATAGTCAATTATTGTTAGAAGCATAAACATGATGATGGTGGCCAGATGGCGATAGTGGTGGCGGAGACAGTGGAGGTTGTAAGTGGAAGCAATGGTGGCAACGGTGCTAACGATGTCGTGAGTGATGAGGGTGGTGAGGGCATGGAGTTGATGGTGCGGCAGAGATGGTGGTGGTAGTGATGGTGTGGCGGAGGTGCTAGTGGCAATGATGGTGGTGGCGCCTGGCAACGATGGTGGTGTGGAACCAATGACGGTGGCAGTGACTGCAATGGTTGTGGTGGTGGAGACCGCAGTGGTGGCGAAAGTAATGGTAGAGACGATGGCAGTGGTGGTGGTAGCGATAATGGCGATGGTGAAGGTGGTGATTAAAAACATGAGTTTCTTGTTTTTAAAAATACTGGAAGTAAGAATTTCTTACTTTCATTTTTCTAGAAATAATAAAATAATTTTTGAAAAATAAAAAATAAAAATAATAGCATGGCACATTTTTTTTGCCTCATTTTCTGTTATTTTGTTTTTAAAAATATTTCTTTGCCTCAGTTTCTGTAATTTTGTTTTTAAAAATAAAAAATTAAAAATAAAAATGATGCCAAAATTTCTTAATAGAGAAAAAGTTAAGTTCATTAGTTTGGTCTCCAAACGATAAATAGGGACAAAAAATTTGAGATGTTGTTGAAAATTGATAATTTAATTTCAAGGAGCCTTAGGAATCAATCCGAGGAAGAATTTAAACCTCATGTGAAGAAATTCTTGTTTTATTAAATAGGTAAACACCATAGATGGGATATCCATATCCTCTTGGTCCCGGTCGATTCAATAGCTCATGATTTGTATGTAACCTAAACTGAGACTTAAATTAGGATTAGTGGGGAGCCCAACTGGGTTGATAAGGGAGGAGCTTATTTTGAAAATGCGTAAGAAAACTTTAAAAGACAAGAGCCAGGTTTAGCTGCTCTTCCTCTCTCCTTTCTTTATCTTATTCTTCTTTCTTCCTTCCTCTACTTAGATTTCTCTTCTGCACTCTCCATGTCTTGCCTATTCTTATTTACCTTCTTTCATCATTGTATGATCTTATATTTCAGTGACCTATCTACATATGCTGCTTTTTATTTAAAATTCAAATTGGTTTTAGAGATCATAAGTAATCGGATCATGGAACTTATGTCCTTCCTCTATTGCATTCACTCTACCAATATTTCTTTATTGATTCTATTGAAGTATGAATTTTAACTTTTTTGCGGACTCCAAACATAAGATTTACTAACCTTTATCAACAATAAACCTTCATATAGTCCCATATAGTATTGAGATCTAGTTTCTTAACAAGTCAAAAACAGTTGGAACTAATTTGCATCTTTAGAAACTCTCCATTTGCAAATTTTACTCAAAAGACATGTCTTCTACCTTGTTCTTGGTGATAGAAGAATCAAATGATGTCTTCGCTCAAACTGTAGTTCCCTAACCTGCAGGTCCACCCATGCTCGAGCAAGCCATTCCCAAGTGATCCTCCATAATTTTGGTACTAGAGCAAAGATACCTGCTCTGTTTGTCATCCTTTTATTCATCCGAAGACCCCCTTCCTTCCTTCAAACAAAAAAAGAAAAGAAAAGAAAACTTATTTAAACACCCGTTTCATAATTTTCTCTTTTATATAATGCTACATAATGCAATCCCGTACCCAATCAAACAATACTACGTCCCTCCACATTGGTAATGAAGCGGCTTCATGGCTGATCAATGGACTTGGTCTTTTCCATTTCATTTCAAACTTGCTGCAGGATAGATTTTTCATTACTTTTGGACGGTGGCCGCTGGCTCTATCTGTTACTGAAAGATTATTGCTGGATTTTTTTGTAACGTTAACAGGCAGCTAGTGACCTGCAACATTTCTGTTTGATTCCAGCTCATGACTTTTATTTTATTTTATTTTTTTTTAACCGAACCTTTTGAACTCATTGTGATATTAGGATTTTACATTCTCGTTTTTGGCATAATTCACACACCTTGCGGTAACTTGCATTGCTGTCTGTTGGTAAGTTGCTTATATAGTAATTTCGTGCTTTTAGCATTACAGCTCAAAAGCGCATGATGTCTGACATTTGTATATTCTTTTCTTCTTGTCATTTCATTGATAGAGATGAAGATTATGTTGGAATTGTTAAAGCAACTGAATACTGATATAACATCAGAGGAAGAAAAGCGGGCAGCACAAACCCAATCTGGTGAGGCACCTAATGTATCGGACAATATCATGGTGCAGAAAAGACCTCAAGGAGCAAAGGTTACGGAGGTAACAGAATTTGCAAAGCAACTGGAAGAAGTGGTTCAGGAGACTTACATGATTGGTGGATCTCCAGTTGGTTGGAACTTTCTTGTTTACCCTGGAAGTAAATCAATTTATTATGGTGCAACAAAAGCCAATGTTCTGGCACGCCGAGCTGCCAAGTAAAATGCTATCTGATGTCAGTTTCAAATTTGATGAGAGAATCTGGAACTCACCAGCTTGCATGAACCAGGCAAATCAAGTAACCAACCGCTGAAAGCTTGAAATCAGTGGGATATAGAAACTCGAGGGATGATGTCATGTGTCTGTCAAATTTGGGGAGTTGTAATTAGTCTTCAATCATGAAGAATCATATCTTATTTTTGCCTTCTCTGTACTTTTGGCATTTTAAGAGAGTCAAAGAAGGCATCCCTTCCTCTGTCTTATGTAACCCTCTCATGTACTTCATGCGAACCTGTAAAATGTTGATACTATGATACTGAGTTTGCATCATTCCAACTTTTATTAGAACGTGGTTTCAAATTTTGGTTCATATGCAGCTGGTTTATGTGTTAGCATGAACTGTGGGAAATCTGGATATGCATGATAAATATAAACTGGTGCTTGTAATATCGTATATGTGTACCCAGAGTCAGGTGTAAGCCTTTTTTCCCATGTAGCAGCTGGAGTTTCAGTTCGTTCGACAGATGTTTGAGCTTGTTAATGCAGGTCTTTTGCGAGGGGCTTCCATCAGGACTTGGCTGGATAACTTGCATGGTGTTACATTTAATATGTCTGGATGTGATCTATTATATTGAGAGTTTATGATACTATTTTTCCTTGTAAGATTTGGATTACTTGAAGGTGCCAGCTTTATCTGCTGGTAAAGTTATTAGTTGTATAATTCCTTGGATTTGCATCCCATTTTCATCAGCAGGATTTAGATTGTCAGAATCCAGGTTCCATCGAGAGGGGAGAAGGAAAGCCAGCACCATTCCCAGAACCATCAGTGATCTGTGGTATGTTATCTCACTTTAATATAATTCTAAAAAACTACAAGGAAAAATTGATTTTATTCACATGATAACTTGTATACTTTGTATACACGGCAACCACATACTTGCCAATTTGTGATAATTACAAGTGGTTATTAGTATTAAATTTTCCATAATATCAATAATTCCAAATCATGTGATTTTGTGAACACATAATATTAGACTATGCTAGTAGCTGTGAGGCCCCTGGGAGATTCAATATTAACTTAGTCTGGTAAATGCTGTGCTTAGTTTTTATATTAGATGTACATAATATTGCTAATTTAGAGAATTGCTTGAAATTGCAGATAAAGGATTCTTTCAATTATATGTAGTTTGTTGCGTGGGATAGTCTTTATGTTCAAAGAAAACAAAAGGAAAAGAATTGGGCAAAGTCCAAACATGGTGGCATGATATAGTTCATGATTTTGCGGTAATTATTTTTTCTTCCATATTTCATGATATAGTGCATGAATATGGCACTGCTTTTCTGCATATATCATGTGGGTTTGCTGCTCCATCCAGTTTTGAGATTTACCAAAATCATAAATGCTCTACACCCTATCGCATAAATGATTTTGTAAGATAGAATGAAGATAATAGGCTCATGGGGATAAACATAGAGTAGAAATCAATAGAGAAACTAGTTAATTGATCTATGCCTTTCAACTTTTCATTGATTTCAAGTTAGCATCAAATATATAAATTCAAAGTTGTTCAAAAATATATACAAACTCAACCAAATATTATTCTCAAGCCATAAAGACTTTTGCTTCTTCTTGGGGAGAAGAACCCCAGCAAGCTTTTCATTAAAAGAACAAAATGTCGACGCTTCTGCTTTTATTAATGCATATGATCCTTTTCTTATCACCCTTCCATTGAGCAATCAACGATCAAAATTGGAAGAACACGATGTTTAGTACATACTTCTGAGTGAGCGTTTGCTTGAAAGAAATTGATATCTTTCCACATTTCCTGCTTTAGTAAATTCTGGACAGCCTCCATTGTTCATGCCAGCTAGTTTCTTCCATTGATATATTCAAAACAATTAACAGGTTTCTTTCTTAGATGGACGAGGAGGGCAACACCGTGCATGTTATTAGCAATAAACTAATGATGATACAGTAATTAAGGGGGACATAAATGCCTTCTTCCTGGAAGGAAAAGAGTAGAAATCTAAATTAGTAAGCATAGATACATGCAATTCATCAAATAACTTCCATACAACCACTTCCATTGTAATCTCTTTATCCAAGAATACTGTAGCAATTATATGTTTGCCTTGGTCATGGTTAAATTCCAATGATGTCAATATTTTAGATCCACTCAAGATGGTGTTTAATTACCTCCCTGGTTGCCACCAGTCGATCAAGCAATCCATAGTTATATTCAACAAGCCAATTATCATGTCATACAAGTAAACAATATAAACTTGTTCTTGAAAATAGCAATTAATTTGACAGATCATTAGGTTTCATCTTGTAATGTTTTCCTGTAAGTGATAAAATAATGCTAAGTATCGTTAGTGACAAAAGAAATTTAACTATTGGTGGCTTGTGGTGAAAACTCAGATTGCCTTTACCTGTGAGCATATGATGATAGAAATGACAAACCATGAAGTGCTTTCTTTTCCCCTTATGATTCCCAAGGAACCAACCTTACACATTATGCTCACATGTTCTGAAAACCAACTTGTGGGTGCCAAGGAGTACAGTTGGTGAAGTTGTTGGGATCTCATACCCAATGACCTGGGTTAGACCCGCCTACAGCAGGGTGGCTGGTGGGGGTTAACCCCCCTCCCTTTTCTCAGAAAAAGGAAACTTGGGAGAAACATTGACAGCTTACAAGGTATACTTTTGAATGCTTGAGACTCTAACAACCATCATGATATCATTAGTGCACTTGCATCAACCATGATGACAAATATAGTTACTGTAGCTGGCAAGATAATAGTGTTTGAATAAAAAAACCTGGATATTAATCAAAATGAATAAATAAATACAGGTACATGTCCAATCTTTTTCTGAATAAAAGATAAAAGTAAACAGGCAAACCTCCCTATGTTTGCGGATTTAGTACATGTTCTTTTTCTGGATTTGTTAATGAGAAGGAAGCAGTAACTCTTGTCAACTTGATAGATGTATATTGATGTAAGTTTATTGATGTATGCTCTCCACACTTATTCTTAGTCAAGAGCTTCCAAACTCCATGATAGAAACAAAGGTGCTTAACTGGTGAAGTTTCCAAGAACCAACTTTGTTTTTGCGAAAAATACACTTATAACTCCTCCAATACCTAAAACAATTGATAGCTAGAGCATCAGCTAGAGAAATATGCTTGTTTCCTTTAATAGTACACAAGTAATAAATCACCTTGGATTGTAATTGAAAGTACTGCCTTATGTTTTGAGTAATCTAAGGTATCCTTTGAAGGTCCACATATTTGAATTCTTTGGGGCGCCATTCATATGCCTATAATCAAATGGTGTGGACCAAACCATTTAGTTCCATTGATGCTTCACTGGAATATAAGATGCGTACCATTTGCATGTACCTATTTATTGATGCATTAACATAATATATCAATTAGATCCACAAGTTGTTTCTGTCTACATACCCGACTTGATGGTATGTGGTTATGACAGGTGTGGTCACAAGGATATGGGCAGTCAATTTCCTTGGCTACCTTCCTTTCAAAGTACCAATCACCAACAACCTCTGCTATAGTCTGAACATGAGAAATGGTTGTAACGCTGTAAAATCTTGCAGAATTTGTCAAAATGTTTTGCAAATCATTAATAAGTTCTTGGGATTATTTTACTTCACCGTTGCTCCTCAAAGATTTTCTTACAGTGTTATATATTACCTACCTTATTGTGCAATCTGGGAGAATTCGAAGCAAACCATGTGTCCTGCAGTTCACTCTGGCAATGAGCAAAACAAGAATTTATAAACATCCCACCATTTCTTGAGCCACCAAACAATCTTAATGCCGTGAGCATTTCAGATCTGAAACCTGTACATATATATATTCAAAGTAAGTTGATTGGACCATAAAAATTATGCTAGTGGTAGATTTTAACCAATGAAAAAATCAATGTAGTAAAATGAATGAGACTGGAGGAGAGATGAAAAGAAATTTTGTTGCGTAGGTTTTTTCTCATAATTCGTACTTCTGCAAGAGAAGAATACGTAGTCAAAAGATGTGGAATGACCAAATAAATGTAGTCTAACAATGAACTAAATTAATTGAAGCAATCTGTTGATTCAGGTGCAATGGCAACCACTATGAACTTTGTGATAGAATAAAAAATGCAAAGATACGAAGGCATTTTTTTTCAAAAATAGAAAAAAGCAACAGAAGTTAAAACTTCCACGATTTTATAATCATGTATTACTTGATAGAAATGTCACAGAGCTCAAGAGAGAGAGATTACTTATTGAGACAAGCCTCTAATGGCTAGGAAAGCTTAGTAAGTAAGGTTAAGAAGAATAGCATTAGGCCTAAGTGGAAGAGTGAGTAACCTTGTAGAATAGCTATCTGATTTGCAGTGCAAGCTGCTGGATTTGATTTGCATCGGTTCCAATGACCATATGGATCAGCGGAAGGTGGCACAAATATATGATGAAACTGTTCAAATATAGAGACTTCAAATCAACTAGTGACACATGAGAATTCATTTATAGACAGCATGGATCAAGTAAAGCCCAATTATAAGGTATAAATAAAAGGTAAATCGTGAAAAAAATGGAGAAATTATTGAGTATGGGCTTTGGCTATGCAGAGTCCTGACCTGGTATACATCATATGCTGAATTCAAGATAAAATATGGTGATCTGATGTATGTTAATGCATGCTGGGGAAAGAAACACTGCACAAACATTGCAGAATAAGAATCAGTAGTTTTTGTATTCCATAACATCTTGTCACAAAAGTGAGCAAAATCACCAAACCTGATAGGGATAATCAAGAGAACCTGCACAGTTTCTGTTTAGATATTTTTCTACCCCCTGCAGCTTAAACATCCTTAATTAGGAAGAAGGCTGCATGCAACACTAACTTTAATTGGCATGCATAAGGTTAACAGAAGCAGAAAGCTCTCTCTCTCTCTCTCTCTCTCTCTCTCTCACAGACACACACACACACACACACATGCACAAAACAAATCAATGACAAGAAAAAAAAAACGCAGAAAGCAGACCTGTAGAGTAACTAAGCTACTAAAGAATGACCTTATAGTGTTTTTGCCAGATATATCTTTCCTGCCATATCAAAAAGTCCAAGTGTTTCAACCCAACTTGTTAGGAATGTCAAAAGCTCTTTAAGACAAACTAAACCAAATTATGCATGAATAAGTAAATTACACGTCAAGGAAAAATCCTGCATCACTCATGCATTTCACAGTTGTCGCCTTAGGAAGAAGACGAGCAAGATCATCACAGTGAAGGAAAGTAGCCAAGCCCCCTGCAGAACATCCTGAAAGCAGCACCTGGTAATTTGAATAACTAAGAAATATTAATACATGAAAGCATGTAGAAAACTATGAAATAGACTAGTTTATGCCCAAAGAACAATCACAGATGTGTGTATAGATTCTTGTGCATAAAGCTTGGACAGTGCAGATGAATGTTCATTTTCTGTTTCACAGTAAGCAAAGCAAGATTCTGACTGAATTTTGGCAAGGAAACAGCAACTGTTCCTGCAAATTCTCTGGTAAGAATTGTTAGGGAAAAGGTAACTTGATAAACAAATGAAAAGGTGGAAATTCAAGCAAGTCTGGATGCTTTGAAACTCAGCATACCACAAGTTAATAATTTCCAGTCATTCATGAATAATAACTTTTCAGAAGGATGTGTAAGGATTAATTCAGCAAAAAGCAGTGCTAGATCTAAGGAATTAGAGAATAATTTGAGAATCTTTTATTGTCCTTGAGACACAACTAAGGTTTGCTAAGCATCCATTTCCAAGTTCATGAAGAATCAAGGGTATGCCTAGCATGCACATTTACATCGGTATGAATCCAAGTTTACCCTCCCTGCCGCCTAGGCCACATGCATTTGCGCAGCATCTGATGTAAACCCTATACTGATCTTAATACATGAGGGCCCCATGTTTTATTGAGTA